>CM055114.1:7026613-7389043 GCA_029204225.1 Diphasiastrum complanatum
GACATTTTAACATTCGGAGTGGGGTACTCCTAATTAGAGAGTTAAAACTGTTTTTTGTGTTTTTCTATTGAATTTCAAATATGGTCATATTTTGAAATTGATTATTTTGCCACATATGATTCTAATCAATTTTGATAATTAGAAAAAAGGCAAGCAAATGCTTGAGCAAGATATTCATCAAGTTTGAATTTAAAAATGTGAGATAATATGAAATGGACAGATAGAATGAATGTGGATTTGGCCCTTTATCTTGATAAAGAAATGTATTGGATACAGTTTAAAAGTTATTGAAATCCAATTTTGAGAGATTCTTGTTCATATACATAATTTCATCGACCGTTGTTGAATTCAGTCACAAGTACCTTGTCATATTTCTTTGACTTTGTCGAACTGGTTCGCTTGGCTCTCTGGGTATTCTCTGCAGTGTCGGGTGTAGCTTCGAGCTCTTTGGCATAGATGGCATCTTTCATCTCCCTCTGTAGGGCCTCATTCTCCTTCTTCAGTCTATCGTTCTCAACTACACAGTTTCTAAATTTTGCGTGGGCTTCTACACCTGTGCAGTTGAGCAACGTAGTGTTGTCAGGTCTTCTGACTCTACATGCTTTTCTTTCACAAGCTTGCTACCTCAGCCATAAGTTCTTCAATGTTTTTCACTACCTGAGTGTATTCGATGTGTGTCTCTACTCTAGGACAGCGGCTTCAGCAGACAATTCCTTCAAGTCGATCAGCTCCTCTTCGAACTTGTACTTTTCCCAATAAAGTGGCTGAAGGAGCTCTCGATGGAATGCATGCTGCAACAGAGTCCGTACCTGCTACCACCTGTTAGCGTCGACCTTGATAGTGCCTGAATTGGTGCAGCACTGTAGCGTGGTTTCGACACCTACCCCATTGCATTCCGCTTTGGTTTGATCGAAAGTTAGTAGAATACAAGTTGGATTGCAATGGTAGCAAGAACACAGGAAGACGATGAAAATAAAAACAAAAGCGCTCATGTGGTAAAGTAAATTGGTGTAAGTAAGAAAACGAATGAAAAAAAAGTAATAGAAGTGGCACGAGGTTTCATGAGGACACGTGTCCTCACCAAAAACTCCTGCCATCATGCATTAACTACAATTCCTACATCAAATCTCTAAAGTAAATATAGAATCAAATCTCCTACTATTCGATGCTATGGAATATTCTTCTATAATCTCAAATGTCCGAAATACAAAATAAAGTAATTAATACAATCAATACTTCACATAAGCAAAAGGACAAACATTCAAAAAAAAACTCAAACAAACATTCGATGAACAAGTAAATAAAAATAAAATAAAATAAGAAAATTATTTACAAGTAATATTTCTTTACACAGGAGCCATTAACTTTAGTTGGAAGCAAATTTCCTTGTAAATCTGATAGTTGAATGGATTCATTGTAGAAAACTTCAACAACTTTGTATGGACCCATCCATCACATATGCAATTTGCCTGAAAATTTGAGATGTCAAGTATCGTATATTAGAGCATAATCTCCTTCCTGTTAAAAGCTTTTCTTTCGTTGCATCTATATTTTTTTTGAGTCAATAAGATCTTGATTTCATTGTTCCTCGAGCTTCTCAATCGATAATAACCTCCCCTTAAAGCTAGAGTTTTCGTTAGATCGTGATTCGACTTTTACTCGGTAAGTTGGTACCTCGAATTCAATAGGGAGTATCAGATGCATGTCATATACCAAATAAAAAGGTGTTTGTTTTGCAATAGGCCCATAGGACAAATGCACATTTTTGGTCACACAATATCCCTTTTGCCCTCTTAGTCATACCATTAGCTTTAGGGTTATATGAAGTTGTCTTACAAAAATGAGTCCCTCTATCGCTTACAAGTTCCAATGGACAACCATATCTGGTAATGACTTTGCAACTATCGTAGCATCATTTTTCTTGGTGGTTTCTGCTTCCACCATCTTTGTAGCATAATCAGTTGCTACCAAAATATAACTTCGCCTTGTATAACGAGTAACTGGCTTGATTTGGCCCGACAAAGTCAATGCCTCATTTTTCAAAGGGTGCAAGCAGAGAATCGGTGTAAGCGTCCAATGCATTGAAGATGTGGGCTTTCCAACTCGTTGACATGGATCATAGATTTTTATAAAAGCTGCAATGTCTTTATACGTCATCTGACACCAATATTTTGCATTCAATATATTCTTAACAATATTTATAACTACATAATAACCACCGACATCTTTCGAGTGTAAGGCCCAAATGACCTTTTGGATATCTGATTGTTTGAGACATCGTCAAAGCTCTTCATCTGCTCCCAATCTGTATAGTACATTATTTCTTATCGTGTACGGTCCAACCTTATATTGAAAAACCATTCTCTGCTCTAAATCATACCCAGTAGAGTAATTCTGGTTTTGCAAATAATCAATAATTTCGGCATATAACAAATTTTTGGATGATATGAATATAATGTGCTCATCAAGAAATTTGTCGCCTAAGTTCTCCATAATAGATTCAATACTTAATGGCGATAAATAATCTGCAATAGCGTGATACTTTCCTTGCCGTACCTCCACTTCATATTCAAACTCTTGAAGCAGCAGCACCCACCTTACTATTTGGCCAGAAAGATCTGGCTTTTTTTACCAGATCTTTAAGTGCATAATGATCGACATGAAAGATAAAAGGATAGCCTAGTAAGTAATGTAGACTTTACTCACCTCACTATATCCAACAAATATACCTTTCCTTGAAGATGGATCCTCCTTGGTCCTATCATCAAGCGTTATATTGACATAGCATGTGCATCCAAAAGTTCTAAGAAAGTTGACACTCGGCCTCCTCTTGAATAGCATCTCAAAAGGTGTCTCCTTCCATCCAAAATTAACACTTAGCCGCCCATTGCACAAAAAATTAGCACACAACAATGCCTGATCCCACAATGGCTTATCAAGGTTAGCACTTAATCTCATGGCTTTGGAACTTTCACATAAAGTCCTATTCTTCCTCTCAGCCACTCCATTTTGTTGTGGGGTCCTTGGTGTTGTATACTCCCTCTTGATCCCCTCATCACAAAAGGCCTTGAACTTGGTAGATATGTACTCTCCACCATTGTCACTCCTTAAGCACTTGATCCTTGTGAAAAATTGGTTCTACCTTGCATTCTTGAACTTAACAAAGACATCATACACTTCATACTTGATCTTTAGTAGATAGATCCAACAAAATTTACTAAAATCATCAATGAAAGTTACATACATCTTAGCTCCACTATTGCTAACCATTAGGAGAAATATGGGCTCAAAATGGGCCCTTTGAATAAGTTCACTTTAGAGAGAGTTTACGTAGATAGAGAATGCTGATGAGAAGTAAAATCTTTCATGGACGTGAAACAGTCTCGAAACTGTCGTGGAAGTGAAGCAACCACGAATGCGATTTGGATGGAATTCAGATGTGGTCGTTTAACACTGCCAGCTGAATCGCTCCTACAGTCCTCCAAAATGTAGTTAGGCATTGCTAATCTATGTTTATAAATTAATGCAACATTCAACAAATTCAACCAATGTGCAGAATTGAAAAGATTGGGAGAATCAAACACACGAATAACAACAGACACATTTGCATTCAAGATCATACATCATAAATTGACATGTGCACAATGGCTACAAGATCATCTATTGATTTTTCTTTGATTCTTCAAGGGCTGCATGCAAATTTATGTAGTGCGTTGGCGTGAGAGAAATATAGTTCTCTCACGAGTGGATGTCTCGCTTACTATTGGACTTGTGAATCACTATGGATCCTGATCACAGAACACGTCTCACACGCAGACGGACTTCTTGTCTGTATTTCATCTTGATTGCTTACTAGCATCAGACTGCTTCATACATTTGTGTGTATATTCTGTATTAGGTAACATCTAATACGTATATAGTCACCCTTTGTAACTTTTAAGATTAGAGTGATTAAACATCTACAACTAATCAGGAAATTACAAGAGTGGCTGATTAGCCACGACCTAGAGTGTATCTACTAACATCATGCCATCAGATCAAACATCTGTACTTCTGGGTACTTCTATGATCTTGTTGGTACTTTCAGGAGTGTGAGGGCAGAAAAGGTTTCATGACATTCTTCGTGTCGCGTCGTTGGTTTCGTTTTCGTCGCCTGACTTTCTCGAGCTGGACCGCAAAAGATTCTCTTTCACGAATCTTTTGTGTTCGTGTAAGTGTTCGCGAAACTTTCGTGCTTCGTGTCTCTTGACTTTCGTGTTTGCGAACATCTTCGTCAGACAGAGGGCTGAAAGCTAGCAAAGCTTTGCAAATAGAAACATTTTGTTTCTTCAAATGTGAACTGGTATCTTTTGGTCACCGTTTTTCAAGTTTTTTGCCTTGCCCGTCATTTAACTGGTATGGTTAATCATCTATTACCAGTAAGAACAACTAGAAAGATCAGACAGAATGAATGATAAGCATAGCAATATTAACATAGATCTGAAAGCTGAACAATGAACTATATCAGATTAAGTATATCATGTATACATGTCAGTAATGCGGTAGAGCACAATACAGTAGCGGACGAAACCGCGTGCTCTACAAAGCTTATTTCAATCTGTAAAAAGTATTAAACCTCAATTCTGATGAAAATGTAAAATCAATGCTCAGGGCATCTATTTCGTTTATATCGTTTTCTTCTGCTCTCTTCATCATCATTTTACACGAATGGTGTCTTGTATATATATATTACATAATATTACAGGTGTGCAGATGTGAAAGTACAGAGTGGATGTGTTGTCTGTAGGAGATCCTGGGTGGCTGCAATCGTTGTCCAATCTCTGTTAGCGCAACTGCATGCGGTGAGCGTGAAAAGGGTGCGACATCAGCCAGTGCTGAAGTGAACGTTGGTGATGATGCAAAGAGTGCGTCACTCTTACGAATGGCCTTAGGATAAGATTTACAAGGTGCCTTAGCTTTTAGGGAACTTTTGGCATTCTGTAAGATAGTGTCCCCTTTTCACCTGTCACCTTAAACTGTGTACTCTCGAAAGAGTCAATTCTGGATGATTCATGATGATCATCACCCAGTTGTCGTAAGAACTTGGCAAGCTTGTAAGCAATTGCATCATTGTGTCTTGATCGTCTATGACAGATCCGACAGCGGCCATTTGTCTTAGCAATTTCTTGAATTGATTAATGTGATTTTGTAGAGAATCACCATTTGTCATCTTGAGGGAGTAGAATCTCTTCCTGAGATGTAGCTTGGAAGCTATATCTCGCACTTCGTATAGTGTGCTCAAGATGTCCCAGAATTCTTTCGATGTCTGAGCCTCGGAGACATGATCGATCTGGGTATCCATGATGTTCAGGATGATCAGTGCGAAAGCTTTTCCATCCTTCAGCTTCCATCTGGCGATTGTCGCTTCGTCCGCTTCGGGTTTCTCTTCTGCACCTGTAACAACATCGTACAATTCTTTTGCCATTAGTACAGTTTTCATCTTAAATTTCCACAGATGGTAATTGGCTCCATCAAGTTTGTGCATGATAGGACCGGCTTTCCCTTGGGAATCCATGTGGAAGAATTAGTCTAAGTGATAGAAGAAACTATTAGTGACTTAAGTATGAAAATCTGATATTTACAGAACAAGAAAACAATTATTCTATCGGCTAGTAGAGTCTTATATTGTGGAAGCTGATCAAGCTATGAAGATAGCTCTGATACCATGTTGGAGAGAGAGAGGGGAATAATTTATGACGAACACGAACAAGAAACGAACTCGAACAAGAAGCGAACAAGAAACGAACTCGAACAGAAAATGTTCGTGCGTAGCGGAATGAACTATATGACTCTCTCTGTAAGCATGACTACGCCTATCAGAATGGCAGAACTTTAGTGATAAAAATCACGGTCATTCTAGATTATGTAGCCAAACATTAATAGATGAAGCGCCAGAAGAATAATTTGTCGCAAATAGCAAGACAAATTATATGTCGCAAATGATTCGTGAAGAGCTAGACTGTGCTCGACTGATTAGTCACGAATGATTCGCAAAAGACAAGACTAAATGTTAATCATCTATTACCAGTAAGAACTACTAGAAAGATCAAATAGAATGAATGATAAACATAGCAATATTAACATAGATCTGAACGCAAAACAATGAACTGTATTAGATTAAGTATATCATGTATACATGTCATTAATGCAATAGAGCACAATATCATGTATACATGTCAGTAATGCGGTAGAGCACAATACAGTAGCGAACGAAACCGCGTGCCCTACAAATCTTATTTCAATCTGTAAAAAGGAACTATACCTTAATTCTGACAAAAATGAGGAATCAATGCTCAGGGCATCTACTTCGTTTATATCATTTTCTTCTGCTCTCTTCATCATCATTTTACATGATTACGTAATATTATAGGTGTGCAGATGTGAAAGTACAGAGTGGATGTGCTCTCTGTAGGAGATCGTGGGTGGCTTCAATCGTTGTCCAATCTGTTAGCGCAACTGCATGGGGTGAGCGTGAAAAGGGTGCGACATCGGCCAGTGCTGAAGTGAACGTTGGTAATGATGCGAAGAGTGCGTCACTCTTTTGAATGGCCTTAGGATAAGATTTACAGCGTGCCTTAGCTTTTAGGGCACTTTTGGCATTCTGTAAGATAGTGTCCCCTTTTCGCCTGTCACCTTAAATTGTGTAGAAACACAGTGTCGCAATTCTTTTGCCTTTTTTTTCGTTTGTATGAATTTGCACGTAAATATGCAGACTGCGTGACAACGTTAGTAAATATGCAGCATGAATGGAGGCAGATTAAAATGGGATCTAGGAGAGTTAGAGGGAATAAATCCAACAAGTATTGCCTTTTGGTTTGACTAATGCACCGACAACTTTCCAACAGATGATAATCGATTTGTTTAGGCCATATTTGGGAAGATTCGTAGTGGTATTCTTAGATGATATTCTAGTGTTTAGGAAGACTTTGGTGGAACATAAAGAGCATTTTAGGATTGTCTTGGACATCCTAAGAAGTGAAAAGCTCCTGAGAAAGCCAAGAAAAACTTTAAAAAACCATTAGGGTGGCATTGATAAAGTTGAAGCTCGTAAGAAGAACCTATGCTTCAAATGCAATGGCGAGGGTCACCTTGCACGAGATTGCGTCAAAAAACAAGCTTCAACCTCAGGTAATCTATCTTGAAGTAATTAGATGGATGTTTATTTCCTTAGTTCTTTAGTTTTTGGACCTAATGACCTTATTTGCATTAAAGGTAAAGTTAAAGTTCAAGTTGTTAATGTCATTTTTGACACATGATCCACTCATAACTTTATTAATGTAAATTTGGTGCAGACGCTAAACCTTCCCACAAGAAAAAGTGAGAAAAAATATTGTGTGACAATGGCATCAAGAATGAATTCTGAGTTTATGGATTATGTTGTTCCTGATTTAGAATTGCACATACATGACTACTTTGAAAGACTAGAATCCCACGTTGTTGCATTAGCAAATGTGGATATTGTTCTTGGGCAACAATGGCATTTTAATAAGATTAAATCATTGAAAACCGATTTTGTTGAAAAATCTTTATCTTTTATGCATGAGAATTTTTTAATTAAGATCATGGCTAGTTTAAGTGTTGACACTAAAAATGTTAACCCTTATTCTAAACAGAAGCTTAATTCTACTATGAAGAATTCAGATTTTAAAGTTTGTTTATGTTTTCATAATGATATCATTTGTCTCAATGCTGAAGAACTTAACATAAATGCCATGAGTATACCTAGGGAGAACACTACAGAATTTGAAGCCTATAATGAACTTAGGCAGGAATTCAATGATGTTTTTTTAGACCTTCTTGTAGATTTACCACCAGAAAGGACAGTTGATCATAAAATCGACCTAATACCTGGAGCAATTCCAATTGCACAGCGTCCTTATAGGATGAGTACATCGGAAGAGACTGAGGTAAGTAAGCAATTAAATGATTAGCTGAAAAAAGGTGGGTACAACCTAGAAGTCTCCATGGGCATCACCAGTGGTTCTGGTTGCCAAGAAGGATGGGACTGTAAGGTTTTGCGTCGACTATAAGAAATTGAACAAGGTAACCGTTAAGAATAAATATCCACAGCCGCGAATGGATGATCTAATAGACTATCTTGGTGGTGTTGGGTACTTTAACAAGATGGATCTAAGATCGGGCTACCATCAGATACGCAATAAGACAGAAGATATATCAAAAATCGGGTTTCGAACTCGCTTTGGTCACTACAAATTTTTAGTATTGCATTATTTTTGGATCCACATGTGTGAAATATAGTGGCTTGCTGGTTTTGTATGGATAACAACAGTACTTTATCATTTGATTCATGTTTGATCAAGTTCTATTAGATTTTGCATCTCATTTTGTGTGTAGATGCCGATTTTTCTACATTGGTGACATTGGTTGAGTATTTTCTTTTGTAACCCAAGAACTTTTTGTGGATTGGATCATCAATGATCTGAAATCCCTCCAAGGATCTCTCCTCCACCTGTGTCCCTACTATTTAAACACAAAGATAGATAATAAACTAGCCTCAAGTATTCACCACCCAACCATAGCTAAATCCAAGCTCCAAGCAAGACCTATCTAGCACCCCCTTGCTAACCATAAAGAAATCACATGCATACCACAACACTCCATAGCATACTCAAGATCCAAACCCTACTTATGTTCCATACCATAAGTAGGATCCAAACCCTCAGCATACTACACACAAGAAAGTACTCTACACACTAGTAGCCACACTAGAGCATAAGCAATACAAGCAAAGAGATCTCTCTCCCTCCTAATGGTTGCCCTACTCCCCTTATATGGATGGCAATTGGTACCCTCCAATACACTATGGAGTTCCATGCATATCCAATGAGAAAGAGAGAGGCCTAGAGGAGTTCAAGAGCCTTCATAGGTTTATGGAAGGCCATCAGACATCTTCCATAACTTATGACTCTTTGAATGCTATTCTTGTAGAATTTGAAACTCAATGGACCCTTTAGGAGGACGCCCGCCCATTGCCCAAGTTGTGCAAGTATACTTTGGTCCAAGACCAATAAAGTGATATGGTTCAAGGTTGAGGCCCAAGGTTTAGAAAAATAGTCATCCAATGACTTTCTAATACGTCTCTAGGTTCCATACCTCCATCCAAGGCATAGAGACCTACCTACCCTTATCCAAAGACACTAGTACCTTAATCTAAGACACCTATCCTTAATCCTAAGGGTACCCCTTATCCAAGGGTCACATGAATCCATCCCTTCGACCAAGGTATAGTCAGTTGTCTGTCCTTATCCAATGGCACATACCCTTAATCCTAAGGATTTTATATAAAAAAAAATTATACCTACATGTCATGTTTGATTCATGCCGGATGTTTCAAAATCCTTTTGAAATGGGATGGCAATTGTGAAATTGGTAAGTCAATGCTTTAAATCGATTGTCACAATTTTGGTCCATATCGAACAAAATTTGAAAATCTCAGTTATGTAAAATTTTGAAAGAACTTGTTTAAGGTGATGTTTTGAGTTTGTTCAAATTCGTTGATTTTTGATCAAATAGAAATTGCTTATAAAGTGAATCCTCCTTGAAGTTAGGTGGATTTCCAGCATGTAATAAAGAAGTTAACTCACTCTTCTTTTTCTAAAATGAAACCCTAACCTAGATCCAAATGAGTTTGATACTCATAGTTTGAAAAATCATGTTTTTACATGGTTTGAGGCAATTTGTAAACTTCTCTTGAGATTAAGTGAATCATCAAGATTTTTAATGAAAAGCCTTAAAAGCATGAAAACTATGAGCTCTTGGATCCGTATGAAAGAAGAAAATTGTTGCATGACTCTAAGTTGCAACTTTCATTAGAGAAAGTGTCGGAAGCAGAGTAGATATTGAATAATTGTACTTTGTAAAAAATTTCATTTAATATACAAAATCTCTCTGTATGTCTATTGCCTATTGGCTTGTATAAATTTGCATTTTTTTGAAATTTTTTATAATCCGTCGATTTTGTATTATGACGAATTTAGATTCTTCCGTAAAACCATTGGAAAAGTTGCAATATATAGCTGTTCTTTGTGCTAGTTCCACCATGTTGTGTACTTTTATGAAATGCCGCTCTTGCTTGCCAATGAGAGTTTTTCATTTCTTGCAATGACCATATGCTAAGACTTCCACTATTTCTTACAAAGAATGTCGAATGATGCCGAATATGTGCTGCATGTCATAAAAACAAAATACAAATCAGTAGCAAAATTATCTAAATTAATTGCACATATTTGACTATACTAGTGTAACATCGAAATCTTACCATATAATGAGTTATATGATCTAAACCCCATGCACTTCGAACTGCATCCACAAATTCACTGGTTGTTTTCTATATCATTTGTACATTACAACTATTACTTCTTTCCAAACCGAGTATTGAATCTTGCAGTGTTCGCCAGAATAATTTGATAAAAATCTACAAGTTTTGGATCTTTCAATGCTCGGCTTTCATGGAATAGTTTATGTCTTACCTCTTGTCATCTTTTTGTATTTTAACATGGCCTTTATGTAAGTCTGCTTTAGACAACACATCCTCTAATTTGGAAATAGCTTCCTGTAGAGAGCTTAAGCAAGAGTGTGTTCAGGTTGGTTTGAGTTTGTAATCCATTCTTAGTGTGTGCAAAGTGTTGCATGTGTTTCAATCTTCCTTTCTATGCTTGAAAGCCAAATAGTTTCAAGATAGAGGTCATTTAGGGTTCTAAATCTTTTAAGATCTTCTCCTTCTTCATTTATTGAGAGAAAGGAGAGTGCTAGGTGCATTAGAACAGAGCCTAAGGACACAAGAAGATATTAGCATCATGACATCCAATGGTGGAATCATGTTGGAAGCTAAAGAGAGGTTAAACTCTACAAACTATTCAACTTGGAAAGTGAGGATGGAGTCTTTACTAGAGTTGAATGAGCTAATGGATATAGTTGTGGGAATTGAAGAAAGACCTCTAATTCTTCAAGAGCAACTAAATTTTGATAGAAGGGCTAAAAGAGCCTTACATATCATAAAGATGAATGTTACCAATGAACTTCTTAAAGAAGTTGGTAAATGTACTTCTTCAAGTGAAGCATGGAATGCTTTGAAGAAGATCTATGAGTCCAAATCCACATCTAGGGTTCTCACCCTAAGAAGGCAAATCTTCCAAAGTTGTCAAAGAGAGGGAGAGAGTGCACATTCATTTGTCTTGAAGGTTAAATCCTTGAATGATGATCTAGCATGCATAGATGAAAGCATAAAGGATGGGGAACTAGTTCAAGTCATGTTGAATGGTTTGCTTGATGAACATTCTAACCTTGTACAATGCTTTGCTATACAAAAGTCCTTGCCAAGTGTCAATGACTTGCAAGAGATCTTGGTGGCTGAAGAGCATAGGTTGCAAGCCAAAGGTGGTGGTGCATCAACACAAGGTGGAGATGAAGAAGCTCTTTTCACAAAGGGCAAGTTCAAAGGCAAGTGGTCCAAGCAAGGTAGTTTGGAGCATGGAAAGCATTCTTCTTCTTTGCAAAGTAGGAAGCAAGATAAGTCCAAGTTCAAATGTTTTTATTGTGGAGTGAAAGGACATTTTGCAAATGAATGCCATAAGAAACAAAATGCTAGATCTAGGTTGAGATCTAATGTACTTCTTGGAGATGATAATTGTTGTGCTAACTTGGCAAGCTTTGGTGAATCTATGGTCAATTTTTTGGATCCATTGGATCTTGAAGATGGACTAGTGCTACCTACTAGTCAAATGGAGTCATGTGGTGCTAAATTAGTATCATGTTTGAACTCTTCTACTCATAGATTTTCAAGTCTTGGTGGCTCTTCAATGGAACTAGATGGCAAGTGCAAAAATGGAAAAGGTAAGGAAGGAGCTAACTTCATCAATGGAGTTGATGAAGATTCTTCTTTGGAAGTGATTGTTGCTAATGACTTGTTTGTTCATATGGAAAAAGATGGAGATGCTAAGTGTCATTCTTTGCAAGAAGATGGTTGTTCTTCTAATTCTTTTCATATTGATGTATGTAATCATGTGGGAAAAGATGATGGTGCTTTGAGCATGCTTGAAGGAAATGGTTCTTTTACATCTTTTTGTGATAAAGTCATTTGTGCAACAAGTGGTGTCACATTTCTTCATAAAAGAGTAGATCAAAGGTTTCTATCATGAGACTTGGTGAGGGAGATCACAAGTCAAAAGGAAGAGAAGTATGTGAAGTGTTCAAAGTAGGATGTACTTTGAATGATGTTTTTATGAACGATAGTGAGGAAGAATCATTATCATATGACTCATTACCTAAATCATTGAGTAGAAGTTCATGTTTGAAAAGAGAGAGTACTTCAATCACTCTTATGTTGAAGGTACTAAGGATTCTTTTCTTGGCTTCTAATATTCAAGAGTCTTCTACTTCTTATGGTGCAACTATCAAGAGGGAGGTTTCTAACTTTTGTGGTGCTAGCATTAAGAGGGAGTCTTGTGAAGGAAAGGGCAATGGAAGAGTGGTTCTTGGGAAGATCCAAAGCATGGATCTAACATCTCTTCATCAACTCAAAGCATTCTATGATTGTGGTGGATTGTTCATTCATGGTCAAGATGGCAAAAGGTTGGTTGAAGAAGACTACATGGAGCAACTCAAGTGGCAACTTCTTCAAGGCAAGGGAGATATCATTGGTGAGCTTATTGAGGTTTGTTATGAACTCAAGAGGGCTGTTTTGATTAGGTTTGATACTCATCTTCACCTACTCTACTTCATGTTAAATGGAAATGTTGGAATCTATCTTTTGGTTTATGATGGTGGCATTGTTTTCACTAACTATAGTGAAGGGTCAAATTTGAGCATTGATGAGATCTTGTGGGATCTTAATCATGTGTTTGAGAGGGAGTATCTTCAGAGGTTCAGATCTGAAGATGTTCACATATGCAAGATCTTTGATGTCTTATTGGAAGATCAAGAGGTTGATCTTGGATTGCTTCATCAACACCAAGAGACAAGTGGCAATTCGAAGCTAGTGAAAAGCATCAAAGAAGAGACAAATGGTCAAGGCATTTTGGATCTGTTTTTACAGGTTCTTGAAGGTTCAAGTAAGGTCTTTGGAGCTGCAAGGAAGTGTCTTCTTACTCTACCTCACTTGCCTAATCTCATGTATGAACATTGTTATGTCAATGTGTTGAAATTGTCAAATTTCAATAAAACTAGTTCCATAGTTTTGCATCCTTTGGATCTTGGAGATGGAATAGTTATCATTGCTGGTTTGTATGATCAAGTACATGAATTCATTCAGATCTTGAAAGGTATTGAAGTGGTCAATATGTTTTCTTTTGAACAAAGTTCAAGATCTAGTATTCTAGTGTTGGCAAATTGGCAACTTGTTGACATTGTAGGATCAAGCGTTGTGTGCAAATCTTGTGGAGGTACTTCAAGTATTTCAAGTTCAGGTTTTGGTCATTCAAATGGAGTAGGGAACACATCTTTTTGGCATTCATTCACTCAAAGTCTTTCATGGATTGAAGATCTACAAAGGCAAGGTTGTGATGGAAGTTCATTCATGGAGATACATGTTGCATTCACTATATGTATAGTGAAATGTGGAGGAGGCATGCAAACACTTGTTGATCACTTTCATTTACAACTTGTTTGCTGCTATTTTACAGAGAAACCAGAGATGGATACATGGAGGAATTCATTAATTGAGATTCTATGTTCTTTTACATGTACCATTTTTATGATTCTATGTAAAATTGATGTAAGAAATAGTGAAGCATCCTATATGGACACTATTATCTATATCAACTATGTTGTGTCCTATTTTGTACATATTAGGATCCTTGAGAAGAGATCTATTCTTATGATGGAGATCATTCTTAAGTTGGAACAAAGTAGTGTTGTAAAACTAGCAAGTTAAGTTGAAGAGGGAGTGTGAAAATTGTCAACATTTCCTTGTCTAGTTTTAGGCCAAAATTGCTAAAAATGGCACATAGTTTAGGATCTGACTTTTCACACGTGTGAAACAGGTCTAGATATTTTTAGTAAGTGTATTTTTTCAGTATGAAGAAGTGTCAAACTTCAAGACCTTCGAAATGACACCAAAATCATGTTATTTGGACATATAGGCCAAAATTGGCTATTTTAGGCTACTGGTGCCCTAAAATTGGGTCCTAAGTTCTAGAGAGAGGAGAGAGAGTCATCTCTCTCACCTATATTAGGCTGAAATTCGTGGAGAACAGGGAGGAGAAACCTTTTGTATGCTTCATTGAGATCAATAGATCATTGTCATTGTTTCTTCCTCCATTGAGAGCATTGTTGTGTGTATTGTCTTCAAGCTATTGTGTATGATCTTAGGTGCTTTCCAAAAGTGGTAGGCTGATGTATTATGGACTGTATAATGCTATTTTGGGCCGCACTTGATGTTTATGGAAGTTTCCATTTGTGATAAATGCTTTTTGATCAAGTTCTTTGCATTCTAGGTAGCATAGAATGTGTTGCCAATTCCTAGCTTATGTAGTTTGGAGTGCAAGCATTCAAGCCAATGATCTTGGAGTTTAGATCCACTTAGGATCTGTATTTTTCACAAAATGTCTTAAAACTCATTGATTATTTGATTGCCTGTGTCATTGAATAATTGATTGTTTGAAACTTAATCGTAATGACAACATTCGAAATCACTGTTTCATTACATTGATGTATATTTGTTCTTATACATCCTAAAGTATGCTCTATGTTGTTGTGAATCGATAATCTGAATCTTGCATATGGATACTTGTGTAGTTTAAATCTATGGTCAATCATTCGTTTGAATGAGTGACAAATCTGTTGTTGAGAACAGATTGTCAGACTACATTAAGATTGTTTTGAGACATTTATAAGCTTCTCTGGATCGGTTTAACTGATGCAACAGACTATGCTTGTCTGCACAATATATCAATTTGGCAGATAAGTTGTATACACTAATCAGATATGAAACATGTTTGATAGGAGAATTTTTGGCATCAATACTTTTGTTTTTGTATGATTGACTCCACATCTTAATCAGTGATACTGGTTGCTGATTTTTTGAATGTCTGTTGACAACTAGATTTTAAGCCAAGAACATTAAATGAGTTAAAAATATCTAAAATCACAACATTAGGTAGTCTCTTTGGGGAACAACAATCTTTTATACTACATATCTTTACATTTAAGATAAGTATATTGTGACATATGCTTATTTTTGGCACCTTTGCCAGGGATTGCTAATATGTTGGATTTAGATGTTTGTCAATTAAAAATGAATTCCAACTGTAGGAAGCAGTTCTAGAGCATTTGAAAAGATACCGAAGTCTTCGTGAGAATTTTTTCAAAAGTCTTCAGCAATCTTCTTAGCATCGCTCATCCCCTTTTGCCACACAGGAAGCTGAAGTTTATTTCAATAACATGCTTGATAAACCTGAAGATGTACTTGAATCTGAACTTCTTGATATTGTAGGCGATCCTGATCCAAATCCTGATCCAGATCTAGAAACTGATTCAGATTCAGATTCTAAACCAGATCCAGAATCAGATTCAGATCCTGATCAAGATCTTGATCCAGATCCAGATCATGAATCTGAACCAAAGATGGAAAATCCAAGATTTAATTTCAGCTCAAAAATTAAGTATGATTACTTCAAGGTAACTTTCTCAAACGATGCTAATAGCTATGTTTCTCAATTCGAGTCCATTGCTATTTTCAACAATGAAGGAACAAATGTAGACAAACTACGTATATTCCCTGGTCTGCTGTAGAAACAAGCCCGAATTTGGTATAGCCAATTGGACCATGCTTCTGTTAACACTTGGGACCTGTTGAGAGAAGCCTTTCTCAATCAATTTTGTGAGATTGGTTACTCTACTCGAGTGCTTGCACATTTGAATTTTGCTCAAAAGAAAGAGAAGGAGTCTCTGAGAAGGTATACCCGAAAATGTTCGTGATCAAGCTTTCAAGTTTTCATGGTTGCTTCCTTGCTTTCTGAATGCTACCATTGTGATCGATCACCTGCTATCAACTTACGGTTAATCAAGCTGAATTCTTTACGATCCAACGTGATGGATGGTACCACTATACCAGCTAATGTCAACTAGAAGGTGAGGAGCAAGATGAACCTTGAAGAATTTTAGATGCTAGCTGATCGATGCGGACTAGGTTATACCTTACAGATTGATCCATCAATAGTTTTGATTGAAACTAGTAATGAATTTGTTCAAGGAGTGATTGATGTCATGGATTCTGTAGTTTCAGCATAGGTTCATGGAACTAGAATGGACATCTCGGAGGCAACATTTGCTGCTGCTCTCCATTTACCAAGTGATGGCTCAATACCTCCAGCATTATCAAGGGAGGATATTGATGAGGCCAATCTCTTTCATGGGAACTTCTATATGCCAAGCAGGGGATACAAAATTTCTATGGTTAGAGAAGCGGCTTTACAGAACTTTTGCAGATATTGCAACCAAGTCCTTTTTTCAACAGATGCAGATGCAACAATTTTTGTTACTAATATTGGTTATTTGCTTTCATCGCTTAAGGGTGAGCAGATCAACTTTGCTACCATAACTTTCAAGTCTTTTCATAAGTCTATGAAGCATGGTAAGTATGCAGTGTACATGGCCCATATCTCTCATTTGTGCTTGCATTATAGTATTTTAGTATCAAGAGAATTGGTGCCACTGGAAAAAAGGAAGACAACTCTATCAGCTCCACCACAAGTGGACCTTACAGGCATAGAGATCATCGAGGTCACAACAGATGATCAACAAGCTGATAAAGAGTCGAGTCATGATGTACACGACTCAGTTCCTGTTGCTACTGATGCTACTGATGATGATGTTGTTATGACAAACACAGAGATGATTGATGACAACAACAAGGACATTGCCAACTACATAATTGAACTAGCCTAGATTGAAGCCACTCAACCATCTAATGTTGCTGCTATGGACACCACCACAACTAGTGCTATTGTTGCTAATGATACAACTGATGCACAAGCACATGCAAAACAAAAAGACTAGACACTAGAACCAAACACACCAGACTGATTGACAAATGTAAATTCTAAGGCAAGGCAGATGATTCTGTATCTTCGAAATACAGATGCTATGCAACAGAGTTACGAATTGAAGATTGCCTTGTGTAGTTTAAATTTGTGGTCGATCGTTCATTTGAATGAGCGTCAATCCATTGTTGGAGGATAGATTGTCGGACTACATTTAGATTGTGCTGAGACATTTGTAAGCCTCTCTGGGGCAGTTTATTTGATGCAATAGACTATGCTTGTCTAACAAACTTAATTAGATGCACATAATGAAAAATCGATCTGGCAAACAAGTCAAATATACTAATCAGATATGAAACATGTTTGATAGGAGAATTGTTGACTATGATGTAATAGCATCATGCTCTCATTTTGGAAGGTTATTCAAGCTTGATGGTAATGAAAATGCTAATATTTTCTTGGATATTGTGCTACAAGGAAAACTTTCAAATGAAGATCTATGGCATAGGAGGTTGGGCCACCCCAACTCCAAGGGCATGCAATCTATGTGCAAGTTGGAGCTAGCTCATAGATTGCCTAAGTCCATGATCAAGGAGCCAAGTCCTTGTGAAGCCTGTGCATTGGCCAAATCTCATGCAAGGCCACATTCAAGGTCACCCATCAAGTCCAAAGCACCTTTGGAACTCATCCATAGTGACATCCACCAAGAGCAAGGGTGGAGCAATATGTTTTATAACATTTATTGATGATTACTCTCATTTTTGTTGGGTTTACCTTTTATCTTCTAAATCACTTGCATATGAAACTTTTGTGAAGTTCAAAGCTTTTATTTGAATCAACTATCTTGTAAGCAAAAACTACCAAAAATAGCTCCTATTTTTTCTCCCTTGTATCTAAGCATAATTTGGACTCATTCCAAAGGTTCTAACACTTAGGTCTACTTGAGAACATCCTTATGAATGGAATCCTATGCTATTTGGCACGTGTGACAAGCCACATCATGACCATCTAACTATTTACAAGTCATATGACCAAAACTAGTCAAGCTAGAATTGTGAATTTTTAACAATATTGAGACTCTTTGTGTTTGGGCAAAGAACTTCATGAATTTTCAGATATAATTGATTTTTGATGTTGATGATCTTCTCCCTAATGTTGACAATGTATATAAGGATGTGTTTTATTCAGAAAAAGATTGCTTGAAAATGGTTGTGGAGGAAATGTGCCAAAAAGAAGATGATCTGCATTCTGAAGAGGAGTTTCTCAAATTTCAAAGTCAGGTTGTTTTTCCAAAACCAACTATCTTTTCACCAGCCATATTCACATCGAAAGGTGAACATAATATTGATGGAGAGACAACAATCAAGGAAGACAAAGCCGAATGCTTAAGTTTCTTATTATTTACTAATAGATCTATTATGTCAAATTTTATACTGGAGCTTACTTTGGATTTTTTCATTTCAGGAACAATTTTCTTTGATGATTTTGCAATTTGTCGAGGAGGACAGAGATCTACTGCTGGAGAATTTTTAAGAGATCATGCATTGTGGCATTATCTGAAGTTCTTCAAAATAATGAGATAAGTGTTGCCCATTCAAAGTTTCATCAATATGGTAGTACAATGATTATGACAATCAAGGCAGTTTCTCATTTTCTTGGAGGACATAATTGTAATAGGGTGCATAAAATAATTTTCGTTAAGAAAACTATTGCACTTAAGATTTTAGGATATGGACCAGTGAATTCCATGATCAGATCATCTCATTTTGCATTGTATGCTACCTACGTTGATCTTGTCATTTAGCCCCCAACACTAAATGGACCAATAGGGGTCTGAAGTACTGCCAGTTACATAGGTATGTAACAATATGTATCTTTCTTATTTAAATCTATCGTCATAGCATGAATAAACTGTATGTCATAATATTGATATTTTGTGTTGAATATTTGTATTGTGTGTAGCAAAAAGATCCTTTTAGTTGTGCTTGGTTTGTCCTATACAATACAAAGCTCTTTTTTGAGTGGTACAATCTACAAGTCGATGTAGATATTGAAAAGGTAAAATTTTGTTCATTTGTTGTTCTGTCTGTTCAAATTTTTATTTCGTTAGTGTGATTGCTAGTTATTTACTCATTCACCTGGTTTGTGATGACAGTTCACTCTTGAGCCATACAATCTCGATGATGTATATAGATTGCCGCAAGAGTTGATCAAAACATTTGTACATAATGGCCTAGCTTTTTGCCTAAGCTTGAGGGCACTGATCCTATTTCTGCCCTAGCATCCTTTCAAGTTGTTGAGGATGCAAAGCTTATTTTATACGATCAGAGAGGCATACAAGTCCTTCTAAATACAGAGGAAAGCAAAATTACAGGACAAGAGATTGTTGCCATCACAAGTCCTGATACTAATATAGAAAATAAAGATAAAGTTACTGAATAGAATTTCAATTGTAAACGTGTATATATTACCATTTGGAAAAGGAGACAGAATCATACATGTAAACAATCCATCTATGGAATTTTTATTGATATCAACATAGATTCTTACAATCAAGTTGTGTCCATAGTACAATACTAGATTGCAATTTTTCTGCATTGACAAAACACAAGATTCTTGTTTTCATCTTGAGTAACAATGAATCTGGAACAACCATTCATGACTTTCAAAACTAGGTAATAGAATTGGGACTATTTGCCCAAAATTTTCATTTATATCAAGAATGTACATTGATTCATAAAAGAAGATTCCACAATCAGCAAGATCTTTTGTAGTTTAACCTCTATATTACAGATGTCCAATATCAGTGTGTACTACATCTAACACACCTGCAAGAGAGCCACTTGGCTCCCATTCATTTATATTGGATGGATATAGATCTACAAGAGAAAAATGATCAGATTGGCAAGTTTAGTAATAGATGATAAGGAATGACAAAAAAATCAAAGTATTATAATATATCAATACTCATAGTTATTTTTTTTGTGATCTTGATGGTTGAATCCTTGCACATTTATCTTTGAATGCATATATACATGGTGGACTAAAATTTCAAAAATAGATTTTCCTCCTGATGATGTTCTAAAATCCAAAATTCTACTCTTCCAATAAGATTGAAATGATAGTTTTGTCCTTTTGCTTTTTCGAAATGTTCCTTTTGATGATGGATGCATTAGAACCCAAGAGTTTTTTGAATATTTTCTTGGCACCCATTATCCATTGTCATCTTTCTCATTGAAGACAATCACGGAGTCGATTGAGGAGCACAACTTCCTTGATGGCACCATTCATTATGTACAGGCCAAAATTTGAAACACTGAACTATGAATTTGAGTATATGTCTAGGCAAAAAGCCATGAATATGAAAATATGTGTAGGCAAAAATTTGAAATACTAAACTATTGGACGCTATGAGTTAACTCTAGTTAACCATGTAAACCATGATTTGACAATGTAATTACATTAATGCTACATCAATTTTCTTAATCCAACCATTTGTCATATTCATTTTCAATATTTTTGGGCCTCTTTGGGCAGTGATGAGCTGGAAAGGTAGGCCTCAACATCCAATAGCATTTCCACATGCTGCCTGACGAAACATTTATATATTTAAATTTTATTTTATTTTATTTATATCTGAGAAAAGCTATGTTACGTAGAAGCCTAATATCAAGGCTTCTATTGGTCCACATGGCTACGAAAAATGAGAAGAAAAAAAAAGACATCTTTTTCAGAGGCCCTCGTCAGGCTCTAAATTTCTCTAATGTATTCAATGATTATCTTCATCAATTGAGTAGGTTAATTGGGGTTTTGTATCACAAGGTAATGATTCAAGGAAAATATGCTTGTAATAGGGTATTACAAGGACGTATATAGCTCTGAAACTAGTGGAAAAGTTGCACCATTAAATGATGAAGAGATTGGAATTTGTTAGCTAAAAATCGAGTGCTAGTAAGAGGCAAAATGTCACCAACAATGATGAAAAATCATTCCATTTCACAAAGCAATGATTAGATGTGTATTCTCCTATCCAAGCTCTGATACCATGAAAAGTTTTCACACATGTGAAGTTACTGCAAGTACAAAAGATCAAGAGAATGAATGATTGCACACTAAACTAGCTTCTAATCCAAAAATAATGTGATGGAAAACATTGGCAAGCTAGTTAGCAGCAAGGCAAGAGCATTCATCACAATCTAACTATCATTAGACATCAAATAGATGAAATGAAAGTTTTACTTGAAGAATTGTGTTCTTGAGGTACAAAGCCACCTTATTTATACTACAAGAGGCCTTCTAGAACTCGTGGAGAGAGAGAGAGAGAGAGAGAGAGAGAGAGAGAGAGAGAGAGAGAGAGATCATTCTATGTGCCACATTGCCTCTGTCTCTCTACTAGATGACAAAAAGAGAAATGGGTAAGAGTTGATAATCTTTTTTTTTGAGAATCTTAGATATGCAAGAGTAGCCTCACATGTTTCTTGATAGGTTCTAGACCTACACATCACTATGAAGACTAAGAAGTAACTTGACTCTAGCCTATTTCAAGTTTGGATAGACCCCAAAACTTGAATCTGTAAGTTTAATATTATTTTATTTTACAATACTTTCACAGAATATACCCAGATTTGACACTATCTTGGTGGTCTGTTGCATTGTGAACTGAAGTTGAAACAATTACACCTTATTTCCAATGATTCGTGGCTCTGATAGGAAATGTTAGAGTCCTCATTGTCGTTCCGATCATTGTTAAGACACAATCAAGTAACAAACGCTACATTACTACCCATCCATAGAGGTGCTACCACCTCTCCCCCATGCACTGGAGCTATAAACCACTATCAAGCAAGCTCGGATTCCCAATAAGCCATGGTGTCCCATACCACCATACCTTAACTTCGACCTCTGCCTACCTACATCCTAAGGCCTAGATAATTGTCCTGACTTGACCACCAGTAAAAGAGCTCTTCATTCTCCAGGAGAGAATGAATGACAAACTCATGGAGATCCACCTCTATATACGTAGTCCAGGTGGGGTTATCTCCAACCATAGCAATCACGCATGGCCAAGGACACACATTCGTTGTGCACACTAATATGGGTCTATAACAAAGGGTCACCGCACACCAATAAGACATTGACATGTGGCACCCAAAAACCCATAGTTTCGGACCAGCATTTTGTCCCATAAATGAGATCGTCACCTCTAGTAACCTGTTGTGTGCCCTTATGGGTACGTAGCTATTGAATTCACACGTGTGAATTGTCCACAACATGTACTTGTGATCTCCTAAGGTGTGTAGATGCACCGAGATTAAGATTAGATTGAGATTCAAGATCAATCTTAGATCCTATGGCAAAAACACACTACTACATGCATTCAATTACTTCCAACTCACACTCACACGTGTGGGAAGTATTCAAAAATTATTCTAAGTAAAAACAAGCTGCTCTCCTTGGGTAGAGAGAGAAAAACCATCATGAGCTCTCGGGTAGAGAGAAAAAGCTAGAAATCCAATAACACTCAAAATCCATATAATCACCAAATCAATTAGATCCAAAATGAGGAGTACAATGATACTAGTAGATCCACGAGCTACCACTATGCTTACTATGATTGGACCACACTTTGTCACCTCTTAATCCTATTGGACCATTGATCCATGCACCTCTTAATTCTATTGGACTATATTCAAGCACACCTCAAATTCCTATTGGACCACACATGGTTCCACCTCTAAATCCTATTGGAACTCTTAGAATTTATCAAACAAAGGCATTACATTTGTCTACACTCTAATTGGCACGAGTTTAGTCTCTTACTCTATTTTGTCTCAATAGTGGCATTACAAGTGGAAATGCATAATTTGCCATCTATGCCAAATTTGTTCCTATCAACATCCTACACCTAGATGCTTGATGTAAAAAACATAAGACCCCTATATCTAATATAGATAATCTTTTTCAATTCTTCACACTCCTAAAAAATTATCTATGAAGATTTGAGCATTGATCTTGGTATAACTCCAAGATTAGATCTATGCTTGATGAAAGCACTTTTGCTCAAAGGCTTGGTGAGTAGATCGGCAATACAAGAGGACGAGTTGACATGCTCCAAATAGATTTCTCCTCCAATAAGCTTTTCTCTCACAAAATGGTGTTCCACTTCTATGTGCTTGCTTCTTGCATGAAATATGGGATTGTTGGCAAGAGCTTGGGCCGAGATGTTATCACACTTGATCATTGGTAGATTATCTTCCTTGATGCACTTTAGCTGCATTAGTAACCTCTTGATCCAAAGCACCTCTTTGGTAGTTGTAGTGAGTGCTTTGTACTCGGCCTTACATGAAGAGAGAGATATAGTATCTTGCTTTTTGAAAAGCCAAGATATTAGATTGCCTCCAAGAAAGATAGTGTATGCACTAATAGACTTTTGATCCATCTTGTCACTTGCAAAGTCCGAATCCGAGTAGCCAACATTGGATAGATCTTCACTTTTATAGAGTAGGCCATAATCACAAGATGAAGATACATATCTTAGAATCCTCTTGGCCATCTTCCAATGATGGATCTTAGGATCTTGCATAAATTGACTCAATTTGTGCACACAAAAACTTAGATCGGACCTAGTAATGGTAAGCCAAATCAAGGAGCCTACAAGACTCCTAAAAAGTGTGATGTCCTCAAAGGATCTTTCATCACCCTTATTAGGATCTTTTACAATTTTCTCCATTGGAGTATCTATGCTCTTAGAATTTTCCATATGGAATTTTTTCAACATAGAGTGAGCATATCTAGATTGGCATATAAAGACATGATTTTCATATAAATTTCTAGGCCTAGGATGTAATGTATCTCTCCTAGATCTTGCATTTTAAACTCACATCCAAGTGCTAGCTGGGTTTCATCAACTAGCTTGATACAACTTCCACAAAGAATAATGTCATCAACATAAATTAGAAGAATGACAATATTGTTATCAACAAACTTTAGATACATGGAAGGATCATAGTCACTAAGAGTAAATCCTAGTGAGATAAGAAAAGAATTAAGTCTTGAATACCATGATCTTGGTGCTTGCTTGAGTCCATAAAGACTTTTGAAGAGCAAGCACACTTTGGACTCATCCTTGATGAATCCTTGAGGTTGTTCCATATAGATCTCCTCCTCAAGATAACCATTTAGAAAAGCATTGGATACATCTAATTGGAACACCTTCCACTTGAAAAAACAAGCAAGAGAAATAAGAATTCTTATTGTCACCATCTTTGCAACGGGTGCAAAGGTCTCCTCATAATCAAGAACATGGATTTGAGCAAATCCTTTGGAACATAATCCTGCTTTATGCTTGTTGATGGTGCCATCATAATTGAACTTGATCCGAAATACCCACTTGCAACCAATCACATGCTTGTTGGATGGAGGATCCACAAGCTCCCAAGTATTGTTGGTGATCAATGCATCATACTCTTGCTTCATGGCATCATACCACTCCTTGCTATTGAGTGCCTCTTGTACATTCTTTGGCTCTTCATGAGAGACATAAAAAACATAATTAGTGGAATCAAGATCCACTTGTTTTCCTTTGTCAACATATGAGAGCCTCTTAGGCTCGGATCTATCTCTCATGGATTTTCTTGGTGAGAAAATCCGAGGAGAGTCTTCTTCAAATCTCGACCCCATCACATCATGATTGTCTTAAAAATCAATAATTGATGATGCATCCATAGATTTCTTGATCTTGGCCTCTTCAAAAGATGAGTGTTGATCTTCATGAAAGACAACATCTCTACTTTCAGTAACTTGAGAAGTAGAGAGTATAAAGACTCTATAGGCCTTCTTGGTGGATGAGTATCCAACCATGATCCCTTTGCATGCACTAGGATCTTCTTTCTTCCTTGTTTCCAAGGGAATATGGACAAAGCATAAGAATCCAAAAACTCTAAGGTGATCAACCTTAGGTTTCTTCAAATATAAGATTTCATATGGTGACTTTCCTCCAAGAGCTATATGTGGGAGCCTATTGCAAAGATAATTTGCACAATTAATGGCTTCTCCCCAAAAGTCTTTGGGCAAAGATGCCTCAATTCTCATAGATTTTGCACATTCACATAGAGATCTATTCTTTCTCTCGGCCACGCCAGTTTGAGGTGGAGAGTAGGCACAAGAGAACTCTCTTTTGATGCCTTCAAGCTCACAATAATCTTAAAATTTATTAGGAGATATATTCACCACCTCCATCACTTCTAAGTGCTTTAATCTTGAATGAGAATTGCTTCTCTACATAAGCTTTGAAAATAAGGAAATGATCAAACACCATAGATTTAGAAGCAAGAAGATATATCCAAGTGAATCTTGTGAAATCATCAATGAAAGTAACAAAACAAGTGGCTCCTCCCTTGCTTGTATTTGATGAGAAATGCACATCTGAGTGGATTAACTCCAAAGGATGCTTGCTTTTGATAGAAGATCTTGTAAATGGCTTTTTGTGAGATTTAGCAATAGCACAAGCCTCACAAGGCTTGACCTTCTTGGAGAATGACTTTGGCAAGCCAATAGCTTTGGCTTCTTTGATCATAGAGAGCATGGATTTGTAGTTGGGATGCCCCAACCTCCTATGCCATAATTCCTCCATAGAGAGCTTGTTCACAAGAGCAACATTACAAGCATTCACATACTCATTTGGATCTAGTTTATAGATGCCACCAAATCTAGATCCTAATGCAAGTATCTCATCATTCTTCTTGATAGTGCAAGTATCAACATTGAATTTTACATCAAGGCCATTATCAAGCAATTGGCCAACACTTACATAAAGAACTTTAGATAGAGAAAGAACTTTAGAGGATGCAAGCTTCAAGGGAATGTTCCCTATGCCTTCAATAGGACATTCAAAATCATTTGCAGTGTATATTGATTTCTTGACTCCATCATAAGGTGCAATAGAAGAGAAAGAGTCCTTGGACCTACACATATGTGAAGAGGCTCCACTATCAATATACCATAGGCCGTCCTTCTTGAAAGGAGTAGATGAGAAACTAGAGACCATAAGACATCCCTCTCCATCACTTGCAATAGTGTCTTCCTTCTCATTGTTAATGTTGGCTTGCTTGAGTTGATTCTTCTTCTTGAAGCAATTGGTGGCATAATGACCTTTCTTGCCACAATAAAAGCACTTGATCTTCTTCTTCTTGAGCTTGGATGATGAAGCATTAGAGGAATCAAATTCCTCCTCATCTTTGTCTTTGGATTTGACTACACACCTTAGGAGATCACAAGTACATGTTGTGGACAGTCCACATGTGTAAATTCAACATGGTATCAGAGCCTACCTAATGTTACCATGCATTTTGATCCATTTAATTGAAAACTTTTCATCAATCTTGAGCTAGAAATTTTCAAGGCCCATTTTCCTAGCTATCTTGATCAAAAGAGATCAAAAGGACATTGATTGGGTTTGACCTAGTACTATACGGAATCAGGTGCTCAGACACGTGTGAGGAACATCCAAATTCAGTTTGGAAGTTCTCTCTCATGCTTGATCCATTTATCTTGCTTGATAGCTTGTTTTGAGGATATTTTTGTCTAGTTTATGATGCAATCAGTTTCATTCATTTGGTTGAGCCAATAAGAAGTTATAAGCTTTTGAAGAGGGATAGGTAGGGCACCTAGACCTGGGTGGACACATTTGGTTTGGTCAAGAGATTGCTTGGTTGATCCAAAATCACTGTTGTATGCTTGCCAATCTCATCTATATGTGATCTAGGCACTATTTTGAGATCTTAGCCATTTTGTTTCATGCAATATCATTGTATTTGAGTCAAATTTGGTTTCTTAGAGTACTTCACACGTGCTAAGAGTGTTTGATCCTAACTTTGCCTATACTTCATCATTTGATGTAAAATAGATCTTGTTTTAGAGAGATTTGTGTAGCTAGTGAGAATCAATTCACAAATAGTTGCAAGATCTTTCATAGGAGGAGATAGTACTCTATTATTGGATCCTATTGAGAGTGTGTAGCAACATTTATTGTTCATCATTTGAGTTTTCTTCACTTCAAATGTCTTCAATGGGTTCATCCTTGTTGGAACCAAGTGAAAGATTGTCCACTTCAAACTATTCAATTTGGAAAATGAGGATGGAGTCCATCTTGATCCTTCAAGATGTGATGGACATAGTTCTTGGCCTTGAAGAAGAACTACAAGTTCTTCAAGAGGTTCAAAAATACAAAAAGAGAGCTAGGATATCTCTCCACTACATTAAGATGAATGTCTCTAATGAGATATTGAGGGAGATAGGTACTTGTACAACAACCAAAGAAGCTTGGGATTGTCTCAAGACTATCTATGAGGCTAAGAATACCTCTAGGCTTCTCACTCTTAGGAATCAAATCTTTCAAAGTAGCCAAAAGAGTGATGAGAGTGCATCTAGTTATGTTTTGAGAGTAAAAGATATTCATAGAGAACTTGCTTGTATTGGTGATTCTATAAATCAAAATGAGCTAGTTCAAGTCATTCTCAATGGCTTGAGAAGTGAATTTGATAACCTTGTCCAATTCTATGCCATTAAGGAGGAACTACCAAGTTTGGAGGCTCTCCAAAGTGTGCTAATTTTGGAAGAATCAAGACAAGAGTACAAGCTCTTGAGGATGGACAAGCTTTCTCTCACTCATAATGATGGCGAAGCTCTCTTTGCCAAGGATAAGCACAAAGGGAGGAGCAAGAACCAGCATCAACAATCCTCAAGCAAGGACGAGCCGAGATTAAGATTAGATTGAGATTCAAAATCAATCTTAGATCCTACGGCAAAAACACACTACTACATGCATTCAATCACTTCCAACTCACACTCACACGTGTGGGAAGTATTCAAAAATTATTCTAAGTAAAAACAAGCTGCTTACCTTGGGTAGAGAGAGAAAAACCATCATGAGCTCTCGGGTAGAGAGAGAAAGCTAGAAATCCAATAACACTCAAAATCCATATAATCACCAAATCAATTAGATCCAAAATGAGGAGTACAATGATACTAGTAGATCCACGAGCTACCACTATGCTTACTATGATTGGACCACACTTTGTCACCTCTTAATCCTATTGGACCATTGAAACATGCACCTCTGAATTCTATTGGACTATATTCAAGCACACCTCAAATTCCTATTGGACCACACATGGTTCCACCTCTAAATCTTATTGGACCTCTTAGAATTCATCAAACAAAGGCATTACACTTGTCTACACTCTAATTGGCACGAGTTTAGCATCTTACTCTATTTTGGCTCAATAGTGGCATTACAAGTGGAAATGCATAATTTGCCATCTATGCCAAATTTGTTCCTATCAACATCCTACACCTAGATGCTTGATGTAAAAAACATAACACCCCTATATCTAACATAGATAATCTTTTTCAATTCTTCACAGTAACAAGGTCTGGTAAGTTTAGCCTTACATTACTTTTAGTCGCGAAACCCACTGAGTGCTCAACACATCTTCAACAAAAGTAGGTTCATCAAAGATGTGGAAATAGTTTAGACATTTAACAAGAAGACAAAGCGAGTAGAATCTATCAAGCCAATGGTAGCTGAGAAAGTCAAAAAATTGGCAACTGATGAAGTCCAAGAGGATTTTACCAAGTCTCTTGACACAATCATTGAAAAGATTTCTTGTTGATGAATTACAAAGGGAGCCTGTGTCAATAGAGCAACTTGAAGGCAACTCAACACAAATTCCGAGGAAAAGTGTGATCATGCAACCTTCAATTGGGAAGTGCAATACCAAGGGGGAGGCTCAGGTTGATGATTGTCCTTCACTAATTATGCTGATTGATCCTGGAGTATGATCATGGGAAGAACAAAGTGGGCCCCACCATAGTACACTACTCTACAATTAGAGTAATAACTGTGAGGGCATTGGCTTCCTGTGTGTATAAGCCCAACCCAATGAGCACGCCAATTAGTTCTAGGAGTAAGCAACTAGGGGCTTAAAAATTTAAAATGACATTAGAGGACCTAAGTCAAGTTGCCAATAGAAAGCTAAAAGGGCCCAAATTAAAACTCACATGAAACATGTAAGTTGCCCTTGTGCTTTCTTAGCATCATTAGATTTAGTTTGTGTAAAGTTAAACAACTTGGATTAGAATCCTTGCCATTTTAAGTAGCTAATCAAAGATCAAGGGAAGAGCCTTTTTCCAAGAATAAAAAGACACCACTTGTACCCATTTTCCATGTTCATACAAGAGGAGAAGATAATGCTTATTTGCCAATATGAACAATCCTTGAATTTCACTCTCTCTTCTCTCTCTTTACTCTTGCTTTGCTTTTATGTATGAGAACTAATTAGTTGCTTTTAATTTGTTATGTTCTTGTGTCTTTGGAGAGGAGAGAGGGGGAAATATGTGGTTACAATAGGTGTGGTTAAGTAGGAAGAGGGTAGTTTTGTAAGCTAACTTCGCAAGGGAAGCACTATTCCCTTGGGAATGGATTAATGCGTGACAAGTGAACTTAGGCCACTACAAGATGCTTTATAAAAGAATGAATGAATGCATGAAGTGATGTCACATGTTCCAATGAAGAGGCTTGTTCAAGTGATTCTATATTAAATAGAATTGAGGAGCTTGATGAGAAAAACAGCCTACAAATACAGACTCTGTACTATTTCTACCTCTCCTCCCTCTTTCTTGAAATCAAAGCTTAGTTTTTCTTTAAATTAGCTTTGAAGCTTAAGTTCAAAGTTTTAACAAACTAAAAGAAGTCTAAAGTTTAAGCTTCGAACTTTTCAAGCTTAAGCTTACATTTAATTTAAAGTTTAAAATATTTTAAGTTCATTTAAACTTTATACGTCAAGGTTTTTAAACTTAAAACAAACATTGAAAAAAGTTTCACAAAATTTCACATAAACTTTGAGTTTTCATATCTTAAAGTTTATGAAATTTCTTTTTGTTTATGTTAAGTTCATATTTGCAAGTTGCAGAGTACAAATATGTACTTTAGAAGTTTTTGTACTATGCAAGATGGGGGGGGGGAGTACCCTCCCCCCCTTCTCCCCCTTTGATGAGAAGAGATACAGTCGCAGATAGAGGCTGTCGCTCTCTCTCCCACACACAACGGAGAGGCAGCCACCTTGGGCTTTGCACCTAGCCTCGAGATCCACTTGTGCGGGTTTTTCTTTTGGTTTTCAACAAAAAAAAATTGAGCACATTGAAAATTTTTGAATTTTTTTTATTTTCAGCTCCCAAAAGTCGAAAAACAATCCTTATGGGCTGTTTTCTCCAACTATTAAAAAATCGTGACATTTTTTGAGAATTTCAAAAGCCATTTCTGACGTCGAGGTTTTCAATACGTGGCCATTAAATTTTTGCAAGCTAGCAAAAAACTAGAAAAATCATAAAAAGCAAGCCTTTTAGCATACATACAAGGCCCAAAACCTACCTAAACGACATTGAAATTGAGTGAACTGAAAAAAAAGTTGTTTAGATTGATCCAACGATGAAAACTAAAGTTTCTTAACACATAAACAAGAAGCTTAAACCAACTGATATCAAATCATTAAGAAAGAGAATGCAGCAGAAGAATCCATGCCTCTCTTCATAACCAGAATCCTAGAATGAAATCTAGGATTGGCTGATAAGGCAATAGCACTTTGATTATCACAAAATAATAGTGGCGGAGTATATTGATTCAGACTGATATCTGAAAGTAAGTTTCTCAACCAAATTGTTTCCTTAGTGGCTTGTGAGGCTGTGATATACTCTGATTCTGTAGAAGATAAAGCTATCGAAGATTGCTTGCAACTGTTGTAGGAAACAGGACCATTGTTGAGGAAGAATGTAAAACCAGAAGTAGATTTTTGAGTGTCTACATCTTCTGCCCAACTTGCATCTGTGTAACCACTAAGTAAATTGAGTTTGTCATTGTTGATTGTTCCTTAATAAATGCAAAAGTCCATAGTAGCTCGCAGATATCTCATGACTCTAATAAGAGGCTTCTAAAGTGTTATACCAGGGTTAGTCATAAACTGACTTAGGGAATTGATTGCAAAAACTATGTCTGGCCTCATTGCATACATAAGGGATCCTATTATCAAATGATAAGGATACTCTTGCATCTGTTCCTTCTCTTTGATTGTTCGGGGACACTGGTCCTTCGACAATCTCAAACTTGGTTCCATTGGTGAGAGAGCTAACTTGCAATTAATTAGATTATATCTGACTAACAGATTGTAGATGTATTCTGCTGAGTAATGTAAATCGACTTTCAATTTTTGTCTCTGTGGATTTGAATATCAAGGTAGAAATGAGCTTCGCCCAGATCGGTCATGTCAAATTCGAAAGATAGCATTAACTTGTCTTCTTTTATCAGATCGATATTGTTGCTGAAGAGCAATGTGTCGTCCACATATAAAGTGATTATGATAAAAGACTGATGCACTGTCTTGAAGTAAACATTAGAATCTGAAGAGCTTGGTGTGTAGCCGTGATCAATAAGGAAAGTATTGATCCTTTGAAACCATGCTCGAGCAGATTGCTTCAAGCCATAAAGTGCCTTATGGAGTTTACACACATAATTGTGTTTACCTTCAATAATATAACCTTCGGGTTGCACCATGTAAATGTCTTCTTCAATAACTCCATTGAGATATGATGTCTATACATCCATTTGATGTGTTTTCAAATCTGCTACAGCAACAAACAATAAAAAAGTCGAATAGAATAATGCTTTACTACTAGACTGAAGCTCTCAGTGTAATCGACGTTGTATATTTGAGAAAATCCTCTGGCGACAAGTCGGGCTTTTCTTCTGTCGATGCTTCCATCTACTTTGTACTTGACTTTGAAAATTTATTTGCAATCAACTACGTTTCTGCTAACAGGTAATTCGAGAATTGTCCATGTCTGGTTCTTGATAAAAGATGAATACTCCTTATTCATAGCTTCTTTAGATCCAAGAGATCTACAAAATCAGATTATCTTGACAAGAAGAACAACATGCAGTCTGGACCAAATTCTAGTTCAGGATCAAATTCAATCTCTTCATCATTCCAACCAGTGCAGAAACTATTCTACAGATACTGTAAGAGGACTGGCCATGAAATCAAGGACTGTTGAACTTTGAAGTACAACAACGAAAAGAAGAAGCAGTTCCAACAACAAGCACACAGTGCTACAACCAGTCACTCGATTCAACAAGAAGAAGAAGATGAAGGAGCTAGAGATCCTGGTGGACGTATCTCATTTGGACTATCGACATAATGTCGATATGCCAATCCTCAAACATCTAAACATTCTCCCATGATATCTGATCACATGTTAATATGTGGCTTTGTTGATTGGCTTTAATCAAGATCTTTTGGCCATTGCCATTAGGATTAAATTTTGCAAGACCTTCATAAACTGTAGGCATCCCGGTGTTGATGGACCTTCCTAACAGGGAGAAAGCAACTTCTAAGTTATTAGTTTGATATTTAAGATCAATGCCAGAGATTTTGATGTAAAGGGTGAGGATTTCATAAAAATATGGGTATGATAAAGAGATACAGTAATTGGATTTGATCTCAAAATAGATCGTAGCAAGGTTTCCCTCGCATCCCCCTATAGATTGGTCTTTAAACTATCTATATCGGGTGTCCAGTATTGCAATGAGACAAGAGACTGGTAATCCTTTTCTAAAAAGAGGATTGATGCCTACTTGGATAAGACCAAGGTGGATGAAATTATATTTCTGTTGGATCGTAACTTTTCTACCTTTTTATTATATAAACTTTTTTGGTGCACCTTTTGCCGCTTCTAAAAAGAGATGTGCATTTGTATTTATTCTTACTTTGTTTACATACTTTTTTTACATGCACTTTTCAAGCAAAAGTTGTGTGCAAAAAATGCTAGAAAAGATTTACTTGCACCTTCAAGGAGGATGGTGCATTAAAAGTAATGGCTGTTTTCAAGAATTCCACCTCAGGAGCCACGACCTTTTCTTTAGAGATAAAGGATAAAATGATTTTAAGGACCATAAAAATATACCGGATCCCACATGTTCAAGCTCCATATTAGGCTTGTGCCATGATGCACGATTACCTTTTCAATGATATTTTTGCAATAATACTATGGCCAATTATGAGTTTGTCAGTACATTGTAGGAATATAATGGTTTGTTGTGGCCATTATATTCCTTACAATCAGAGAATATAATCCATGATGTCACCTCATGATCATACTTAACAATTGCATGAGTGTGGGCCATTTGCTGGAACCATTGGACACTAGAAATCCATGATGGGCCTATTTTTTTATGTTATTCCTTATTGTGCCTATTTGCAAATGTTATTCTTAATCGTGACTCGGGCAAGCCCCACTCAACCAACTGTGGAAGAGACTCTATCAGGATATATTCTCATGCCACACATGGATGTGATTAGGGCATTTCTTTGCCCATAGGTTGTGTAACAAGATTCCATCACCAGTGGAAATTGTTGCAAAAAAATTCACCTATAGTAAGTAGTAAAGGTGCTTGGAATTCACTTTATGAGTGATAATCATATCACTCATTCAAAATTTTGCGTATGTTGTTGGAAATCATTGATCACCAATGCCTTTTCGATCATTATACTTCCTTTTGCCATTTTTTGATCAAATCTCTAGAGGATAAGAGTTTTCTTTTCCAACTACTTTTCTTATCTTTCAATACATGCGGTACTATTATTTTCACATAATGGAAAAGGTAAACTTCGGAGAGACATCTTGAATTTGAGAGATGAAGGCTACAATAAGCACAAATGGGGAGTAAAGGATCCTAAGTGGCACGAGTGGTTGGATGGCTTCCAACCATAGTTGGCTGATTTCAGGCAAGCTTGGTAAATACAAATATGCCACATGTTATTTCATATGAGATATTGCTAAGACGTCATAGTGATAAGACACATAAGGCATGAGTATCTACACTTGAGTTACAAGTCTATATAATTGAGCATAAGATATGGGACATTGTGTTATATAATCTACGTCATAATGCACATGATCAATGTCACAATGCACATGCATGTCTAGATGCATAACATATCCAAATGGTCTTTTGGATAATATAATTCAACTACATGTTTTGTCAATAGTCTTTTTTACACAACAATGTCCCATTCATAGTTTTTTCTTTTTCTTTTTTTTGTGAAATTATAATTAGCCTTGCTCAAAATAAAAAATATTTTTTCATATACTTATGTTTTTCTATGTAATGTATAAGGCATGTTTACTAATAAACAACATTCAGTGCTAAGTTCCCTTAGTTGGAAGTAGAGATTATGGTAAACCTACTATGGAGGACACTAGATCAGTGCAAGAATTGATTGGTTCAATAATTGTTGTTTTAAGAATAACTTATGATTGTAGGGTATAAATAACCAAAGGTCTACCTACTCATGATTGACGTCATATATGCTATTGTGAGAATGATGTGCTTGAAAACCTCCACCATTAGGACAAGTTGCTTTCTTGTACTTTTACTTTTGTATGCGATAGATACTTGCTTCTTTTGACTAATGTATCCAAAAAGTTTAGTGTAAGTATATGGTTACAAATACAGTCACAAGGACAATAAAGTCTTAAGAGTGAGTTGAGAAAAAATTAAAAACATTGGGAATTTGAATAAACTAAGTGCTTTCAAGTGCCTGAAGACAAGCCTTTCAAAAACTAATGGCATAGCTAAACTCTAATAAAAAATTTCAAATAGAATGTTGAGTGCTTCAGTAATTTTCATGTATAACAAGTAAAGTAACTATGAATCTAGATCAACCAAGAAAGTAAACAATCTCTTAAAAAAATGTCTGCAAAGCTTTATAGTGGCAACCAAGTATCATTGCGATTGTAAATTGTACTAGAAGTAGATATTGCAATTGAATCTTCAATGAGATCGTTGGAGATCAAGAAAAGATAATATCCCAAAAAATGAGCACACAGAAAATTTGAATGTTCACATAATTTGCATTGCTTCTCTTGTTCAAATAAGAGAGAAAAAGTTCTAACTAGATGAATATAATGTTTTGCGATCTACTTATCATGTAGGAGTACCAATTTTGCAAAATGCTTGATATTTAAGAAAACAACAAAGGAAATTAGAAACTTAACACCATAGAGTTTTTACCTATAAGATAATGTACCTAAAGAGATATCACGTACACATCTAAATTTTCAAGATAAATAACCACATGTTCACAAGAAAGAGATACTACTTGAGCTTAATTTGTTGTCCCTATTTTATAGAAAAACAAAAATCTACACTACATCTTAAGACTTGATGACTATCTTAGCTACATATGTCTTCAATTGACTATTATATTGTGGCTGCAATAACTTAATTATAAAAAATATATCATTTAAAGTATCCATTCGACTTATTTAACAAAGATTCTATAAAACTATTACTAATTTAGCTAGGTCTTTCATTATGGTAGCATCTACTTAAAAGGAGGATGGTAATCTTAGCCTTACCGCTAATGTAGGAAAATTTAAAGCTAAGCTTGTTTTATGATCTTAGAATGGAGATGAATAGATGCATCAAGCTTTTACACCTCATCATGCTACTCTATTTAGCGCAAGATGATGCCTTGGATATCTATGTTCAAACACTAACTTACCTACACAAGGTATAGTCTATTATCATCCAAACATTTTTATGGGACTTCAACTTAAATATAAGCTACCAAAAAGGTAGCTTCAACTTTATTCAAAGATTGGCTTACAACTTAGTGGATCTTCTGCCTTTGGTCTTCCAAGCCCACCTAATTTGTGGATATTCTTAACGTGAATTTAATGATCCACATATTTCCTTGTCAAAAGAGATTTCTCATCTACAAAATTTTCTTGTGGTTTTAATTGTCCTATCAAACAATGTAAGGCAAATTGCAACATTTGAAATATATTTTGAATATTGAAAGTCTTAGTAGGAGTGTAGGTAAGTTAGTTACATATTCACTTGTATCAACATCTAGGAGCGTTGCACATGTAAGAATTGTAGAGATACGTCTTAAGAATGGTAGTAAAAAGTTTTTTTTACACTTCAATTGACATAATAAAACCTTCAAAGATGCCAACCCATGATAATGAGACAAGGTTAGGCTAATAAGACCATAGAATATGCCACTACTTAAAAAAAGAAAATAAAAAGTAGATCATGCAACATATGTTAAAAATTAGAACTCCAAATTTCACACTTCTAGTCTCGTATTTACATCAAGGAAGCATTCATACATTTGAAGTACGTCTAAGCAACAAAAAAATTGCATGGAGCAATGTAATGTAGATCTATATTTATTGTGGTGAACGTATAGAGGGCCTATAGGCATCTAAGTTTACCGAGGGAATCCCTCATTGATTGGTTGAAGATAATAGTGACAAACACAAACTAAGGTAACAATAATGGCACACCAAGTAGGGACTCTCAAATGAAAAGCAAGCACCAAGGCACAACATGCAAACTAAACACATAACATGTCATGTTTGAAAGTGCCAAACACTAAAAAGCAAGAATATAAAATGCTACCATTTCTAGTTGGCCAATTGTGAGACATATATTGATATTTGCAAATTGCCAATCAAGATTTGTCTCAAGGGCATCCCGTTTTGTGTGGTCACATAATATAGCTTCCAAATATCTTACAATTGCCTAATTGCTTGCTCAACAACTAAAGTATTACATTATCCAAATTCATATTTAGTGTGTTACACTTCTCACAAATTCCTCCAGCAACCGGCCTTGTGAGAAAACCTTCTGGTCCTTATTGTGAAAATATGTGTGAGGAGTGATTTAGTTTTTGAAATGCATTTACCTTGTGTTTAAAATTGCCCTTGATTATGTAAGTATATCACAACAAACTAGCCATTTTTTGATATGACTATCATGTCACCTTAAATTTCACCTAATATACTTTACTTGGTGTATTAATAATTGGATATTTATATAATGCATCTCCTCTATGTTTGTGCTATTAATTATAATGTGAACGTCTCTTTTGTATTAGGTAAATGAAATATGTTTTAGCTTTTCCTTAGCTGGGTGTTTTTTGCTTACATGTGCATTGTGCAATTATTCAATATGAATGCATCATCAATCATGCAATTTATCCATCTCTGATGTTCAGTTACAATTGTCAATGATTGTGTTTCAGGTGATTATTAGTGTGAGCAATTGTCAACTAGTTTGGTTTAGTCATGTTTAGTTAAATTGGCAATTTTGGCCGATATGCATTTTAGAATCAGAGATAAACTTTATAAAGTTGTTTAGGCCTAAGTTTATTTGAATTATCATATTTGGAATGTGAGGGAAAGGTTGGAGGGAGAGTTTGAACCAATTCAAATTGGTCTATCTAGATGCATTGAATCTAGTCTATTGGTAGAATAGATCTAGAACTTTCTATTTGTTGATAAGCTTGGAGAACATCCAAATAGGGCATGGACCTACTATAAATAGTGTTCAAGCATGGGAAGAGATACATCTCTCTCTCTCTCTCTCTCTCTCTCTCTCTCTCTCTCTCTCTCTCTCTCTCTCTCTCTCTCTCTCTCTCTCTCTCTCTCTCTCTCTCTCTCTCTCTCTCTCTCTCTCTCTCTCTCTCTCTCTCTCTCTCTCTCTCTCTCTCTCTCTCTCTCTCTCTCTCTCTCTCTCTCTCTCTCTCTCTCTCTCTCTCTCTCTCTCTCTCTCTCTCTCTCTCTCTCTCTCATGCTTATACATGAGTTCTATTTGGATTCATATATCCAATTTTGCCCATGGGATGACTCTCCTTTACCATCCAGAGTGTCTATGTCAATTGTCTCTAATGTGAATTGCGTATTTCCACATCCCAAGGCGGTGTCAAATTCTATTTCATCAAGGTCTTTCAATGAATTAGAAGAGGTACAGCTATCAATATCTATAAATTGCATTTGAATACATGTGGACACACTTGGACTCTTACTCTGAGTATTATTTTTTGCAACTGTGACCATATAATGCATTGACAATGTCTCGTCCATGATGTACTACTCATTCCCCTGAATGTCTTTGCAGCTCTTTAGTAGTACCATGGAGACATCATTGTTTGCGGTAATCACTACATTAAAACTTTCAAAGATGTTGTTGCCAAGTTTTTTTTCTAAATACCTACGACTAACAATGGCCTTTCCTTATGTGAAATGTAATTTCAGGGTCAATACACCAACTACTTCAAAATCAATTGTTGCTTCCATTCATCTACCATGCATGAACATACATTTTTAATGATTTTGTAAACTAAGTCTGAGACCCAAATTATCCACTTCAAATTCAAATGAATATTTTGTATTCTCTATGGACCTTCTAGTGCTCTTCCATTTGTATTTACTGTCATATAGAATAGATAGCAAGGAGAACATCTATCACTATTCTCAAATTCATTTTTTCCCAATATCTTCAGAGGTAGAGCAAACAATATCTTAGAGATTTCACCTACATAGGTTTGGATTTTGTTGATATATATATTTTCAAGTAGAATAGTCTATAGTTGAATATTTTTTTTGGTTCATCAAAGACATTCTACTGAAAATTAAAATTTAAACACAATAATACGACGAGTTCAATAAAAATGCTATTGTTGATCATTAAAAAAATAGACCAATTTATACAACTTGAACATTGGTCAAGTTAGATTCTCTACAAACATGCTAGCATCACCTCTCACGAACATTTGACAAACATACCCAAAGACTTTCAAAACATGTTGGATAGACTTTCAACTTCAATACATTCTCTTTTCAGCACCCCTCATTGAGGCCTTCAAAGATTAAATTTCTCAAATTAAATGCCTCAAATGCACAAATTATGGACAAGCCTTGAGGATGAGGATTTGTAGAAATATCTCCTAAAGCATGGTGAGTTTGGAGGGTGCACTTTCTACCCGCGTTTCAAAGGCCAGCATAGAGTGGATCATGTGCAAGGGCTAGCAGTGCCACACAGTGTGGTGAGATAAACATAAGCATGATAGGAGTGTTTTTTTCCATGTTCTTGAATACCTTGTCTAATGCTTTTCAAGATTATGTGGTGTCACTTTCATCTAGAGAGACTCTGTTGATTTGGAGAGCTCGTGGTCTTCTATTTAGAGAGGAGCCCCTAAACCTAGTGTACGCTGATGGCATGCACTGGTGCCATGTGTCATGACACCTCACCAAGTGTAACTACCATTCTGTTGTACTTGCCACACATGTACCTAGTTCTAGCAAACATGTATTGGGACCTAGGCTTAGGCCCTGTACGCATGCGCATGCCATAAAGATTGTCATGCCTCTGTTGCTCGTATCTCTAGGAATGTCACGGGCTCATAACATGAAGTCAAGGGCAATGACATCATTCTTATAAAGCTATCTTTGGGTTTCAGAAGAACCGTGTGTGTGTGTGTGAGTGCTAGTGAGGGAAAAGAAGAATCATGTGTATATGTGTAAAATTGGACCTCTAAGGATGAATGACATAACGATATAACCTTTTAAGATTTATAGTAGAAAAACATTTCATTGTGCACTACATTCTGTATGCTCGGATAAGTTTATGAACTTACTTGTTGACGCACTGACTATTTTGGTGGAATCGAGGGACTGTCCAGGCGTGTTGATTGTTACCTGTTTTCAACTTGGCAGCAATGCCTCCTTAGTTTACACAAAACAATCCAAGTGGGATTGTCCAGTGTGCATACTATATTGCCTTACTCCACATTTTGTTTGTAATTCTTGTATCCATACTGATCAACATTTTATTTACTCTTTCTTTTTCTCATTTCAAAAAAAGAAAAAAAGTGGGACACCATAGTTGTGCAACCCTTGAAGCAATCTCTTACATCAAGATTACACTGCATTCCAGCCATGACTACCGAGTTTGTCATATTAGTTTCATTTCAAATGTTTCTTGATAAGGCAGTTCAACAATACACTAGACTGTGCAATATGGTGAAAGATAATGATCTATCGAGTCTAGAGACCATAATGAAGAACTACTACATTGAACTACTCGACAAGATCAAGTCTAGTATGAAAATGTTTGCTCCTATACTTCATTGTCACAAATCTGTGAAGATGCGGTCATTACGGGGAATCTTATCTCAAGAAAGAGAGTAGATCACATAGAAATATTGGATGGGAAATCAAAAAAATCTGAAGGTAAGCAAACAAGGGAGGAAGGCTATGACTCATCTGGGAGTGCAACAAGATCTAGCGGATTAGGTGCAACAAGTGACCACAAAATCTAGTACTTCAAGTTCTAACAATCACCATACTCATGTTTGCAAGGCAAAGTTTCCTGAGAAGGACCAATGTTGATATTGCTTTGAGGATCATCCAACTACAAGATGTCCAATGGATCTATAGAACATGATTAATATCAGAACTATGGTACTAAACTTATTGTAGTGTTTGGAAGGGTTCGGAGTTTAGACTTAGAATGTAGAACACGACTATTGATAATCAATTGAGTCATTGTTATTAACAATTGTATTAGATATGGGTGAATTGAACATATTTCATTTGCCTGATAGAAAAGAGACATTCACAGTATAATTGATATCACAAACATAAAGAAGATATATTGCATTGGGATAAAGTATGTATATACCCCATTATTAGTGTACCAAATAAAGTAGAAAATGTAAGGTGATATTAATAGTCGTTTCAAAAAATATGGAATGGTTTAGAGCTTGGACTTAAAATGTATATGACAACTACTAATTGTGAAGAATAATCAGATCACTAAGATCCAATATGTCCCTTTGATCTTTGGTTATGAATGACAACACATCTAGCACCATCGACAAGATAGAAATCTAACATCTCTACACTAAGACAATATAGAAATCTAACATCTTCTACACTAAGAAGAAGCAAACTCAATAAGATCTTGATCAAACATCAAATATATGATAAAATGAAGTTTTTGTCTATACAATAATAGTAAGGTACTGTATTTCACACGTGTGGATTCATTACTCAGCTTACAATAGCATTCTACACACAAGATTGCAGGATATCAACACTATAATGCAAAATTGGATATATGAATCCAAAGAGAACTCATGTATAAGCATGAATGTGTGTGTGTGAGTGTGTGTGTGTGTGTGTGTGTGTGTGTGTGTGTGTGTGTGTGTGTGTGTGTGTGTGTGTGTGTGTGTGAGAGAGAGAGAGAGAGAGAGAGAGAGAGAGAGAGAGAGAGAGAGAGAGAGAGAGAGAGAGAGAGAGAGAGAGAGAGAGAGAGAGAGAGAGAGAGAGAGAGAGAGAGAGAGAGAGAGAGAGAGATGTATCTCTTTCCATGCTTGAACACTATTTATAGTAGATCCATGCCCTATTTGGATGTCCTCCAAGCTTATCAACAAATAGAAAGTTCTAGATCTACTCTACCAATAGACTAGATTCAACGCATCTAGATTGACCAATTTGAATTGGTTCAAACTCTCCCTCCAACCTTTCCCTTAATTCAAATAACTTAGGCCTAAACAACTTTATAAAGTTTATCTCTATTTCTAAAATGCATATTGGCCAAAATTGCCAATTTAACTAAACATGACTAAACAAAACTAGTTGACAATTGCTCCCACTAATAATCACCTAAAACACAATCATTGACAATTGTAACTGAACATCAGAGATGGGTAAATTGCATGATTGACGATGCATTCATATTGAATAATTGCACAATGCACATGTAAGGAAAAACACTCAGCTAAGGAAAAGCTAAAACATATTTCATTTACCTGATACAAAAGAGACGTTAAGTAAAGTAGATTAAGTGAAATTTAAGGTGACACGATAGTCATATCAAAAAATGGCTTGTTTGTTGTGATATACTTACATAATCAAGGGCAATTTTAAACACAAGGTACATACATTTCAAAAACTAAACTCACTCCTCACACATACTTTCACATTAAGGACCAGAAGGTTTTCTCACAAGGCCAATTGCTGGTGGGATTTGTGAGAAGTGTAACACACTAATTATGAATTTGGATTAATGTAATACTTTAGTTGTTGAGCAAGCAATTAGGCAATTGTAAGATATTTGGAAGCTATATTATGTGACCACACAAAATGGGATGCCCTTGAGACAAATCTTGATTGGCAATTTGCAAATATCAATATTTGTCTCACAATTGGCCAACTAGAAATGGTAGCATTTTATATTCTTGCCTTTTAGTGTTTGGCACTTTCAAACATGACATGTTACGTGTCTAGTTTGCATGTTGTGCCTTGCTGCTTGCTTTTCATTTGAGAGTCCCTACTTGGTGTGCCATTATTGTTAGCTTAGTTTGTGTTTGTCACTATTATCTTCAACCAATCAATGAGGAATTCCCTCGATAAACTTAGATGCCTACAGGTTCTCTATACATTCACCACAAAATGCTCCATGCAATTTTTCTTTTTGCTTAGACGTACTTCAAATGTGTGAATGCTTCCTTGATGTAAATACGAGACTAAAAGTGTGAAATTTGACTTGTTTGATGAGCTACACATACAATATTGAATATACATACCATTACTAGAATATACATCTAAATATTACCGTAGATGTTGTGAGACCTTATTGGAATTCTAATTTTTAACATATGTTGCATGATCTATTTTTTATTTTCTTTTTTTAAGTAGTGGCATATTTTATGGTCTTATTAGCCTAACTTTGTCTCATTATCATGGGTTGGCTTTTTTGAAGGTTGTATCATGTCAATTGAAGGGTAAAAAAACTTTTTACTACCATTCTTAAGAAGTATCTCTACAATTTCTACATGTGCAATGCTCCTGGATGTTGATACAAGTGAATATGTAACTAACTTACCTACACTCCTACTAAGACTTTCAATATTCAAAAGATATTTCAAATGTTGCAATTGAGTCATATTATTTGCCTTACATTGTTTGATAGGACAATTAAAACCATAAGAAAATTTTGTAAATGAGAAATCTCTTTCGACAAGGAAATATGTGGATCATTAAATTCACGTTAAGAATATCCACAAATTAGGTGGGCTTGGAAGACCAAAGGCAGAAGATCCACTAAGTTGTAAGCCAATCTTTGACTAAAGTTGAAGCTACCTTTTTGGTAGCTTATATTTAAGTTGTGTAAAAATTACAGCAAATAAGGATCCTAAAACACTTGAAATGATGAGGGAAACAATAGATTATGATTTCATAAGATTAGCACAAGTTGAACCATCAAAATCCATCAAAAATCTATGCTTGAACCTCACTAAATGGCCCAAATCCTTGAAGAAGGATTCACACGTGTGAAAGTACGGCCTCCCACAGTCTGAGTATTGTAACCAGACCTACATTCAATCCTATAATCATTAGTAATCACAAGCACTCAAACAATTATGAACATAGAGAGCAATTGCACCATTATGAGAGAAAAATCATGAAATTGCTTGATTGATTTTGGTGAGATATCATCACCTATATATGCATGATCCATCACGGTTTTGGGCAGGTATGAGTAGCCCTAAACCTATCCCTAATGCTAATTTTGGTGGATCTTTCATCCCTACCAAGTTAGGGTTGGAATCTTGGAGATCCCTCGACAATGCAAAAATTACCAAAAATAGCTCCTATTTTTTCTCCCTTGTATCTAAGCATAATTTGGACTCATTCCAAAGGTTCTAACACTTAGGTCTACTTGAGAACATCCTTATGAATGGAATCCTATGCTATTTGGCACGTGTGACAAGCCACATCATGACCATCTAACTATTTACAAGTCATATGACCAAAACTAGTCAAGCTAGAATTGTGAATTTTTTACACTCCTCCTCACTATCTAGCTTGGTTCAATCATTGCTTTACTAATCACTCCAAGTGATGATCTGAACTTCATAAAAGGTTTCTTTTGAAGTGGTTTAGTAAGTAGATCAGCTACACATTCATTGCTTGGAACATGCTCCAAAGCAATCTCCTTGGCTTGCACCATTTCTCTCACAAAGTGATGGCATATCTCAATGTGCTTAGATCTTGCATGGAAAATTGGGTTAGATGCAAGGTGTTGGGCTGATATATTGTCATTGTAGATGATTGGTGCCTCCTCTGAATCCATGATCTTTAGTTTCACCAATAATCTCTTGATCCAAAGTACCTCCTTTGTAGTGGTTGTCAAAGCTTTGTACTCGGCCTCGGTTGAAGATAGAGATATAGTTTCTTGCTTTTTTTTAAGCCATGAAACCACACCTTCTCCTATGAAAGTTGAATAGGCACTTGTTGATTTCCTATCCCTCTTGTCCCCTGCAAAATCTGAATCACTAAATGCATGAAGGTTAATCACATCTCCTCTATATAGAATCCCAAAATCCAATGTACCCGAGATGTATCTTAGAATCCTCTTAGCCTTTTTCCAATGGATATTCAATGGCTTTTGCATGGATTGTCTCAACCTACATACACTAAAGCTAAGATCTGGTCTAGTTATAGTGATCCACATTAAGGAACCTATAAGTTGCCTAAACAAAGTGATGTCCATGAAGGATCTTTCATCATCTTCATTTGGCACTTTTACATCTTGCTCCATTGGTGTGTCAACACTTTTGCATACTTCCATCTTAAACTTCTTCAAAAGACTTTGAGCATAGTTTACTTGACTTATAAAGATAAAATCAGACCCTCTAAGTACTTCTATGCCTAAGATGAAGTGAAGACACCCTAGATCTACCATCTTGAACTCTAAGGATAGATCTATCTTGATTTTTTCAATACCATCAACACTATTTCCACTAATGATGATGTCATCTACATAAATGAGTAAAAGTACAATACCAACATCATAAAACTTAATGTAAAGAGTGGGATCATATTCACTTTGAACAAAAGAAAGTGAAATAAGATAGCAATGTAGTCTTGAATTCCAAGATCTCGAGGCTTGATACAAGCCATAGATGCTTCTTTGGAGATGGCATACTTTGTTCTCCATTCCATGCTTGATGAACCCTTGTGGCTGCTCCATATAGATATCCTCTTCCAAAAAACCATTCAAGAAAGCATTAGAGACATCCATTTGACATAGAATCCATCCAAAATGTGATGCAAGTGCAATGATTAGTCTTATTGTGACCATCTTGGCCACGGGTGCAAAAGTTTCCTCATAGTCTATCCTCTCTCTTGAGCATAACCTTTTGCAACTAATCTTGCTTTATGTTTGTTAACACTCCCATTTGCATTAAACTTAAGCTTGAAGAACCACTTGCATCCTATTACATTCCTTTGAGGTCTCTCAACAAGCAACCAAGTTTCATTCTCAATCAAGGCATCATACTCATCCAACATAGCTTTATACCATTCTTTGGAGTTCAATGCATCTTCAACATTAGATGGTTCTTCAAAACTAGATAAAGCATAAGAAGTGGATGAGATACCCTCAACTTGCTATCCTTTGCCTTGATATGTGAGCCTTGATGGCTCCACTTTTGCCCTTGAAGATCTCCTTGGTGTGATAGGTGGGTTTGGTGCTTGCTCCTCCATGAGCTCCTCCTCAAAACCAAGATCTTGCTCCTCGGCCATCTTCTTCTTGATTGTTGGAGCACTTGAGCCTTCTTCAAGCATATGCATCTGATGTTCATCAAAGATGACATCCCTTGAAACAACAAATTTGTTCAAGGATGGGAGATAGACTTTGTAGCCCTTGCTTGAGCTTGCATATCCAAGCATGATCCCTCTTGTGGAAGATGGATCCTCCTTGGTTCTTGTTTCCAATGGCACATGCACATAACATATACACCCAAAAACTTTCAAGTGATTAAGATTGGGTTTCTTTCCATACAACATCTCATAAGGAGTTTTGCCTTCAATTGCTTTGCAAGACACCCTATTAATCAAGTAGTTTGCACATACAAGAGACTCACCCCAAAAGGATTTGGGCAAACAAGCATCTAATCTTAAAGCCTTAGAACATTCACATAATGTTCTATTCCTTCTTTCAGCAACTCCATTTTGTTGAGGAGTGTAAGGACAAGAAGTCTCTTTCTTGATCCCTTCCTCCTCACAAAAGGCCTTGAACTCATTGGAGATGAATTCTCCACCATTGTCACTTCTAAGAATCTTGATGCTATGATTATGATGCTTTTCCACAAACAACTTGAACTTTACAAAAGTATCAAATACTTGAGACTTGAAGGAAAGTAAGAACACCCAACAATATCTTGAGTAGTCATCAATGAAGGTTAAAAACATGGATGAACCTCCATTAGATTTGGTGCTAGCAATGTGCACATCCGAGTGTATGAGTTCAAGAGGATGAGATGACTTTGTGATGGAGTTAGGAAACACCTTCTTATGTGCCTTGGATAAGGCACAAGCTTCACAAACCTTGTCTTCCTTCCCAACAGACCTTGGTAGGCCTAAAGCATACTCCTCCTTGATCATAGCCTCCATGGAACCCGAGTTGACATGTCCAAGTCTTTTGTGCCATAAAGTAAAGGTAGATATCTTGCTCTTCTCGGCCAACATGATAACATTAGTATCCACAAATGCATCCAGCTTATAAAGTTTGCCAAGTCTAGTGCCCTTAGCCACTATCTTACCCTTCTTCTTGATGAAACATTCATTTGAAGCAAAGTCAACATTGAAACCATTGTCTACCATTTGGCCAACACTTAGTAGATTCTTTGTTATTGTAGGAATGTACAAAACACCTTCTATGTTGATCTTTTTGGAAGATCCTAAGCAAAGGGGAATGCTACCAACTCCTTCAATCTTACAAGCTTCATCATTTGCTGTATAGATAGACTTTATAGGTCCATCATAAGATAAGAGAGAAGAGAAAAACTCCCTTTTACTAGTCATGTGTGAACTAGCACCCGAGTCAATCCACCAAGGATCTTCTCCTTTGAAGCTTGTTGAAGAAAATATGGACATCATGAGAGAGTCCTCATGTGAACTCTCCTCCTCCTCCTCTTTGCTCATGTTGGCTTGGCTTTGATCTTGCTTCCTCTTGAAGCATTCCGAGGCATAATGCCCCATCTTGCTACAATAGTAGCACTTCACCTTTGATTTGTCCTTCTTGACTTTGGTGGTTGATGGAGATGCCTTTGGGGGTCCTTCTTGATCCTCAAGCTTTGTAGACTTCTTGAATGTTGATCCTTTGACTTTGGACTTGCCTTTGCCTTTGGTGAAGAGAGCTTGGTCATCTCCACCTTGGATGGAAAGCCTATCCATCCTCTCTTGCATTTGGCTCCTTCTTGATTCCTCGGCCATGAGTGTGCCTTGGAGTTCTTCAAGTATGGGTAGCTTACCCATAATTGCATATCCCTGAACCAAATTGTCAAATTCAAAGCTTAGTCCATTCAATATGAGTTGAACAAGCTCTTCATCCTTGATAGGGTCACCTATAAAGGCTAGCTCTTTGTTCAATTCCTTTACTCTTAGGACAAAAGTATGTGCATTCTCTCCTTTCTTTTGATAGCTTCTATAGATTTGATTCTTCAAAGCTAACATTCTAGTTTGGTTCTTGGATTCATAGACCTTTTGCAAAGTCTCCCAAGCATCTTGAGCTGAAGTGCAATCTCCTACCTCTCTTAAGAGTTCATTTGCAACATTCATTTTTATGCAATGTAGTGCAACATTGCACCTCTTGATGTATTTGGCTTTTTCTTGAGGATGAATAGGTTCACCCTCCTTACCATTTACAATTTCCATCAGATCTTGCATGATTATGATAGATTCCATTCTAACTTTCCATATGGAATAGTTAGTTTTGTTGAGCCTTTCATTAGTATCCAAAAGATATGCATTTATAGATGCCATCTAGTCTCCTAATCAAGGACTTGACACAAATGAAGGTTACTTCTATTGATTTGATTGAAGGTCTACCTTATCCCACTTCTTAGGGACCTGAAAAGATCAGTAATAGACTTCCTATAAAGATCTAAGAATGATCTCTAACAAAATCAAATCATAGAATACTAGAAACAATGCACTTGCTTGATTGAAGTAGACAATACTAGTAGAATTGCCCCTCTTTCTATAAAGAACATTAAAGCTTCCAAATGATCTGATCAAGAGTGAATTTCAGCAACCTAATATACTTCCAAAATCACTTGTAAAAGATATAAATGGAACTTAATGAGGATGCAACACAATCTACTATCCAATCACAAGCAAAAAATGATCAAAATTGATGAAAAATTGATCTAATTTGGTGCATAAGTCAAGCAATGGTTGGACTGAACCTAAATCACTTTAGGAGGTGCCTACTACACCTTATAACAGCCTTGAAGAGTCCCCAAAACTCTGATCTTCCCTCTCCTTGAATGCTAGAAAGCCTCCTCTATGAAATCACCTCCAAAACTCGCTTAGAAATCAATGCTTGGAGCAAGCAAAACTTGCTATCTTGGTAATGTGAATTGAATTCAACTTTGCCTCTGGTTTTAGACACCTAAACACCTGCAAATGAAGTCACACAACACCAATCTCCAATGTATTTGACACTCTTTGAGTTCTAGAATCAATACTAGATGCTAAGATCCAATCTACACAAGATTTAGATCAAAAATTGTGATCAAATTGAATGAAAACCAAGGATTTAGCTCATTTCAGCCTTTAGGCTCTGATACCATGTAAAAATTACAGCAAATAAGGATCCTAAAACACTTGAAATGATGAGGGAAACAAAAGATTATGATTTCATAAGATTAGCACAAGTTGAACCATCAAAATCCATCAAAAATCTATGCTTGAACCTCACTAAATGGCCCAAATCCTTGAAGAAGGCTTCACACGTGTGAAAGTACGGCCTCCCACAGTCTGAGTACTGTACACCAGACCTACATTCAATCCTATAATCATTAGTAATCACAAGCACTCAAACAATTATGAACATAGAGAGCAATTGCACCATTATGAGAGAAAAATCATGAAATTGCTTGATTGATTTTGGTGAGATATCATCACCTATATATACATGATCCATCACGGTTTTGGGCAGGTATGAGTAGCCCTAAACCTATCCCTAATGCTAATTTTGGTGGATCTTTCATCCCTACCAAGTTAGGGTTGGAATCTTGGAGATCCCTCAACAATGCAAAAATTACAAAAAATAGCTCCTATTTTTTCTCCCTTGTATCTAAGCATAATTTGGACTCATTCCAAAGGTTCTAACACTTAGGTCTACTTGAGAACATCCTTATGAATGGAATCCTATGCTATTTGGCACGTGTGACAAGCCACATCATGACCATCTAACTATTTACAAGTCATATGACCAAAACTAGTCAAGCTAGAATTGTGAATTTTTAACAAGTTGAAGTCCCATAAAAATGTTTGGATGATAATAGACTATACCTTGTGTAGGTAAGTTAGTGTTTGAACATAGATATCCAAGGCATCATCTTGTGCTAAATACAGTAGCATGATGAGGTGTAAAAGCTTGATGCATCTATTCATCTCCATTCTATGATCATAAAACAAGCTTAGCTTTAGATTTTCCTACATTAGTGGTAAGGCTAAGATTACCATCCTCCTTTTAAGTAGATGCTACTATAATGAAAGACCTAGCTAAATTAGTAATAGTTTAATAGAACCTTTGTTAAATAAGTCGAATGGATACTTTAAATGATATATTTTTTATAATTAAGTTATTGCAACCACAATATAATAGTCAATTGAAGACATATGTAGCTAAGATAGTCATCAAGTCTTAAGATGTAGTGTAGATTTTTTTTTTTTCTATAAAATAGGGACAACAAATTAAGCTCAAGTAGTATCTCTTTCTTGTGAACATGTGGTTATTTATCTTGAAAATTTAGATGTGTACGTGATATCTCTTTAGGTACATTATCTTATAGGTAAAAACTCTATGGTGTTAAGTTTCTAATTTCCTTTGTTGTTTTCTTAAATATCAAGCATTTTGCAAAATTGGTACTCCTACATGATAAGTAGATCGCAAAACATTATATTCATCTAGTTAGAACTTTTTCTCTCTTATTTGAACAAGAGAAGCAATGCAAATTATGTGAACATTCAAATTTTCTGTGTGCTCATTTTTTGGGATATTATCTTTTCTTGATCTCCAACGATCTCATTGAAGATTCAATTGCAATATCTACTTCTAGTACAATTTACAATCGCAATGATACTTGGTTGCCACTATAAAGCTTTGCAGACATTTTTTTAAGAGATTGTTTACTTTCTTGGTTGATCTAGATTCATAGTTACTTTACTTGTTATACATGAAAATTACTGAAGCACTCAACATTCTATTTGAAATTTTTTATTAGAGTTTAGCTATGCCATTAGTTTTTGAAAGGCTTGTCTTCAGGCACTTGAAAGCACTTAGTTTATTCAAATTCCCAATGTTTTTAATTTTTTCTCAACTCACTCTCAAGACTTTATTGTCCTTGTGACTTTGTATTTGTAACCATATACTTACACTAAACTTTTTGGATACATTAGTCAAAAGAAGCAAGTATCTATCGCATACAAAAGTAAAAGTACAAGAAAGCAACTTGTCCTAATGGTGGAGGTTTTCAAGCACATCATTCTCACAATAGCATATATGACGTCAATCATGAGTAGGTAGACCTTTGGTTATTTATACCCTACAATCATAAGTTATTCTTAAAACAACAATTATTGAACCAATCAATTCTTGCACTAATCTAGTGTCCTCCATAGTAGGTTTTCCATAATACGTACTTCCAACTAAGGGAACTTAGCACTGAATGTTGTTTATTAGTAAACATGCCTTATACATTACATAGAAAAACATAAGTATATGAAAAAATATTTTTCATTTTGAGCAAGGCTAATTATAATTTCACAAAAAAAAGAAAAAGAAAAGACTATGAATGGGACATTGTCGTGTAAAAATGACTATTGACAAAACATGTAGTTTTATTATATTATCCAAAAGACCATTTGGATATATTATGCATCTAGACATGCATGTGCATTGTGACATTGATCATGTGCATTATGACGTAGATTATATAACACAATGTCCCATATCTTATGCTCAATTATATAGACTTGTAATTCAAGTGTAGATACTCATGCCTTATGTGTCTTATCACTATGACATCTTAGCAATATCTCATATGAAATAACATGTGGCATATTTGTATTTACCAAGCTTGCCTGAAATCAGCCAACTATGGTTGGAAGCCATCCAACGACTTGTGCCACTTAGGATCCTTTACTCCCCATTTGTGCTTATTGTAGCCTTCATCTCTCAAATTCAAGATGTCTCTCCGAAGTTTACCTTTTCCATTATGTGAAAATAATAGTACCGCATGTATTGAAAGATAAGAAAAGTAGTTGGAAAAGAAAACTCTTATCCTCTAGAGATTTGATCAAAAAATGGCAAAAGGAAGTATAATGATCGAAAAGGCATTGGTGATCAATGATTTCCAACAACATAAGAAAAATTTAAATGAGTCCAAATGATATGATTATCACTCATAAAGTGAATTCCAAGCACCTTTATTACTTACTATAGGTGAATCTCTTTGCAACAATTTCCACTGGCGATGGAATCCCATTGCACAACCTATGGGCAAAGAAATGCCCTAATCACATCCATGTGTGGCATGATAATATATCTAGATAGAGTCTTCTCCACAGTTGGTTGAGAGTGGGGCTTGCTCGAGTCACGATTAAGGATAACATTAAAAAAATAGGCTCATCATGGATTTCTAGTGTCCAATGGGTCATGCAAATGGCCCACACTCATGCAATTGTTAAGTATAATCATGAGGTGACATCTGGATTATATTCTTGCATTGTAAGGAATATAATGGCCACAACAAACCATTATATTCCTACAACAAACTTATAATTGGCCATAGTATGTACTGCAAAAATATTATTGAAAAGGTAATCGTGCATCATGGCACAAGCCTAATATGGAGCTTGAACATGTGGGATCCGGTATATTTTTATGGTCCTTAAGTTCATTTTATCCTTTATTTCTAAAGAAAAGGTCGTGGCTCCTGAGGTGGAATTCTTGAAAAACAGCCATTACTTTTAATGCACCATCCTCCTTGAAGGTGCAAGTAAATTTTTTCTAGCATTTTTTGCACACAACGTTTGCTCGAAAAGTGAATGTAAAAAAAGTATGTAAACAAAGTAAGAATAAATACAAATGCACATCTCTTTTTGGAAGTGGAAAAAGGTGCACCAAAAAAGTTTACATAATAAAAAGGTAGAAAAGTTACGATCCAACTGAAATATAATTGCGTCCACCTTGGTCTTATCCAAGTAGGCATCAATCCTCTTTTCAGAAAAGGATTACCAATCTCTTGTCTCATTGCAATATAGATAGTTTAAAGACCAATTTATAGGGGGGTGCGAGGGAAACCTTGCTACAATCTATTTTGAGATCAAACCCAATTACTATATCTCTTTATCAGACCCATATTTTCATGAAATCCTCACCCTTTACATCAAAATCTCTAGCATTTATCTTAAATATCAAACTAATAACTTGGAAGTTGCTTTCTCCCTGTTAGGAAGGTCCATCAACACCGGGATGCCTACAGTTTATGAAGGTCTTGCGAAATTTAATCCTAATGGCAATGGCCAAAAGATCTTGATTAAAGCCAATCAACAAAGCCACATATTAACATGTGATCAGATATCATGGGAGAATGTTTAGATGTTTGAGGATTGGCATATCGACATTATGTCTATAGTCCAAATGAGATACGTCCACCAAGATCTCTAGCTCCTTCATCTTCTTCTTCTTGTTGAATCGAGTGACTACTTGTAGCACTGTGTGCTTGTTGTTGGAACTGCTTCTTCTTTTCATTGTTGTACTTCAAAGTTCAACAGTCATTGATTCCATGGCCAGTCCTCTTACAGTATCTGTAGAATAGTTTCTGCACTGGTTGGAATGATGAAGAGGTTGAATTCGATCCTGAACTAGAATTTGGTCCAGACTGCATGTTGTTCTTCTTGTCAGGATAATCTGGTTTTGTAGATTTCTTGGATCTAAACTACTGGTTTTTCAAATATAGAGTTTGAGGATCCAATCTTGAGCCTGAGGAGGATGCAGTTCTTCTGATCTCCTCTTGTAGGAGCAGCAAAATTACCCTTGATAGAGTGAGGTGCTCCTAGGTCGAAATCACCATGACCCAATTTTCATAGGCTTAAAGTAGACTCGATAATAGAGTCATGAGAGCATCATAATCCTCTATGACTAAGCCAATTGTAGTCATTTGCTCTATAATATTTTTAAAAGTGTTGAGGTGACTCGAAACACTCTCTATGTCAAACATTCTCAGGGTGAAAAATGTCCTCCTCAAGTGTAACTTAGAAGTTAAATCCCTGATATCGTAGAGAGTTGCTAGGATGTCCCATGCATCCTTAGTAGTCTGAGCAACACGTATGTGGCTATCTGAGTATCCTTGATGTTGAGGGTGATCATGGCAAATGCTTTGCCATCTCTTAGTCTCCACTTGGTGATGACGGCTGCATCACCTTCTGGTTTGAGCTCTGTGCCATCAACTATGTCCCATAATTCTTTGGCTAGTAGTATGACCTTCATCTTGAATTTCTAGGAGATGGTAGTTATCTCCATCGAGTTTGTCAATGAGAGATGAACTAGATGATGGATTCAATCTGGTTGAACGAGATCGTTGGTAGAAACAATGATTGTTGGAATATTGTTGGCTGCACGTTTGCTAGAAAGACGTCTTGGTAGAAACAAGACTGATAATCCGTAGTAGAAATGTAGAATACTGAAATGCCTGCTCTGATACCATATCGTAAATTGAGAGGACAAGCAGTGGAAGTTTGAGCATAGGCATGTAGGAATGGAAATGCAACAGTTTGCAGCAGAAATATTCAAGATGAATCATTCATACAAAATTGCGCAAATAAACAATACAATAGTGAGACAAAAATTGCACTCTGATTAATATCAACAATGAGTACAATGGCTTGAAGTAATAACTTCAGCTTGCTGAGCATGATAACACTGGCTACAGAAAAACTCTGATAATAATAAAATCTTAATTAGCTTGATTCAGCTAGTAGTATATGTATTTACAAGTGTCCAAAAAAATATCTTACAAGCAGGCATTGAATGTTATTTACGCCAGTCTTTGTATATTTACAAAGTAGGTAACCGCCCTTGGGATATTTAGTGGTCCAGCTGTTTTTAGGGTCGATGATAAGTTTTCTACCACTGTTGGAAAAACCCGAAGGTTCCTTTGAGTAGAGAAGGCATGAAAATCCCGAAGATGCCCAAAAAGATGAAGGCACAAAAATGCGAAAAGTCCGAAGGTAGGCCTAAAATGCATATTAAGTCATTCTGGCCATTGTGTCACATTTTTCCGAAGGTGTTAAAAATGCGAAGAAGGCGAAAAAGACGAAGGTATCTTAAAATGATTAAGGAACAAAAAATCTCGATGGTAAAAATACGAAGGTCCGAAACATGATTTCCGGCTATTTTCATGATGTGCATTATAACTTGGAATGATTTGTTAAGGCTGAGCATAAGAAATCTAACAATATTATGTGACCACACAAAATGGGATGCCCTTGAGACAAATCTTGATTGGCAATTTTGCAAATATCAATATTTGTCTCACAATTGGCTAACTAGAAATGGTAGCATTTTATATTCTTGCTTTTTAGTGTTTGGCACTTTCAAACATGACATGTTATGTGTCTAGTTTGCATGTTGTGCCTTGGTGCTTGCTTTTCATTTGAGAGTCCCTACTTGGTGTGCCATTATTGTTAGCTTAGTTTGTGTTTGTCACTATTATCTTCAACCAATCAATTATCACTAAGTTGTAAGCCAATCTTTGAATAAAGTTGAAGCTACTATACCTTGTGTAGGTAAGTTAGTGTTTGAACATAGATATCCAAGGCATCATCTTGCGCTAAATACAATAGTATGATGAGGTGTAAAAGCTTGATGCGTCTATTCATCTCCATTATAAGATCATAAAACAAGCTTGGCTTTAAGTTTTCCTACATTAGTGGTAAGTTGTTGCAAATCCATCTCAACTTTCTATGTTGTCTAAAAGAAAGTAATATTTGGTTGATCGAGGGAAAAAAGAAAAGTACATGAGTTCCATCTATTTACAATAGTGGGGATATAGGACTTTTCTAGGGAAAAAAAAAACAAAAAAGAAGTTATGTTCATTAAGATTTATGTTTTACGTCCACACTAATATAGTCCATACTAGTTTTAAAAAATGACTTGAGTTGTATCACCACATTTGGGAAGCATGTCAGAGGGTTGGTTAGCACAAGAATCCCTCTTTAATATTTCTGAAATTTTGATTCAAATTAATCCATTGTCTCCAAGATTATGGGATGATGTGGAAAGAGACAAGGTCATAGGTGAAAAAGCTCAAGGTATGGGAAGTCTAAAGAAATTGACACCTGCTTTACGAGATAAGATCTCTACTTTTATGCTCTATAATTCTGGAATAATGGATAAATGGTTGGAACTATACGAGCTAGAGAAGAAACAAAGAGCAATGACTAGTAAAAGGCAGCGTAGTAATTGGCGACGTAGAGGCCAATCTTCAACTTCTCATGACATTGAACCATTACCTAATCAATGCACCACCGAGTGGATGCAAGACACACTAAAAAATCCAAAAGCCAAGGGACAAATCATATCTGACATGGAACGGGAATTTGCTAGAGGATGTGATTGGAAGGTAAGTTTTTTTAATTGATTTTTATCATTTGACATGTTACATAGGTCTAGTAAAATCATTATAAGACTTTTAGCATGATTGCTTATTGTATGATATGTGATAAATGTTGCATGATAGTATCGAACGTATAGCACTATGTGGGCATATGGTCGCCATCATCATGTTGAACGAATCGATGTGAAATGACGCACATATGACTATGGTTTTATGGCATCTTTTCACCAAGAAAGTCGAAGGAGTGCACAAGACCAGAATCCCATTTCATGAGACTTGAGTATGTATAATAGTGTAAAATATTCAGCGACGGATTCAGCCCTTTCATGCTTATATATGGTTTTCAACCTCGATCACCAATGAGTGTTGACATGAAAAAACTACGGGTGCAAGCCGTAGCTGATTTCCTTGCGGATATGCAAGAAATGTTACAGTTGGCTACAGATAGCATAAGAAGTGCCCAAGACAGGGCAAGGAACTATGCTGATCTATCTCGGAAGCACAAAGTATTCATGGTCAATGACTAGGTGTTTTTGAGAGTCCCTAGTTACTCTAGGGGCTTGAAAACTATTAAGTGTGGAACGTTGGCGCCTAGGTATTGCAGTCCTTTTAAGGTTATCCAAGTGATAAACAAGGTCGCATACAAACTAGACCTTCTAGCTAATGTTGGAATTCATCCTTTTTTCCACGTTAGTAAGTTGAAACCCTCATTGGGTGTTGAGGAGACCTTGCTCGTTGTGGAAGATCTAGTAGAACTTCTTCATGATGAGTCTGCGAGTGGACCACCTGAATCTTCAACTTACAAACAATAAAATTGAATGAGTAGAAGTAAAATATTTTTATTTGCATTGGATGTAAGAATTAAAGCATTTCTATCATTCTAATTTGTGTACTTGTTGTTATATTTGCATAATAGGAAAACACACAAGCAACCCCAATGGATCAAACCAATGATAACCCAACTTTTGATTTATCAAATCCATCCAATGTGGGACAAGCTCTTGAACATTTATACCAACAAATTCAAGCCACTAATAAACAATTTTTTGAAACTAATCAAAAGAACCAAGACTTGGAGTCCAGGTTAGCCAACCAGAAGAAGCATGTAGTTACACCTCCCGTAAAATTGTTTACGGGAGAGAAGAAAGATAGGAACTTGCAAGTGGTAAGTTCATGGCTCTACGGTTGAAACAAATACTTTGGCATGAACCAATTCCCTGAATGTGAAAAGTTATCCACTGTTACTATGCTTCTTGAAGGAAGAGCCTTAGTATGGTGGGATGACCTAGTTGCAAAAGGCAATCAACCTTGTACATGAGAAGATTTTTGCATAGTATTTCAGGAATACTTCCTACCACTGTTAGATGACTATGAATACTTTCAAAAGTTGAGTCATATGACAATGAATAAAGGTCTGGAACAATTTATTTAAATTTTTCATGAGTACCTGAATCCACTTTATAGTGATATATTCCACCTAAGGTACAAATGTTAATGTTTATTGATGGGTTACCAGAAGATTATCAAGTGGATATTCATAGGAACCATCCAAAAATATTAGAGGATGCTATTAGAGTTGCAAAGTTTTTGGATGACACACCTCAGCCACCTAGGGGTCAACAGCCTAATGAGTAGAAAAAAAGTTTTCAATCTAAGAGGAAGGATAGGGAAGCTATTAGTGAAACACCCCAATAATCCTAAGAAAGCCAAGAAAAACTTTAAAAACCATCAGGGTAAGCTGAAGCTCGTAAGAGAAACTTGTGCTTCAAGTGCAATGGTGAGGGTCACCTTGCTCTAGATTGCGTCAAAAAACAAACTTCAACCTCAGATAATCTATATCGAAGTAATGAGATGGATGTTTATTTCCTTAGTTCTTTAGTTTTTGGACCTAATGACCTTATTTTCATTAAAGGAAAAAGTTCAAGTTGTTAATATCCTTTTTGACATAGGATCCACTCATAACTTTATTAATGTAAATTTGGTGCAGACGCTAAACCTTCCCACAAGAAAAAGTGAGAAAAAGTATTGTGTAACAATGGCATCAGGAATGAATCTTGCATGAAGGACTATGTTGTTCCTGAATCAGATTTAGAATTGCACATATAGGACTACTCTGAAAAACTAGAATTCCACGCTGTTGCATTAGCAAATGTGGATATTGTTCTCGGGCAACAATGGCATTTTAATAAGATTAAATCATTGAAAATTGATTTTGTTGAAAAAACTTTTATGCATGAGAATTTTTTAATTAAGATCATGGCTACTTTAAGTGTTGACACTAAAAATGTTAACCCTTATTCTAAATAGGAGCTTAATTCTACTATGAAGAATTCAAATTTTAAAGTTTATTTATGTTTTCATAATGATATCATTTTCCTCAATGATGAAGAACTTAACATAAATGCCATCAGTATACCCAGGGAGAACACTATAGAATTTGAAGCCTATAATGAACTTAGGCAGGAATTCAATAATGTTTTTGAGACCTTCTTGTAGATTTACCACCAGAGTGGACAGTTGATCATAAAATTGACCTAATACCTGGAGCAATTCCAATTGCACAGTGTCCTATAGGATGAGTGCATCAGAAGAGATTGAGGTAAGTAAGCAATTATATGATTACCTAAAAAAGAGGTGGTTACAACCTAGTAAGTCTCCATGGGCATCACCAGTGGTTCTGGTTGCCAAGAAGGATGGGACTGTAAGGTTTTGCGTCGACTATAAGAAATTTAACAAGGTAACCGTTAAGAATAAATATCTACAGCCACGGATGGATGATCTAATAGACTATCTTGGTGGTGCTGGGTACTTTACCAGGATAGATCTAAGATCGGGCTACCATCATATATGCATTAAGGTAGAAGATATACCAAAAACCTGATTTCGAACTCGCTTTGTTCACACAAATTTTTAGTGTTGCCTTTTGGTTTGACCAATGCACCGGCAACTTTCCAATAGATGATGATCGACTTGTTCAAGCCATATTTGGGAAGATTCGTAGTGGTATTCTTAGATGATATTCTAGTGTTTAGTAAGACTTTGGCGGAACATAAAGAGCATCTTAGGATTGTCTTGGACATCCTAAGAAGGGAAAAGCTCTTTGCCAAGGAGTCTAAGTGCGACTTTTTTTTCTAAGGAACTGTCCTACTTGGGGCATAAGATTTTTAAACTGGGAGTGGAGATCGAGGCTGATCATATCCAGAGGGTTATTGAATGGCCTATTCTGATCACAGTTCAAGAAATGAAGTCTTTCTTGGGGTTTGTTGGATTTTTCCATCGGCATATTTCCCAATTTGCTTGATTGGCATTTCCCCTTACCCAGGCCTTGAAAGGCTATAAGAAACTTTTAAGAAGAAGAAGTTTTTAGCAAGTATCAAATAGCTAGCTCTCTCTCTCTCTCTCTCTCTCTCTCTCTCTCTCTCTCTCTCTCTCTCTCTCTCTCTCTCTCTCTCTCTCTCTCTCTCTCTCTCTCTCTCTCTCTCTCTCTCTCTCTCTCTCTCTCTCTCTCTCTCTCTCTCTCTCTCTCTCTCTCTCTCTCAAGTCTGCGAGCTTGAACACTCCTGAGCATTCTATCTCACTTCTTAGAGTTGTTTAGAGGTTGTTGTTGCACTTACTGCTTATCAACATTATGTTTCATTTTAGCCACTCAGAGATAGCTTAAAATACGCGGCTTTGATCCACAACTTGTTGTACTCATTTACTTTTGTTTCTCTTTCATACTGAATCAATATTATCTTTTATTGCATTCAGGTTCATCTCAGAATGTATGCATTTCTGTAGTTCTTTGCGACTAATTATTTGTCTGATAATTCAATGCATTATTGTTTGGCTACATAATCATTGTAGTACTGATGATTTCAAAGTTAGTTACTATAAGATCAAACGTGATTTCTATCATTATTGTTTTGCTCAAAATTGATAGGCATAGTCATGCATGAAGAATGAGGAAGATAGTTTATTCCGCTACACACGATAAGTTTTCTTTCTTGTCATTTGAATTCTTTTTATTCCAATCTTATTCATTCAAATTCTTTTCGAATCTTATTCGACCTATCTTTCACATATCTCTTTCCAACATCTGCTATGCTCAAATTTTGCTTGACCTAAGAAAGAAGTTAGATCCAGTAAGCTGTACTCAAGCACCTGTAGTTTGAAGATCTACACCTCAACGACAACAACCTGACCGTTTTATCCCTCAAGCATTCATCAGTCATGATGAACCTGCCACTATTGCAGAAGCACTATCATCGGCAGATGTAGACAACTGGAAGGCTGCAATGGATGTTGACTATAGTTCCTTAATGAAGAACAAGACCTAGAGTCTTGTTAATCCTCCTGCGAGTATAAAACCTATCCACTCTAAATGGATCTTCAAGCTAAATCTTAAGCCAGATGGATCAATATCCAAATGGCAAGCTCACTTAGTGGTTAAAGGATTTGAGCAAGTACATGGAATATATTACATTAACACCTTCAGTCCAGTGGTAAAGCATCAATCTATTCACACCTTGCTGGCTATAGCTGTTGCAGAGGATTTGGACATTCACCAGATGGACGTCTAGACAACATTCCTTCATGGATATATACAAGAAGACATATTCATTTATCAACCAGAAGGTTACATCCTTCAAGGCCAAGAGCATTTGGTATGTAAATTGCACACGGCACTATAAGCAGACTCTAATGTGTATCTCAAGCGTAAAAGATCAAGCTATGTTATTATAGCATTGTACATTGATGATTCTTTAATCATCAACACTTCAAAGCAGTTACTGTATTCTTTTCTTTCATCAGAATTTGATATGACTGATTTAGGCCCAGTTCATTACCTACTCGGTATGGAGATCAACAGAGATCGCGCAAGCAGAAGGATCACTATAAGCCAAGAGTCCTATTTAATCAATGTACTACGCAGATTTGGCATGATGGACTACAAGCCCATAGACACACCTATGGATTTAGGACAGAAGCTATCCAAAGAACTGTGTCCCAAAACTCAAGCGGATCAACAAGAAATGTTCAGGTATCCTTATCAGTCTATCATAGGATCTATAATGTACTCTATGATCTATACACAACTTGATCTAACATATGCGGTAAGCACATTGTCTCAATACATGTCCAATCTAGGCCTACAACATTGGAAGTCTCTACAAAGAGTATTAAAGTACATTCAAGCTACGAAGCACTATGCTTTGAGCTATAACAGTAATACAGAAGCTGCACTTTTGCTAATCACTTACTCAGATTTAGATTGGGCAGGAGAGGCGGATACCGGAAAATCCACGTCAAGTTATATTTCATGGAACAACAGAAAGTAGAAATGCATTTCATTGTCCTCCACAGAATCCGAATATGTTGCAACTACATCAGCAGTGAAGGAGATAATCTGGCTTCTGCATTTTTGCATTGAATGTCGAATAGGCAAAAAACCCGACAAAGACTTCTACTTTACTTTCGGGCCTTTTCTAAGCACTAAAAGTTTTGCGAAAAAGACAACAAAGTGTTCACTGGAGGTTTTAGTCCATTTCACACACTTTCAGATATGCGACAGATCTCTCAAAAAATGTGACACTTTGTAGATTTATACAGGATTTCAAGTACAGACTGTCTACGCCTTCACGCTCCAATAACAATTGTCCTGATGCTCTTGACTAGCTCCAAATTGCCACATTTCCTTTTGCGTTTTTGAAGCCCTTTGAGACTGACCTCTTGATCTTCCTCTTGACCGTCAAATTCATTGAAAAAACTTTGTTTTCCAGATCCATTACTTGCTTTTACAACATGAAAACCATAAGAACCAATCATCCACTTGCATAGCATCATCTACACAAGAAGATTCTCCAAAACATGTGAGTAAAACAAAGTGAGTCGCTTCCACTTGCTTACCCAATCCTATAATCATTAGTAATCACAAGTACTCAAACAACTATGAACATAGAGAGCAATTGCACCATTATGAGAGAAAAATCATGAAATTGCTTGATTGATTTTGGTGAGATATCATCACCTATATATACATGATCCATCACGGTTTTGGGCAGGTATGAGTAGCCCTAAACCTATCCCTGATGCTAATTTTTGTGGATCTTTCATCCCTACCAAGTTAGAGTTGGAATCTTTGAAATCCCTCAACAATGCAAAAACTACCAAAAATAGCTCCTATTTTTTCTCTCTTGTATCTAAGCATAATTTGGACTCATTCCAAAGGTTCTAACACTTAGTTCTACTTGAGAACATTCTTATGAATGGAATCCTATGCTATTTGGCACGTGTGACAAGCCACATCATGACCATCTAACTATTTACAAGTCATATGACCAAAACTAGTCAAGCTAGAATTGTGAATTTTTAACAGGGTCCATACAAAGTTGTTGAAGTTTTCTACAATGAATCCATTCAACTATCAGATTTACAAGGAAATTTGCTTCCAACTAAAGTTAATGAGATTTGATCAGAAAATGGCAAAAGGAAGTATAATGATCTATTTGAGGAAAAGGCATTGGTGATCAATGATTCCCGACAACATAAGCAAAATTTTGAATGAGTCCAAATGATATGATTATCACTCATAAAGTGAATTCCAAGCACCTTTATTACTTACTATAGTGAATCTCTTTGCAACAATTTCCACTGGCGATGGAATCTCATTACACAACCTATGGGCAAAGAAATGCCCTAATCACATCCATGTGTGGCATGATAATATATCCAGATAGAGTCTTCTCCACAGTTGGTTGAGAGTGGGGCTTGCCCGAGTCACGATTAAGAATAACATTTGCAAATAGGCACAATAAGGAATAACATTCAAAAATAGGCTCATCATGTATTTCTAGTGTCCAATGGTTCATGCAAAGGGCCCACACTCATGCAATTGTTAAGTATGATCATGAGGTGACATCGTGGATTATATTCGAGCATTGTAAGGAATATAATGGCCACAACAAAACATTATATTCCTACAATGTAAGAAATGAATAATAAGCATTAATGCATCTGGCTTGTTGGAACTTGGAAGCCCAACTTAACGGTATCTGACATAATATTATGTGGGTAATAAGTAGCAGAACATGCAGATCCTTAATATATTATTGGAGCAGCGAGAGCCAAGTTCCAAACATGCAATACAGCTATCGCACATTATTGATATGTGTACTGTTCCTAGGGCAAATAAATTTCTCTGAGCTACGAGTACTCATAAACATTTGGTAGCTGTTACAGATTGTAACAAAAATTGAAAACAGAAGATGTAGAATAAGAGCTGACATTAAACAGCGATACAGCCTGCCTCAATGCCTCATTTGTAGGCAAGTGATTCCTCTTTTGCAGTCCCTCCCCTCCCTCTTCCTCTCTTTCTTCTTAGTTCTGGGCGTTCCTTAACAGCAGCGAGAGTGTGTCGTGAATTAGAACTTTAATTTAGAAGGCTCTGGGGTTGCATGCCTAGGCTGCAGCCTGCATGCCTTTCCCTCAGACTATTTTATGATTTTCTCAAGTGTTGCAACTCGCCAGTTGCTGTTGTCAAAAACTTTTGCCTTTATAATACTTTTGACTTTTGAGATGCAATACCTTGGAACTCGTGCTGTAAAGAACGTTCTGGAATCTTAATTGTTGCTTTTCAGCTGGCTGGCTGTCTGTCTGCCTGCCTGCCCATTTATGATTTAAGGGTCAACATTTTCCAAGTTGCGGATTGAATAAATGGAGGATTGCCATCTTTCTAAGTGACGTTGCATCTTTATCAAGTTACATCAACCCTTGTCAGTTTGTAGCTCTTGACTTCATATAATCTCAAATTATAATTAATATCCAATAAGAAATTATGTTATGAAGACCTTTATCGCTTAGGCATTTGGAGCTCTTTGACTTCAAGAAATTCATATCACCCTTATAAAATTTCAAAATATATTTAACATAAAATGACAATAAAATGTCAATATTCTCTCTCTCTCTCTCTCTCTCTCTCTCTCTCTCTCTCTAGTTGGTTGTAGGGTTGGTGAGAGTCTCAAAAGAGGATGAAAATAGAGTACCTCATGAGATAATTAAGCAAAAATGGTTGCGATGTGGATTAGAGGACCACAATCGTATCCCACTTGTTGAAGTGATAAAGGGGAGGTGGTTGCCAATAGGAGCCAAGAAGTTTGGTGACAACACTCCTTGGGGCACTTACTCGCCAAGAAGGGTTTCACCTTTGCAAAAGTTACCATAGTAGTACAAGAACATCATGGAAGATGCTAAGATGAATCAAATAGAATCTAGCAAACAAGGGAAAGTGAGGAGATCAACAAGAAACCTCTAGAATGTTACCATGTGAACTACACCCTAATGAGAGACATTTTGGAGTGTCAGCAGTCATCATTCTTTTAAAGAGCCAAAAGATTCAAAGATATGGCAAGTGGCGATGAAGGATGAATTGGATGAATTCAAAGATATGGCAAGTGGCAATGAAGGATGAATTGGATTCTACTAAGAGGCATGGATTAGGGAACTAGTGGATCTCCCTCCAAGCAAGAAACTAATTGACAACATGTGAGTATGCAGCAGGTTAAAGTTTTATGTAGATGGCAAGGTGTGCTTGGTTGTCAAAGGCTATGAACAAAGCAAGGCGATTGACTATGAAAAACGTTTTCTCCAATAGTGAATTGGAGAACGTTGCAGTTGGTTATTGCATTGGCACATCTTACGTTGGGTGGAAGATCCATCACATGGATGTGAAGTCTATTTTCTTGATTGGAAGCCTAGAAGAGGTAATGTACATGCTCCAACCTCAAGGCTTTGTAATCGAAGACCAAGAGGACAAAGTGTGCAAGCTGTGAAGGGCACTATTTGGCCTCAGATTGGCACCACGAGCATGGCATGGACACATTGATAGTTACTTTCTTTCCAATAGTTTTGTGAGAAATATTTCATATGTCGATTCGAATGTGTTTATAAATTGAAAAAGTGTCACTTTGGTTTTGCTTTTTGTTGATGACATTATTATCACTAGAAATGATCAAGATTTTGTAAATACCATCAAAAGTGATTTATGTATTATTGTCTAGGGGTATGGCAAAATGCACATGATTTATATTTTTTCAAAATAAATATGTTTAAGAAACTCTAAAGAGATTTCATATGTCCGATTGCAAGTCATTAACTACACCTAGTTAGGTTGACAGCAAGTTATCGTGCATTGATGATAGTGTCTTAAAACTGTGGGGGCGTGAGTGGCAGCGGAAGCTCGAGGATTTGAGCGCGGCGTGTAGGAACGGAAATGCAACAGTTAGCAGCAAAAATATTCAAGTAGAAGAATTCATACAGATTGTGCAAATGAACAATGAAGTAGTGAGACAAAAATTGCACTCTCATTAATATCAACAGTGAGTACAATGGCTTAAAGTAATAACTTCAGCTTGTTGAGCATGATAACACTGGCTACAGAAAAACTCTGATTGAAAAAGAAATTCAATTAACACTTACATAGCTTGATTCAGCTAGTATATATATTTACCAGTGTCGAGAGATAAATAATTTATGCCTGAAATTTCCGATAAACCGATAATAAAACTGTCAAAACCAGTTATATTGAAGAAAGGAAAGAATATAGGACCAATGATGAAAAAAAAACTAAGCAATAGTATAACACAGTTCTGAAATGAAAAAGTTCATCACGAGATGCAGTTTCGACAGCTGAACCAAAAGATGTACAACCTTTATTTGATAAAGGAAAAGGAAAGATCAATGATGACTCTTCAAGTCAGAATTCTCGCAAGACATCACCTTCTAGGAAGTCTCCACCTTCTAAGAAGACCTCATCTTCTAGAAAGTCATCACCTCCTCGAACGATTCCCGCCAAGAAAGCTAAACGAAGATCAAATATTAATCCTTTTGAAAAAGAACAGTATGATGTAGTCCAACATGACATGCTAGATCATTTCAAATGCTATACTTTGGATGACGTTATTATTATGTTACCAAAAGCTCATTGTGAACCTGAGGATCAAGTGCCAGAAATACAAGTCGTTCATGATGGACCAGCTAGGACTCAAGTAGGACCAGCTAGGACCCCAACTAGGACTTGGCCTATGAATCTTGCTGAACCAGGAGAACCAGTGAAGATTGTTCAAGTTGGAACACAACTTACCCCAAAACTGTTTCAAGCATTGAGGAAGTTGCTGATCAAATATCAAGATTGTTTTGCTTGGACATACAAGGATCTCAAAGGATTTCCTACTTCAATAATTGAGCATACGATACCCTTGATACCTATGTAGTTCCAAAAGTAACCAGATTCTATCATTGTAATCCAAATGTTACTAATCTTATTAAGAAGGAGTTATAAAGATTACTCGAAGCAAATTTTGTTTACAAAATTGAGCATACTTAATGGGTTTCGCCAATTGTTGTCGTTCCTAAGAAGAATGGGAAGATGAGAATTTGTGTGAATCTCAAACCCTTGAACAAAGTGACGCGAAAGGATTACTTTTCATTACCTTTTATAATAAGCATATTGGATCGCCTTGCTGGAGCGGAGGCCTATAGTTTTTGGATGGATTCAGTGGTTATAACCAGATTAAAATTGCACTTGAGGATTGACATAAAATAGCTTTTGCAATAGAATGGGGAACATATGCTTATAAAGTTATGCCATTTGGACTTTGTAATACACCAAGTTTATTTCAGCGAGTTATGCAATTTGCTTTTAAGGAGTATTTGAAGAAATTTCTTGAAATTTATTTGGATGATCTTGAAGTTCATAGTGATGATACAGACCATCTCGATCGTTTGGAAAAATCATTTGAATGTTGTCATAAGTACCATATTTTTTTAAATCCAGAAAAGTGATAGATTTGGATTACTCATGGAGTTGTTCTTGGACATGAGATATCAAGACATGGCATTGCTACGGATTATTCCAAAATCAAGGTCATTGTGGAGTTACCGCCACCAGGAACAATTCGAACAGTTTATATTTTTATGGGTCATGCAAACTATTATTGGATGTTCATCCTATTTTTTTTGCAGATTTGGCATGACCTGTATATAAGTTGACCATTGTAACTATCTGGACGACTGAGGTGCTAGAAGCATTTGAGAAAAGCCTTAGCTTCTGCATTGATTCTGAGAGCTCCAAACTGGAAAAATGAATTTCATGTTCATAATAATGCATCAAAATATGTTATTGGATCAGTATTGATGCAACCAAGAGAACATAAGAAAGACTATCCTATGAGATTTGCTACTCGACAGTTGACTGATTTTTAGAAGAATTACTCTACCATGGAACGAGAAGCGTTGGCTATGGTATTTTCTGTTAAGAAATTTTGACAATATCTAATGGTGACATATTTTGCATTTTATACCGACCATCAACCACTACTTTATCTAGTAAAAAAGACATGCAATAAAGGACGCATTGCAAGATGGTTACTATTACTCAATGAATTTGATTTTTGAGTTGTGGTCAAAGACTATGGCCAAGTTCTTATACAAAAATATCATTGTCAAATTTGGATGTCTTGTCAAGATCGTGAGTGATCGTGGAACACACTTTGTCAATGAAAAGATCAAGTGCCTATTGGAAGACTTTTTGTTATTCATCGGTCTAGTACTCTGTATTATCCGAGGGATAATGGACAAGCATAATCTTCCAATAAGATTCTCTACAATATTATGACAAAAAAAGTTGAAGAAATTCATTTTAATTGGGAACACAAACTTCATGCAGCATTATGGGCATTCAGAACAGTTTATAAAGTTAGTATGAACTAGACACTATTTCAACTTGTCTATGGTCAAGGTGTCGTTCTGCCAGTCAAATTTTTAATACCATCTTTACGCATAGCAACAACAAAATGGTTGGATGATGCGAAATCCTTACAAATGCATCATGAGGCACAGCGGCTCCACGCCATCTTCATTGTACACTCATATGCAGAAATGTAAATTGTATATAGAGGACTATTGTAATCTATTAGTAAGTTGTTAATGAGAGAAACACTGTGGATGCTTTCATACATCGATTGTTTTTTTAGACTGATTGTCAGTAATAAGGTCATAGCTTTTATTGAGCGAAGTTCGCTTCCTAAGCATGCGGTTTCGTCCGCTATTGTCTCGTGCTCATACCATCAAACTGATGTGTATTTCTATACACTAATCTGAATCAATCATTGTTTTTTATTGCATTCAGAGATCTTGTTAGGATTGTATGCTTTGCTACTGTTGGAGAAAGAGGATGTGTGAGTGTGAGAAACTAAAAATAGCTCAAAAAGAAAATGAACATGAAAATAAGTGAACTCGAAACTCGAACGAAAAGTGTTGGTGCGTTTCGGAATAAGCTATATTACTCTTTTCCTAAGCATGACTACGCCTATCAGAAACGAACAGAACGTTAGTGATAAAAATCACGGTCGATCTGATTACCTAGCCAAACAATTTTGAAAAATTGCCTACATTGGCAAATCTAGCCATGTAGAGTATTGTACATTTTGTCAATATTGTTTGATGGTTACTTGAATGGCCAAAGTGCCACTTGTACATTCACACCTAAATTAGGTTACCACGAGTCAAGAGGAGTGGTTGTGTCCATTTGGTAGTGGTCCCTACTTTGTAGGATCTAGACCATGATTTATGATGAGATTTGTATCTACCATGCACCTACCAAGCATGACTCTTGGATCTAGGCTAGGGTTCTCACATTAGGGCAAGAAAGTTGAGTCTACTTCCTTATTACAAGCTAGATTTTCACCTAACTTAGCAAAGGAAGTGTCTTTTACTATGTATTCTCATTCTCCATAGTGAGAAGATAGAAACTTTTTGGAGCCTCAAGGAGAAACTCGAGTTTCCTCTCATTGTATGGTGATTGCTTTTGATTTCCAATGAAACCCAGCTTTGGCACATTCAAAACACTATCTACATGCCGTACTACAGCCTTATTTCCACATGTGTGGAGTTGGATTATAGTTATTGATCAATGCTTTGATTGTCTCTACTTGTTTTATATGAAGCTGCTAAACTAGATCTTGTTTTCTGATGATAGTATCTGATAGATTGTTTAACAAGCACACAATCAACCTTGTGGATCATTCAAAGATCCATTTATGGTCCTTAGTACTGTACTTTTAACATGGTATAAAGATAGTATTGGAAGGGCGAGCTGGTATCTAGGTTTTGGTGAGGGGATTTGATCCCAAACTTTTTCAGGATCAAAATCCACACTGTTCACATGTGTGGGCATCTCTAAACCAGCATTTAAAACCCCATATTCATTGGATCACTATATTTTCAGTTGGTGTCGGTTTGATGTAATTTTTGATGCAAATCCTAGGATAAGCTACCAAGAACACTTGCCATTAGTTAGTTTTGAATTTGTTTCATGAAAACTAATTAATCTAGGCTAATTTCAGACCTTCTTAAAGTGGAAACCAGGTCTTGAAAGAACATCAAAGTGAATGAGAGAGATAGAGTCAATTTTTGTCCAAAAATAACCAAGATTGGCAAGATTTGCTTGAGAGTAGTTTTCACTTCATCTATCTTCATTACAGCTTTGTGAGGGAGTGATAGAACTGTGATTACAAGTCCATCTGTTGGATTAGAAGTCAACATTTGAGTGAAACACTGCAAGTTAGAAACCTTTGTGAGTTTCAGGTTCAAACAAATCTATATCTTATGTGTAGAATCTTACTAGTAAGATGGGATCTGCTGGAGCATACCTTCTAGAAACTAGTGAGAGGTTAAATTCTACTAATTATGCTATTTGGAAAGTGAGTATGGAGTCACTCATGGTGCTCCAAGATCTCTATGAGTTTCTGATTGATGAGGAAGATGAAGCTCTAGGTGCACAGAAGTTAGCTAAATACAAAAGAAGATCTAGGCTTTCACTTCACTATGTGAAGATGAATGTAAGCAATTACTTATTGAGAGAAGTATCAGCTTGTACCAATGCTAAATAGGCTTGGGAATCTCTAAGATCAATCTATGAGTCTAGTAACACTTCAAGGGTTCTCATGCTTAGGAATCAAATTCTGCAAAGCATGAAGAGAAGTGATGAGAGTGCACAGGTTTATGTGCTAAGAATCAAGTCCCTCAATAGGGAGATAGCTTCCATTGGAGAGAAGATTCAAGATAGTGCGCTTTTTCAGATGGTCCTCAACGGTCTAGGGAGTGACTTCACTAGTTTGGTCCAAAGTTTTGCAATCCAAGACACTTTGCCCACTATAGAATAGCTACACAGTGTATTAGTGGCTGAAGAGTGTAGGATGATGCATACCAATGCAAGAATGAATGCCACTTCTCTGCAAGATGGTGATGAGAAAGCTAATTTCTCATTCAAAGGCAAGAAGAAGACCAATGGCAAGAAGAAGCCTTCAAGGAGACCAAGGAGGAGGATGAGGCTTCAAGCTCAAAGGGCAAGATCAAAGACAAGTCCAAGTACAAATGTTTTTTTTGTGGAAAGAAAGGACGTTTTGCATCAGAATGTCTCAAGAAGAAGAAGGCACAAGAGAGCAAACAAAGCAACATTGCACATCAGGAGGAGGAGGATGAAGAGTCATCCTTGATGGTTTCCAACAAACCACCATCATCCAAGAGCAACACCAATGATTCTTGGTGGATTGATAGTGGGGCTAGTCCCTACATGACATATCAAAAGGACATATTCTCCACTGTACTTTCTTACAATGATTTACATAGATCAATCTATACTGCAAGTAGTCAAGAATGTAAGACAAGTGGAATAGGAACAATTCCCTTGTATGTTGGATCATCCAAAATGATGAATCTTGATCATGTTCTTTATGCTCCTAAGTTAACCAAGAATTTGCTTAGTGTTGGCTAGTTAATGGATAATGGCCTTGATGTACAATTTAAGCATGGAGTTTGTTCCATCCTTAGAAATGATGAATGTATAGCCAAAGGCTTTAAGCAAGGTCGATTGTTTAAGCTTGATGCTAATGTTGCAGTTGAGAGTGTTAACTTGGCAAAGGTAGAGTTATCAAAGGTGGAACTGTGGCACAAAAGGTTGGGCCACCCCAACTACAAAGCCATGAAATCTATGGTTGCAAAGGAGCTTGCAGTTGGACTCCCCAAGCATTTTTCAAAGTGTGGGAAGAGATGTGAAGCATGCAGCCTCTCAAAGGCTCACAAACTACCCTTCTCAAGATCTACATCAAGATCAAGCTCTCCTCTTGAACTCATCCATTCGGATGTTCATAGCTTTTCACATGAATCTAATGGTGGTGCCAAGTACTATGTAATCTTCATTGATGACTATTTTAGATTTTGTTGGATGTACCTCTTGTCTAGCAAATCTATGGTGTTTGATTCTTTTGTAAAGTTCATGACTTTGGTAGAAAATCAACTTAGAATCAAAATTAAGGTATTAAGGAGTGATAATGGAGGTGAATATATCTCCAATAAGTTGATTGACTTTTGTTGTTCTAATGGCATAAAGCGGAAGTTGTTATGTCCATACACCCCTCAACAAAATGGATTGAGTGAGAGAAGAAATAGATCTCATTGTGAGTGTGCTAAGGCCTTAAGGCTAGATGCTTCTCTATCCAAACCATTTTGGGGTGAATCAATAACTTTTGCTAACTATTTGTGTAATAGATTGCCAAAACAAGCCATTGGAGGAATCACACCATTTGAAGCTCTATTTGGAGAGAAGCCAATCTCAAGGATCTCAAAGTTTTTGGATCCACTTGCTATGTACACCAATCCTTGGATAAGAGAAGGAAGGATGATGCAACATCCATCAAAGGCATCTTGTGGGATATGTGAGAATAGCAAAGGTTATAGAGTCTTCAGTCCCATCACTAGCAAGGTGATAGTGAGTAGGGATGTTATTTTTTATGAAGGACATGCTTGTGATTTGGATGATAATGTTACTAATCATCTTGATGCCAAGGATCATGCTAGGATGGAGGAGGAGCTTCCAAGTGAAGAAGAACTTGAGGATCCACCTCAAGATGCAAGAACTCCAAGAACTCCAAGAAGATCTACAAGGGCAAGGTCCGAGCCATTGAGGAGGTCAAGGTGATCAAAGGGAAGGCTCATCATCTTTCACATCTTACACCTTTCTTACTTCAATGTTAGATGAGCCAACATGCTATGAAGATGCTTGTAAGTCTAAAAGTTGGATGCATGTTATGCAAGTAGAGTATGATACTCTTATTGAGAATCATACTTGGGATCTTGTGGATCTTCCTCAAGGGAAGAAACCTCTTGATTGCAAGTGGGTATTTAGATGGAAGTATAATCAAGATGGGTCAATAAGCAAGCATAAAGCTAGGCTTGTAGCCAAAGGTTTTTTACAAACCAAATGCATTGATTATGATGAGACTTTTTCTCCTGTGGCTAAGCTTGTTACTATCAGGTTGATCATTAGTCTTGCTACAACCTTCAATTGGGAGCTATTCCAACTTGATTTCACAAATGCATTCCTCAATGGTTATTTGGAGGAAGAGATCTACATCAGGCAACCCGAGGGCTTCATCAAGGCAAAGCATGAAGGAAAGGTGTGTTTTTTGAAGAAGAGCCTTTATGGGCTCAAGCAAGCACCTAGAGCATGGTACTCTAGGCTAAACTCTTTTCTCATTTCCATCAATTTTGTAATGAGTGCCTATGATCCATCATTGTACATAGATTTCATGATGGCATGATCATTATTCTTGTTTTGTATGTAGATGACATTATCTTGAGTGGTAATGATCTAGTTGGAATTAGAGATGTAAATATTGCTTTAGCAAAAGAGTTTAAGATGGTAGATCTCGGCCTATTAAGCTTCATTCTTGGAAAAGCGGTTATTAGAGGACGTGATTTTAGCTTTATTTGTCAATCTAAATATGCTACATCCATCCTAGATAGATTTGGAATGAAGATTTGTAAAGTCATAAAGACACCAATGGAGCAACATGTAAAAGCATCTATTGGTTGTGATGAAGCATCCTTTGAGGACATCACATTATATAGAAGGCTTATTGGCTCTGTGAAGAATTGCCAAAAATTGGCAAATCTAGCTTGATCAAAAACCATGTAGAACTTTGTAAATATTGTGTATAATTGGGTTCCACACATGTAATGCCAAGATGCCACGTGGCAACCCACTCCTAATATAGGTTAGGTCAAGTCAAGAGAGTTGGTCATGTCTATTTGGTGGTCATCCCTACTTTATAGGACCTACACCTAAGTTTAAGGTGAAAATTTGACCAACTAGCTACCTACCAAGCATAACTCTAGGATCTAGGCTAGGGTTTCATTTTAGGGCAAGAAGGGTGAGTCAACTTCCTTATTACATGCTGGAAATCCACCTAACTTCAAGAAGGAAGTCGAATTTGCTATGTATTCCAAGCTCCCATAGTGAGAAGATAGAAAATTTTTGGAGCTCATTGGCAATCTCAAGCTAGTTCACTATGTACATTGAGTTTTTGTGATCCAAATTAAACCAAATCAATTTCTACTTGTTTCTCAGGTTGAAGGCCATACTACAGCCTGTAGTACACAAGTGTGGGCTCGAATTTCAATTTTTATCAATGCTTTTGATTGTTAATGCTTGTTGTTTGTCAAATTGCCAATCTAGATCAACTTTTTTGTGTCTAGATTTTTGATAGATTGTTAAGCAAGCATCCAATCACTCTTGTGGATCTTTTGTAGATCCATTTATGGTCCTAAAGTACAGTACTTTCACATGGTATCAGAGCCAAGTACAAGAGCATAAGCCATTGATCTAATGCAAATCCATTTTTAGCAAGTTTTGGTGCTAAAAACTAGTATTGAGAGGGCAAGCTAGAATATTGATTTTAGTGAGGAGATTTGATCCCAAACTTGGTAGGGGTCCAAATCCGTACTGTCCACATGTGTGGGCACCTCTGAACCTGCATTTAATGCATGGTATTCATTTGATCCAAAAAAAATTCAATTTGTGAGATGTTGGTGTAATTTTTAGTGGAGATCCTAGGATAATCTACCAAGATCATTTGCCATTGATTAGATTTGAATTTGTTTCATGGAATCTAATTAATCTAGGCTGAGTTCAAGTCCTATTAAGGTTAAAAACAGGTCTTGAAAGTACACCAAGAAGGAAGAAAGAGATTAAGTCATTTTTTTGTCCAAAAATAGCCAAAATTGGCAAGATTTAATTGTAAGTAGATTTCACATCATCTTATCTTCATTCCAACTTTGTGAGGGAGTGCTAGAACTGAGATTATAAGTCCATTTTTTGGATTATAAATCTAATTTGAGTGAAAAACTACAAGAGAGAGACCTTAGTGAGTTTCTAGAGACAATCAAATCCATTTCTTGGCAAGATTTGTTTGAAAGTAGTTTTCACTTCATCTTATCTTCATTCCAGCTTTGTGAGGGAGTGATAGAATTGTGATTATAAGTCCATTTGTTGGATTAGAAATCAAATTTGAGTGAAACACTGCAAGTGTGAGACCTTTGTGAGTTTCAAATCAATCAAATCTATTTCTTGTTTGTAGAAGTCACTAGTAAGATGGGATCTGCTGGAGCATACCTTCTAGAAGCTAGTGAGAGATTGAGTTCTACAAATTATGCTATTTGGAAAGTTATTCTCCAAGACCTTTATGAGTTCTTGATTGAAGATGAAGATGAACCTCTAGGTGCACAGGAGTTAGCTAGATACAAGAAGAGATCTAGGCTTGCACTTCATTGTGTGAAGATGAATGTGAGCAATGATTTGTTGAGAGAAATATCAACATGTACTAGTGCTAAAGAGGCCTGGGAGTCTTTAAAATCAATCTATGAATCTAGTAACACTTCAAGAGTACTCATGCTTAGAAATCAGATTTTGCAAAGCATGAGGAGAAGTGAGGAGAGTGACATGATTATGTACTCAGAATCAAGTCTCTAAATAGGGAGTTGGCTTCCATTGGAGAGAAGATTCATGATGGAGAGCTTGTACAAATTGTTCTTAATGATCTAGGAGATGACTTTGCAAATTTGGTCCAAAGTTTTTCCATCCAAGGCACTTTGCCAACTATAGAAAAAATTCACAGTGTATTAGTGGCTGAAGAGTGTAGGATGCTCCATGCAAAATCTAGGATGAGTTCCTTGTCTTTGCAGGTTGGTGATAAGTAAGCCAATTTCTCATTCAAGGGCAAAACGATGACCAATGGAAAGAAGAAGCATCCAAAGGAGGCCAAAGAAGAGGATGATATATCAAGCTCAAAGGACAAGTCAAAGCAAAAATGCTTCTTTTGTGTAAAGAAGAGGCATTATGCATTTGAATGCTACAAGAGGCTAAGAGCACAAGTGGAGGATGAAAAACAAGGAAACCTTGCAAAGGAGGAGGAGGAGGATGAAGTAGATGTATTCTTGATGGCATCTACATCCTCACCAACAAGCAATAGCAATTCAAGAGACAATTGGTGGATCGACAGTGGGGCTAGTTCCCACATGTCTTGTGAAAAGGACTTTTTCTCAACCTTACACTCTTTAAATGCTGCTAAGAAGTTTGTCTTTACTGCAAATGATGAAGAGTGTAGGATAGATGGTGTTGCACCATCTCTTTGTGTCTAGAATCCTCAAAATGCATGGATCTAGAAAATGTTTTTTATGTACCATCAATCACCAAGAATATGCTTAGTGTTGGTCTACTCTTAGAAAGTGGTTTGGATGTCCACTTTAAGCAGGGTGTTTGTTTCATCTTGAAGAATGATGTTTGCATTGCAAAGGGATTTAAACATGGAAGATTGTTTAAGTTGGAAGCTAGTGTTGCTTTTGAAAGAGTGAGCTTGGCAAAGGAGGAGATCTTGACAAAGTCTGATCTTGCTTGCATTAAGGGGGAGCATCAAAAGGAGGAAGATCTTGAGGATCAATCTCAAAGCATGAGATTTCCAAGGGAGTCCTCAATGACAATGGCTGAGTCATCAAATTGCATGCAAATTGTCCATTCAAGTGTGCATCTTGCAAGGGTGGTGAGCATTGGAGAGTCTACCATCTTTGAATAGTTTTTGGAAAGTAGTAGTAGACATGAGGTGACTTGTTTCTTACCTTTAAGATTCATGGTGTTTATTACTTTGTATGACAAGACAATGAAATGAGATGCTTTGAAATCTACATTTGTTGTTGATAAAGCAATTTCATTAGATAACTATTTTTGTAATAGTTTGAATAGAGTCATAAAAGATTAAACATCATTTGTATTGGAAATCTTTGGATCCACATGCTCTTTGCATGATCATTCCAATGTAAGGACCAAAAACTATCCTATTTCAATGATAGGAATAATGGTAGTGTTTTGCTCTTCAAGTAAAGATTGTAGAATCTACTTGTTTTCCACCAAAGAAGCTGTCAATGGTGGAAATGTAATCTTTCTAGAGTGAAAGATTTGTAAACTTGAAGAAGCACCTTTGGATCAACACTTTATTCAGTTCATTGATGGTTTGGAGTCAAGTCAAGTGGAGGAGCAAGCTCAAGACCCGAGGACTCCAAGAAGAATCTTGAGTATCAAGATGGAGCCATATAGGCTCAATCATATGGATCAAGCAAGGCAAAGAGTCTTTGGCAACACTGTGTATGCACTTAATAGTTTAATTGATGTATCTTCAAGTGCACAAAATGCCTTGGAATCCATGGCTTGTCATGATGTATAGTTTTTGAAGTGTGCTACATGACACATTTATGGAACATCTTGTAAGAGATCCTTTAAGAGTTTGTGAAAGATCCTTCATGGACATCATTCTCTATTGGAGTCTCAAAAGTTCCTTGTTTGTAGCTGGATTTTTTAGACACTTCTAAAATCATTCATTCATCTAGCAAGAGAGTTGTAGATAGATCAACTAAATTTGAGGAAGAGTGTGAAGAATTGCCAAAGAATTGGCAAATCTAGCTTGATCAAAAACCATGTAGAACTTTGTAAATATTGTGTATAATTGGGTTCCACACATGTAATGCCAAGATGCCATGTGGCAACCCACTCCTAATATAGGTTAGGTCAAGTCAAGAGAGTTGGTCATGTCTATTTGGTGGTCATCCCTACTTTATAGGACCTACACCTAAGTTTAAGGTGAAAATTTGACTAACTAGCTACCTACCAAGCATAACTCTAGGATCTAGGCTAGGGTTTCATTTTAGGGCAAGAAGTACATGCTGGAAATCCACCTAACTTCAAGAAGGAAGTTGAATTTGCTATGTATTCCAAGCTCCCATAGTGAGAAGATAGAAAATTTTTGGAGCTCATTGGCAATCTCAAGCTAGTTCACTATGTACATTGAGTTTTTGTGATCCAAATGAAACCAAATCAATTTCTACTTGTTTCTCAGGTTGAAGGCCGTACTACAGCCTGTAGTACACAAGTGTGGGCTCGGATTTCAATGTTTATCAATGCTTTTGATTGTTAATGCTTGTTGTTTGTCAAATTGCCAATCTAGATCAACTTTTGTGTATAGTTTTTTGATAGATTGTTAAGCAAGCATCCAATCACTCTTGTGGATCTTTTGTAGATCCATTTATGGTCCTAAAGTACAATATTTTCACAGGCTCCTTGATCTATTTAACTATAACTAGACCTGATCTTAGTTATAGTGTTGGAAAGTTAATCCAATTCATGCAAAGTCCTCTAGTTTCACATTGGAAGATGTCCAAAAGAGTTCTTAGATACATTTCATCTAATAAGAATTTTGGCATTTTGTATAGAGGGACTAATCTTGGCTTAAGAGCCTATAGTGACTCAGATTTTGCAGGTGACAAAGTGGATAGAAGATCAACAAGTGCTTTTGCCACCTTTCTATGTGATGGAGTAGTATCATGGCTTTCCAAAAAGCAAGATACCATCTCCCTATCTTCCACAGAATCCAAATTGACATCAACATGCAAGGAGGTCTTGTGGCTCAAAAGGCTATTGGTGGAGCTTCATGTCATGGAGGAGGAGATTCCTATCATCTATTGTGACAACCAATCAGCCCAATCACTTGCAAATAATCCTACATTCCATGCAAGGAGCAAACACATCGAGATTGCTCATCATTTCGTGAGGGAGAAAGTACAAGCCAAAGAGATCAAGATCCAACATGTGCCATCATCAAGTTGCTTGGCTGATTTGTTTACTAAATCTTTATCTAAAGATTCATTTGTCAAGCTTAGATCTTCAATTGGGTATTGATAAAATTATTGTGATTTTCAAGGCTAGATTTGAGGAGGAGTGTGAAATTGCCTACATTGGAAAATCTAGCCATGTAGAATATTGTACATTTGGTCAATATTGTTTGTTGGTTACTTGAATGGCCAAAGTGCCACTTGTACATTCACACCTAAAGTAGGTTACCACGAGTCAAGAGGAGTGGTTGTGTCCATTTGGTAGTGATTCCTACTTTGTAGGATCTAGACCATGATTTATGATGAGATTTGTACCTACCATGCACCTACCAAGCATGACTCTTGGATCTAGGCTAGGGTTTTCACATTAGGGCAAGAAAGTGGAGTCTACTTCCTTATTACATGCTGGATTTTCACCTAACTTAGCAAAGGAAGTGTCTTTTACTATGTATTCTCATTCTCCATAGTGAGGAGAAAGAAACTTTTTTGGAGCCTCAAGGAGAAACTCAAGTTTTCTCTCATTGTATGGTGATTGCTTTTGATTCCAATGAAACCCAGCTTTGGCACATTCTAAACACTGTCTACAGGCTGTACTACAGCCTTATTTCCACATGTGTGGGGTTGGATTATAGTTATTGATCAATGCTCTGATTGTCTCTACTTGTTTTCTATCAAGCTGCTAAACTAGATCTTGTTTTCGGATGACTAATATCTGATAGATTGTTTAACAAGCACACAATCAACCTTGTGGATCAGTCAAAGATCCATTTATGGTCCTTAAAACTGTACTTTTAACAATAGCTCCAATCCTTTCGATCTTTGACCTCCAAGATCCTGCTCACAAGACACACAAAAAGGAATGACAATGGAGCTAAACCACCCCACCATGCATATTCTATTGATCAATCTCCAATAGCATCTCTCATGCAGGTGTAGAGAGAAGAACTTGGCAATGAAATCTCACAATAGGAATACATGCAAGTCATTACTATTGATACTCTACACCATGCCAATGGTTGTCCTAACCCATGCAATTGCTCCACACATCATAATATGTGTGACTGGGTTCTCACAAGATATATTACTAACCATTCAACCACCATCTTGTCAAGGGACATAAAAATTAAGCTTTTTATGTTACTCATATTGATTCTCTCCACATCATGCTTGCCTATTCCCACACCCAACTTGCCTACGTTGATCATTCACCATTAAAACATCTTAATATTGTATTCACTAGATCTCGATGATGATCTTTTGAATGCATCCTCTGGGTCAAGATAGAAGATGTCCACATAAGATATTCTCATTTCTTCATCTAGACACTTTTCCACAAGAAACTTGAATTGTGCCAAATTCACGGACCTTAAAATGAAGTTATAGAATTTTTTCACTCTCAAGGTCTCTTTCTAACACGTGGTTGAACTTGGATATTCCCATCATTTTGTTCTAGGTTATCACTTTCTTCTTATTTGAGAGCATCAAATGCTTCTAGGGTTACCAACCACTTACTGAACCTCTTGGGAGGATGGAATTTGTTCATTTAGTACTCATCCTATAGTGATGATATTTGTTCACCACAGAGTTTACAACTAGACACACATAACAAGAAATCCATGTGAAGAGGGGAGGATGTTGTGGGAGAGGACAAAAGAATGGCGCCACTAGCAATCCATGAAGTGAATCATGGTATGAGTGATACTTTGAGTACCAAAGTCAATATTGTGCATTTTTGTGACTTGACATATTTTCCTAATGACAGCTATTATTTTTAATAATATTCAGCTAGACAAGTTAGTTCAACCTTTGCTTTTCAAATGGAGAAGTATATAGAGATTTTAGCCTTGAAAATCACAAACTAACAAAGGGATTTTTAAAAGTTTGCCTTTCATGTGAAGTTTTCCTTATGCATTTTCTAACTCAAAGAGGGTTGGCTCGGTTGGTTAGCTTGACATCCAAAGTTTCTTTGGTTTGAGGTTCAAGACTCCTCTTGGAAACAAGAAGTTTTCTAACTCAAAGGATAATTCTTTAGAAGTAACGTCCAAGTGACATTCATTGAACTTTCTTCAAAAAGATAAAGAGGCATTTGAAGGGCATTGCAACTTGCAACTTTAAAGCTTGCTTGCTCACAAGTTATAAATTAGGAGGCACAACCCACGAGTCACGAGACAACACCCAACGGAGGCAAATGCCCAATGTCAGTTGCCCACATGTAACAGTTGTGGCCAAAACTTGTAAGGCTTATAGTACTCAAAATTGTCAATATCTATGACACTTCAATGGAAGTGGTAAATCACTAGAATTAAACCTATAAATCTAAACTTTTTTACTAACATGTGTGCATTTTTCAAAGGTAAAAGCCTTCAAAGTTTGAAACTAATAGGTGAAATGCCAATTTTAAAAAATTACCCATAGGACTTTATTGGTCCTGTGAGAGCATTGCTGGAGGACAAGGCTAGGGTATGAAAGTCCCAAATCTATCACCTCTCAAGTGAACAAGTTGTTCACAAACAAGTCAAATCTTCCATAATTCTAATGTCAGTGGTCCAAAGGGATCATCTACATCATCCATGAGTGCATGTAGAGTTTTTGTATTGGGGGAATGGTCTTTTTATTGACCTTTTATTGGTTGGCCATTTGAGAAGTTTACGTAATTAATCTAAAAGTGTATTGAACTACCATAATGGTATATAGAGAGACCATTCTAATACGTAAATGATGAGCCAATATTTTACTTACTCTTACCCAACACCATTCCAATACGTGCTCTAAAAATCTTGGGGATCATTCTCTAAGATAAATCATCTACTCCATCCCTCAAAAGTTTTTTCCATAGTAAAGCAAAACTTTATGGGCTTGTAGATTTCTACTTTTGGATTTCTATGACTTACCGAGCAACTCAATTTCAAGGAGAGGACTTTTCCATGGTGAAATGGGATTCTCATTTCAGTTTTAAACAATTTACAGAATCCTTATGTCAACATTGTCACATAATGGGGAAAACTCTATTCCTCCTTGAGTCTTCTTGGATTAGGCTTTTTTCTGATAACCCAACACTGAAGTTCAAAAATATGTAACTCGATGGTTCAGTTTTAAAAACAAGACAAAATTTCTTTAACTCTCTTTTGCAATACCAAATTTAGAAGATAGGCTAAATCTTCCAATATATATGGAAAATAAGAAACATTAATTACATTCTACAGATTTGCTGAGAATTGAACATTCTAAAAATCAATTTACTGAGCTAAGGAATAAGATTGTCCAATAATGGTATTAGGAATGATGGTAACATCTGTTACCACTGGCCCTCCTTACCTCAAACAAATATTCAATGCACAGATTGCCTTTTTGTGAAGTATATTTGTCCCTCTATCCCATAAGACCAGCCTCATAACAAATTATTTCGGATTTTACCCAAATCTAAAAAAAGATAGTACCAAAACCAGTGCCTTGATGTATCAAAGCTTTGGTGTATTGTTGAATCATCTCAAATTCAAGTGAAACAAATGTAGATTGATAAAATATTGTACCATGTTACAAATCTTAGGCTTTGGTGTATTTCTGAATCATCTCAAATTCAAGTGAAACAAATGTACATTGATAACATACTGTAACATGATCAAATCCCTCAATATGTCTAACGCAATTCATTAATCCTGAGAAGCAGCCTAGTCGTGTATTTTTTGTATATTGAAAATAACTGAGATAGCCTGATTGCTAATAGTTGGACTTGTGATTCTAAGTCTCCAGTAATGCCATCATGGAATGGTATCAGTGATCAGTCACCCTCCCTGCCCTGGAAAAACAGGTAATCAATTCTGAAGAAACGAAATGTTTCCAACTACAAGCCTTGCTAGCTTTCAACCCTCAGCCCGACGAAGACATTCGCAAACTCGAAGATCTGGAGACACGAAGCACGAAAGTCAAAGGAGACGAAGACGAACGATTCACGAACATGAAAGATCCACGAACGAGATTCCTTTGCGGTCCAGTACGAGAGAAAGGCATACGAGCAAAAATGAAATCTGTTTTGCCCTCACGCTCCAAAGAGTACCAGCTAAGATCATGCAAGTACCCAGAAGTACAGATATCTGATCTGATGGTATGACGTCAGCAGATACACTTTAGGTCGTGGCTAGTCTGCCACTCTTGTACTAGTTGCTTAATCACTCTAATCTTAGATTTACATAGAGCGACCATACTTACTGGATGATACTTGACATATAGATCAACAAAATACACATACAGTGTAATGTAATAGTCTGATGCTAGTAAGCAATCAAGACGAAAAATACAGAATACTTGTCCACCTGCATGCGAAGACAATTCTGTCTAGGATCAGAAGATCCAACTGTCCGCTAGTAAAGCGAGACAATTACTCGTGAGAGAACCACATTTCTCTCACGCCAATGCACTGCGTGGGTATGCACGTAGTGCTCAAAGAATCAGAGAAAAGAAATCAATCGATGATATTGTAGCCTTCGCGCACATATTAATTCGTGTTGTGTCTGATCTCGAATGCAAATGTTTCTGCTGTTAATCGCGTGTCTGAGTTTCTTCTTGTTCATTTTGAATTCCGCACTTTGGTTGAAACCATGTTGAATGCTGTATTAATTTTATGAACGTAGATCAGTAGTGACTGACTACATTCTGGAGGACTGTAGGAGTGATTCAGCTGGCAGTGTCTAGCGATCGCATCTGAACTCCATCCGAGCCGAGGAGAGTCATGACTGATTCACCTTCGCGAAACTTTTGCGAATCCGACAAATTCATCAGTCATCACACATCCCCAACAAATTCACAAAGTGCCTTGTTGTAGAGCATAGATATCTCTTTATCCCAGATGGCCAGTGTTATATTTTAGTGTTTAACTAAGGCTACAAGAGATGCTGCCAATACAAACCAGTACACAATGTGATATTGTATTGTGGAGGAATTTCAAATTTGAGTGAAACAAATTACATTGATAAAATAATGTAACCTGGTACCTTATCTTAGAACATGATCAATTCCCGCAATGTGTCTAATTCAATCCAAGCATACTGAGCAGGAGCCCATGAAGCAGCCCATTCATGTCCATTTTGTATAGAGAGAATAATTGAGATAGCCCTAATTGCTAGTAGTTGGAATTGCGATTCTAATGCAAAATCCTGTAAAAAGGTTGAGAAAATGAATGCATTGAGATCAATCCTTTGCATGACTTAGAAGATCAAGGAGAGCAACTCTGCTGGTAACCAGCATCCTAAACACTTCATTCACTTGCGGTTTCAAAAGCCCCAAACCCTTTTCCAGCTCCTTAGAGGATCTGTTCAGATTGTCCACCAAATTCCTCAACTTATCATCCTCCTCCCTACCCAAAGGGAGCAGCTTCCCAACCATAGCATTCTCCACAAAATCATGGAGCTTTCGGATAGCTGCATCTACACGGTCAAGCTCTTGAAGGTGTGCCACTGATTGCCTAGTTCTGCCACTGTCTATCTCATCCTTTGCCTTGTGCTGTAAGATCAACAGAGAGGAAGACCATGGAAACTGGCCGGGAATATGCAGGAGGGGAAATTGTCTGCGGGGTTTGAAGGTAAGTGCTGCTGCAAGCAAGCTACAGATGAAGATAGTTGTCAGCTTTGCAGCATAGAGGCCACTCAGGAAAGCATTCCACTGAGTGTCATGAGCAACTGGAGTGAGCTTCTCCCCCATGCGGCGCAGCATGGAGCTACAAGTCTCCAGTTTGGACTTCTGCTGCCTCTGCAAAAGCTCTTGGTCTTTTCTTTCATTAACCTCCATGCAATCAATGAGGGCATGCTTTGCTCTGTTGCATTTTATCTCGCTCAGCCCATCCTTTGCCTCAAACGCGTGCAGAGCCAGCTCAACTTGCACGTGGTATTGATCCACATCCGCCAACCCTTCTTTTAGAAAATTGCATACATCCAAAAGCTTTGCACTGTCATCTAGGTATTCATCAACCCATTTGCTGTCTCTGTTAGAAAGGGATTGATGAAGAACCAAGAGATTCTCAACTGCTGAATTCGTTGCAAGTACTGTGGCCATGGCTTGATGGAGCCAGGCGACGCTGAGGTATGACCCATCATTGGGCTGCTTTAATTCTTGAAGCCGTGCAACCAGATCTCCATTGAATGAAATAACAGCTGGGTGAGGGTGGGCTGTCAAAGATGAGGTGCGAACAGGGAAGTGAGGATGGGAAATGGCATTCAGAGCTGCACCCAATGTGGCAAACAGAGATGATCCTTGATGGGTCATTTTGATTGCTCAAGCCTCACTTTCTCACTGCAATTCTCCAAAACACAGCAGCAGAATGGGGGCACCTTCACAAAAACGGCTCATCTATAGCTTAATGAGTTGTTCCATCTAATAAGACCAGTACCCGGGGCATAACATAGCAAAATATCAACTTTTGTGTATGAGTAGTAGTAATTGATATGCCGGAAGATCAATGATCCACGGATCTTTTTCGTTTTGCCTAGTGTCAAGCAAAGTAGCTCTTAATTTGAGATCAATCATCCAAAGATCCTTCCTTTTTGCCTAGTGTTAAGCAATACAGCTCTAAAGTTGGCAAAGAAAAAGAATTGCTTGCTGCATAAGCCACAAAGAGGTTTCTTTTGCCAACACCACACACACAATCTCTCTCTCTCTCTCTCTCTCTTTGTTAGAAGACGAAGCTGTGAGTTCAAGTGAAAAGAAAAGAATTGCAGGGGTAAGTTGTTGTTGTTGTTGTTATGAAGGTGTCTCTGTGGGTGACACAGAAGACGCAACAAGACGAGGGCTTTTTGCGGCCAAAACGGCACCTTTATTACCCCCAAATCTAGGACACGTGGCAAGATCTGAATGTGTAAAGAGATCCAACGGTGAGATGTTGGGTTGGGGGCTGCTTGGACTGTGAAAACGAGAGACTTGGGCAAACTCTTTGACTATGCAACAAAGGAGACCACATGAAGCACGAAATATGCTGTGCCCATTGGATGTTAGCCACGTGCTCAGATGCCACTTGGCAACTTACAGATCGACAGTTTTAAACACGTGGCAAAATCTGAATCTGTGTAGATTCAAGCGACCACAAAAATGGTTGCGTCCAAAGGCCTCCACTCCTGGTCAAATTTGGAAGCTCGAAGGGGCCAGATTCCTTCAAACGAAAGCTTTCATCTTCAACTACCCTTCAACTTCAATTTATAATTCTCAAATGAGGGCCAAACGATATTGTATCCCCTTCAGCAGAATTCTATGCCCTTCACCAGAAATTTCATGTCATTTCTGATTTATGAATAATATTCTTTGAGTGATTTTAAAGACCAGTTTATGAGGGGGCAAATAGAACCATTATATGAAATTTGACCTAGTCTTTGGGCTAGACTGGAATGTTGCATTTTTTCCGAGACATTGCATCTTGCAATAAAAATTGCAGGCTTTTCAACAACTCATGGGTCAAAAGTCTACAATTTTATATGATTTTTTGTTTTCAAGAATGCTTAAATTTTTATACAAAGCCTTCTAATACATTTATCCTTTTAGGATTTCAATTGATTCAAACTTTGAGTCATTGTTCATAAAAGCCGATAATTATAGAAATGGGATCGACATATTTTTAAAAAAATTGAGAATTTGGTTGAAATGCAAAAAAAATTTGTTCATTGTTTTCAAATGTAATAATACATTCATATAAAGCTTATATTGCATAGCTTTTTTAAGTCAATATAATTAGTTATTAATGTAAACTTGTAATATTTTGATGGCAAGCAAATTGAGATGCAGAATTCTGAAGACACGATTTTAAAAAAATCAACAACTTCTAAAAGGCATAAGAAATTACGATGATGCAATAATGAATATCAAAATGTTAAATTTGTACATTTTGATATGTATTAGAAGTTAATAATAACTAAAAAAATACTTGTATGGTTTTTGTATTTAAAAAGAAGTAAAATGGCATGCACTTTGTTAAAACTTTATTATGAGCCACTCAAAGAATGTATTACAGCCTAGATCCAAACTAATTACTTTTAAAATTTTAAGCAAAATCTTTTTTATATGAAAATAAAAAACGTATAGATTAATATTTGGAAGGCTCTTAACCTATAAAGGCTCAAACATGTAGGTTATGATCACTTCAAAAAATTCTTTGTAGGTGAATTAAAAATTTCGTAGGCTTTTTCAATGGATTATAGGTTTTTGCAAGGGCTTGCAAATAAAAAGAATGATCCTGTCCTTGGTCCTTGGGGAGGAATTTGGCATAAAAGTCTCATGGAGAGCCTATAGCTAGCGCTAAATTTAGTAGCAAAGCATGACTAAGAGGTGGCATCATAATAATACTTTAATCATGCCTTGTCTCCCCCTCAGTTACTATTAAGAATTTGCTCCTCTCATCAAGAAGATATTTTCATATATTAAAATATGGTGTTTCTAATGACTTTAATAGGTGACAGGGTCATCTAGACCATGAGTTTTCTTTAGTTTGTTTTCTTTAAAGAGATTGATGCTTCATTGAATAGAGATACTCCAAGAAAAAGAAAACGAATCAAAGTCTTATGAATGGTGTTTAAAGGGTGGGGTGAAAGGTCTTCTAGAGACCATGCTTTTGTGGAATCCTTAAATTTTGCAACGGCAGAAGTTATGGGAATATTTGTGGCATGGGGAGTGGACAAGCTCAAAGGATAAGACTCAAACTCTAAAATTACTTACCACATATAGAAGTCAATAGAGCTCTCATTCTCTTCTTAAATTGCTTTTGCTCTTATCCAATATGGATTATGTATCAATTGGAAATAGGTAGAATATGGCCTATGGTGAGCCCGAGAAGTAAGAGCGGCGAGGCCTACTACATGCCATATTCTCCCTGCTCCCAGCACAAAATGGAACTAACCAACAAAATACTTTGCCTTTAAGAAAATCTCCTACTATAGGTTATAGGGCCTCTCTTTTCAAAATATAAAATTGTGCCACATCAACAGAAGCTTCACACTTCATGAGCCTATTGATTACACCCTTTGAGGCCGGCCAGTTGTCAACATATGTGCTAAATGAATATTCAAATATTATCTAATTAGCTTAGTAAATTTTATCATACTGTCAAAATATCTATCACAATGAGAACTTTCAAAGAAGCGCACACGCACACGCACGCGCACGCGCGCGCACACACACACACACATTATGAATTCTTCTTATAATTCAAGGGGGATGGGACTAGTGCTCGAGAAACCTCTTTTGGGTTATCCTCAAAAAACTTGCATTTTATAAAATTTATCAATTTTTTTAAGGCTTATACTTATAAAAAGACAATTATGCTTATATAAAAAATCGTCATACATTTTATGATATCTACTTTTAAAAAAACTTGTCAATTCCATTCCTATACTTTGTCGAGTATTCCCGAGCATTCGGCAGGACCCCAGGTGTAGGTGTAGGTGTAGGTGTAGGTGTAGGTGTGTGTGTGTGTACAATACATATGTATTCCCAACTTTCATTTCAATTGAAAATATTTTGAAGAATAAGAGAAACCATATATATGTGAATAAATTAATGAAGTTAAAATAATAACAATAATAATAATATAGAGACCTACCAAACAAAACTGACAAGCGACACCGAATCTGGAATCCGCTTGGGGTTGGTATGGTCACAATTAATGACTGGTGCAAGTGACCAAGTGACCGCACATCAGCCGCCCACGTGTAAATATGTTTTGACTGCAGAGTCCCCGACAGTCGACGGCCGGGGCCCAGAGCCAGAATTCAAACTTCAGAGCGTCAAAGAATTGTAGAAGGTAAAACACTCAGCGGCGTCAAAGCAGTTGACTGTATGAATCATGTCAATCCTGTTAGATACCCGTGAAAAATCTATAGAAATTATTAGTGCTCCAAAGCATAGCTTTTCTAAACCCACAACATTTAGCTGAAATAGGTAAAATAGTCCATTGTACTCAAGTGTATGGATAAAGTTGTATGCACTCTCATCTCAAAGGTGCAACCTCAAATCCTAACCATTGTGTACTGACATCTATAGGGAGCCTGTCATGTCAAAGGTGCAAGCTCAAATCCTAACCACTGTGTACTGACATCTATACGGAGCTTGTCATGTGAAAGGTGCAAGCTCAAATCCTATAGGGAGCGCAACTTAGTCAACGACTTGGCCAGGTTGTTTATATGTTGTATATAACAACCACTAACTGCTTAATAATGTATGAAAAGAAGGGGTAAAAGACTATACTAAAGCTTTTATGTTTCAATTTATAGCTAAAACTAGTCATTTCTTGGAACTGAAAAACTTAAAAATTTGAAATTGAGCAATAAAATACTGATTTTTTTCTTTTCTTTTTAAAAAAAAAAAAATCAGCAATTAGATTGATCGTAAATGTGCCTCTTGCAATTAGCTTCACAACGCATTTAGCTCATTTCGATTTAGCTGTGTAATCTGAGTAAAACTCTATTAAGATTATTTTACCTTCTGGAAAATGAACTTCATATTTTTTTAGAAGTACTTTATTTTCTCTCAAACCGAAAATCATTGGATGAAAATTGGCTTGCTCCAAGCACTAGCATTGAATTCTACAAGCACCCTCCAAAATGACCTGTAAGTATTTCAAGTTTTTACTTAATTTTCAATTTAGACTTTCTTGGTTTTCTTCAAAAGTGCCTTCATATGTAAACATTTCTCAATATTCTACCTTCATCTTACACTTTAAGATACCATCGAGATGGAACGCTAGTCAAATCTCAACATTGACCTTGCCTACTCATTAGAACTGAATAACCAATTACTCATTATATCTATTGGATTTTATATTAGCCTATTGACTAAAAGACTGTAGGGTTTTTTAAACCCGTGCCTTTTGCCCCTTTATGTCAACAATCAGAAATGCAACATCAAGCATTCACCATCAACAATCACCAAGTAGGGAGACGGAAGAAGAACACGCAATATCACTCTATCACACTAACTTCATACTGAATATAAAATATACATATAAACCCTGAACCCTGATAGAGAGAGAAAACCTACGAATAGACTAATAGACTAGCCTCCGGCTAATTACAGCTGGTAACAGCTATCAACATTAATGTACATCGTAAACAGTAACAATGAAGTTTATCATTGATTTCTAACACTCTCCGTCAATAATAAAATTACATTCTTCTATTCCTAATAGAGTACGAAACCTCTCAAATTTATATCTACCTAATGACTTAGTAAAAATATTTGCCATTTGATCTTCAGATTTATAAAAAACAAGATCAATGGCTCCATCAAGAATTTTCTCTTGAATAAAATGATAGTGTATTTCGATGTGCTTGGTTCGAGCATGTAAAATTGGATTTTTGGCAAGGTGAATGCAGCTTTGATTGTCGCAAGATATAGTAGTAGCATCCATCTGTGGCTGACCTAAATCCACAAGCAATCTTCGTAACCATACCACTTCTTGTGTAGCATTGCTGAGTGCCCGATATTCAGCTTCTGTTGATGATAAAGCTACTGTAAGTTGTCTTTTGCTGCTCCATGAAATTGCAGCTGTACCATAACTGAATGTATGACCACTGGTAGATCTTCTGTCATCAATATTACCTGCCCAATCGGCATATGTATAACCTACCAACATTGGCGCTTCAGGCTGATCATACTTCAAAGTAAAATTCAATGTCCCTCGAATGTATTTGAGAATACGTTTAGCAAACTTCTAGTGTGCTTGACTAGGATCTTGCATAAATTGACTAACAACACCAACAACATAAGAAATATTAGGTCGTGTGTGTGTCAAATAAATCAAACTATCCACCAGTTGTCTATTCAAATAAGCATCTACTTTATCAGATTCATCATATGCAGTAAGCTTCATGTTGACATCCATAGGTGTACTCAAGGGCTTACAATCCTGCATATTGAACTTATAAAGCAAATCTCGTGCATATTTGCTTTGTGTAAGAAAGACCATGTCTTCTTTTTGCCATATTTCAATGCCAAGACAGTAGTGCATCAATCCTAGATCACTCATGTCAAAAGCATTGGAAAGATTTGATTTGATTTCATTAATTAACCTCTCATTACTTCCTATAATAATCAAATCATCCACGTACAACACAATGAACACTATATCTGAATCTTGCCTTAGAATGTAAAGATTAGGATTAGCATCACTCTTTACCATTCCCCTTCGCTTGAAGTGCTCATCAATGCAAGAGTACCATGCTCGTGGTGCTTGCTTCAATCCATATATGGCTTTGTTGAGTTTACAAACCAAATGATCTCTTCCTGGCTCAAAAAACCCTTGAGGTTGTTCTAAATATACCTCTTCATCCAATACTCCATTAAGAAAAGCAGATTTGACGTCCATTTGCTGGATTTTCCAACCATAGAAAGCAGAAATTGCAATGATAGAACGAATAGTTACCATTTTGGCTACAGGTGCGAAGGTCTCCTCAAAGTCTATACCTTCTTGCTGCTCAAAACCTCTTGCAACTAATCATGTCTTGTACTTGTTGAGCTGCCCATCTGCTCCATACTTCGTCTTGTAGATCCACTTACATGTGATAGGCGTCTTACCATCAGTTAGCTCAACCAAGTCCCACGTTTTGTTATTTGATATAGCCTCCATTTCTGTTTCCATAGCTGCATGCCACTCCTTGTGTTCCTTTTCTTCGTTGAAAGTTTTAGGTTCTTGAGCTGTTAAGATGGATCCCATTAGGGCTAGATTCATCTCTAATCTTGCAGGAGGTTTTCGATTTCTACTTGATCTTCTAAGCTCTCCCTGCTCACTAGATTCGGGAGTATCTCCCTTCTTTGCACCATCTGTGACTGATAAATACCATTTAGATACTCTCTTGGGAATTTCAACATCAGGCTTGCCTTTGTCCAATGGATTTTCTATATCAAAATCCACTTCCATCTTGACCTATACTTTCGCTTCCTCATCAAAAGGTTCAGTGATTACTTCAGATTGTTCACCTTGGCCCATCTCGTCAAACATAGCATCTCTAGAAGCTACAGGCTTCTGTGCATTTGTGTCATACATCCTGTATGCCTTGGCCTTCTTATCATATCCAAGGAAAATACACTTGATAGCTTTTGCATCCAATTTCCTTTGTTTCTCATCAGAAATATAAGCATAAGCATCACAACCAAATACTCTCAAATGAGAAATATTAGGTTTCTTTCTAGTAACAGCTTCATGAGGTGTCTTACCTTCCACGGATTTTGTAGGACACTGATTCAGGATGTGCGTAACTGTGCTACAAGCTTCTGTCCAAAAGGTGTTTGGCAGACCCTTGCTTTTGAGCATCGTCCTCGCCATCTCAATAGTAGATCTATTCTTTCGTTCTGTTTTTTGTTGTGGTGAATAAGGTGTTGTAGTCTGCCTCTTGTGTGAGAAATTGGCAAAAATTTAGCTTGGTATTTTTTATGATAGAAGTTTGTAAGTGAATCTCACATGTGTGGAGGATGTTCCCACGTGTGGACAATTGTAAAGTAAATCAAAATGTTTGATATAGGGGTCTCATAGAATTTCATAGTCAAGCATTTAGGTGTAGGATGTTGATAGGGTCAAATTTGGCATAGATGGCAAATTATCCATTTCCACTTGTAATGCCAATATTGAGCCAAACTTGTGCCAATTAGAGTGTAGACAAGTGTCATGCTTTTGTTTGATGAAGCTTAAGAGGTCCAATAGGATTTAGAGGTGGAACCTTGTGAGGTCCAATAGAAAATTGAGGTGTGCTTGAATATAGTCCAATAGAATTTAGAGGTGCATGGATCAATGGTCCAATAGAATTAAGAGGTGGCAAAGTGTGATCCAATCATAGTTAAGCATAGTGGTAGCTCATGAATCTATTAGTATCATTGTACTCCTCCTTTTGGATCTAATTGATTTTGAGATTGAGTGGATTTTGAGTGTCATTGAATTTCTAGCTTTCTCTCTCTACCCGAGAGCTCATGATTCTTTTTCTCTCTCTACCCGAGGAGAGCAGCTTGTTTTTACTTAGAATACTTTTGAAACACTTCTCACACGTGTGAGTGAGAGTTGGAAGTGATTGAATGCATGTAGTAGTGTGTTTTTGCCATAGAATCAAAGATTGATCTTGAATCTCAATCTAGTCTTGATCTTGGTGTATCTACGCACCTTAGGAGATCACAAGTACATGTAGTGGACAGTCCACACGTGTGAAATTCAACATCTTGATCCCTTGATCTTGTGAAGGATTTCAGATCATTCAAGATCCAATCCATGTCCCTGATCTTTGGTTACAATAAGGAGCAAACCAACAATCCTACCAATGTAGAAAAATTAGCATTTACATACAAAATGAGATGCAAACTCTAAGAGATATTGATCAAACATGAACCAAAACATAAAATATGTTTGCTGTCTGTACAATTATAGTAGCCTACTGTATTTCACACGTGTGGAACCAAAAATAGCAATAAATTTGCATTCTACACACAAAATTGCAAGATAACACCAAGATAGTGCACCAATGAGTAGTAGAACCCAAAGAGAACCATGTATAATGATGAAATGAGAGATAGAAGAGAGAAGATGTGTCTCTCCACGAGTTACATCCTTTTATAGAGTTTCCAAACCCTATTTGGCCACTTGGCTTTCCCTCCAAAATGTAAACCCTACTATTTTTGGGCCTAGATTCAATGTACCCAAAGTTCAAATTTGAATCTCTCTCAAACGCGACTACCAACTTTCCCACACTTTCAAAAAGTATTTATTGAATGTATTTTAAACTAGTATAACTTCAAAAAGTTTATCTCTAAGTCTAAAATGAGTTTTGGCCTCTTATTGACAATTTACCAAAATGTGACTAAACTAGACTAAACTAGTTGAAATCTCTCATACTCCCTCTTCAACTAGTTTTGGCATAGTTTTGACAATAGAGCTTTGATCCAACTTTAGAATGATCTCCACCCTAAGTATAGATCTTCTTTTCAAGGTTCTAAAGTATCTTTCATAATTGATATAGAGAATAGTGTCCAAATTGGATGTTTCACTATTTCTTACATCAATTTTACACATCAAGATATAACTAGAACATGAAGAACCAAATAGAATGTGAATGAAATGATTCTTCCATGTTTCAAACTTTGAACTCTCTGGAAAATTACAGCAACCAAACAATAAATGTGAGTGATGGCCATTTGCTTGATTGTCTCCTCCAACTTTGTCCTTTCTTGATATGTCTCCACCATAAAACTCCATGAATAAGCCTCCATCTCCATCTTGCCACAACATATCATCAACGCTTGATGACTTGGCCATGAATGAGTGATATAATGAACCTCCAATAGCTTTATTTCCATCATCAAAACCAGCCAATAATGCTAGTACACTTCCAACAATAAGATATTGCAAGACAATGTAGCTAGTTTGTCCATATCTTGACAATTTGCACACATCCACATGAAATAGCTCGAACATGAGATGGAACAAGTAAAGTAAACTTGAACAACACTTCCTTGCTTCTCCTTTACCTTACTTGAGTCTTCAATATGTTGCAAAAATAGATCCATAACATCTTCGCCAATTACCTCTCCTTTGATGCTCTTGACTAGCTCCAAATTGCCACCTTTCCTTTTGTGTTGTTGAAGCTCTTTGAGACCAACCTCTTGATCTTCCTCTTGACCATGAAAGTCATTGAACAAACTTTGTTTTCCAGATCCATTACTTGCTTTTCCAGTATGAAAACCATGAGAACCAATATCCACTTGCATAGCATCATCTACACAAGAAAATTCTCCAAAACATGTGAGTAAAGCAAAGTGAGTCGCTTCCACTTGCTTACCTTTCTCTTGATCATCAAAGATATCAAAGATATGAATATCTTCAGACCTGAACCTCTGGAAATACTCCCTCTCAAACATATGATCTATATCCAACAAGATCTCATCAATGCTTGATCTTGAATTTCCACAAAGGTTAGTGAAAACAATGTCACCAATGTCACCATCATAAATCAAAAGATAGATTTCAAACTTTCCTTCCAACATGAAGTAGAGTAGGTGAAGATGAGTATCAAACCTAATAAATCCAGCCTTCTTGATTCCATACAAAACCCAATAAGCTCACCAATGAGATCTCCCTTGCCTTGAAGAAATTGCCTCTCGATTTGCTCCATGTAGTCTTCTCCAGCCAACCTTTTGCAATCTTGATCATGAGTGATCAATTCATAATCATAGAATCCTTTGAGTTGACGAAGAGATGTGAGATCTATGCCTTGGATCTTCCCAAGAACCAATCTTCCATTGCTCTTTCCTTCATGAAACTCCCTCTTAATGATTGCATCATAAAAAGTAGAAACCTCAAAGACATTAGAAGCCATGAAAAAAATGATTAGTACCTTCAACATAAGGATGATTGAAGTACTCTCTTTCTTCAAACAAGAACTTCTACTCAATGCTTTAGGTAATGAATCATATAATAATGATTCTTCCTCACTATCATTCACAATGACATCATTCAAGTACATCCTACTTTGAACTCTTCACATACTTCTCTTCTTGACTTGTGACTATCTTCCTCACCAAGTCTCTTGATAGAACCATTTGATCTACTCTCTTTATGAAGACATGTGACTCTACTTGCTGGAAAAATGACTTTCTTGGACTCATCACAAAAGAATGTAGAAGAACCATCTCCTTCATGAATACACCTAGCAACAACAACATCTTTTTCCATATGATCAAAGAAATCATTAGCAACAATATTTTCCAAGGAAGAACCTTCACCTCCATTGATGAAGTTAGCTCTTTCATTACCTTTTGCATGCTTGCACTTGCCATGAAAAACCATTGAAACACCACCATTGTCCTCAAGACTAGCCAAGTTAGCACAAAGATGAACATCTCCAAGAAGCATATTAGATCTTGACCTAGATCTAGCATAAAGAAGCTTGTTAGACTTTGCATAAGATCCACCAATCTTATTGATGCTAAAAGGTAACTTTGGAAAGTTCAGACCAATCTCCTTTTCCATTCCATCCTTTTTGTTAGCCATAACAAAAGCATCAAGCTTGAAAAGTCTACCTTGTCTATTGCCCCTAGCAACCAAGATTTCTTCCTTTGTAATGAAACAAGCATCACCACCAAACTTTACCATGTATCCTTTCTCTATCATTTGACCAACACTTAGCAAATTCTTTGAAAGTGAAAGAATGTAAAGAACACCATCAAGTCTTGATTTCCTATTAGTAGAGAGACAAATAGGAATTGAACCAATACCTTCGATCACACACTCACCACCATTGGCCATGTGAATTTCTTTCTTGGCTCCATCATAAGTGACCAAAGAAGTAAAGAAATTCTTGTGACTAGTCATGTGTGAACTAGCTCCACTATCAATCCACCATGAATCTTTGTCACCTTCACTTGATATTGGACTTGAAGAACACATCAAAAGAGAATCACCACCACCTAGATCTTCATCATTAGTAGTATTGTTGATTTGCTTGCCCTTTGATTCCACAATAAAAGCATTTCAACTTAGACTTATCTTTCTTTTTGCCAAAAGAAGAAGTCTCACCTTGATCTTGCCCTTTAGACCACTTGCCTTTGCCTTTGCCCTTGAACTTGCCTTTGATGAACATAGCATCCTCTTCATAATGAGATGTCGATGTAGATCCACCTCCTCTTGATTGAAGCCTATACTCCTCATTCACCAAGATCTCTTGCAAATCCACAATACTTGGCAAAGTTTTCTGAATAGCAAAACTTCGAACAAGATTAGCATGATCATCCAACAAGCCATTAAGTATAACTTGAACAAGTTCTACCTCCTTAATGCTTTCATCAATGCATGCTAACTCATCATTGAATGCTATAACCCTCAAAACAAAAGCATGAGTACTCTCTTCCTTCTTTTGCAAACTTTGAAAGATTTGCCTCCTAAGCACGTATAAAATACACTAAAAAACCAAATTTGACTCAAATACAATGATATTGCATGAAGCAAAATGGCTAAGATCTCAAAACAGTGCCTAGATCACATATAGATGAGATTGGTAAGCATTCAACTGTGATTTTGGATTAAAAGGCAATCTCTTGACCAAACCAAATGTGTCCACCCAGGTCTAGGTGCCCTACCTAACCCTCTTCAAAAGCTTATAACTTTGGATTGGCTCAACCAAATGGAATGAAATTGATTGCATCAGAAACTAGACAAAAATAGCTTCAAAACAAGCTATCTAACAAGATTTTTGGATAAAACATGAAAGGGAACTCCAAAACTGAAATTGGATGTTTCTCACATGTGTCTGAGCACCTGATTATGTACAGTACCATCTCTTTTAATCCAAAATTGGACAAAATAGCTAGTAAAATGGATCTTGGCAATTTCTAGCTCAAGATCGATGAATAGTTTTCACTCAAATGGATCAAAATGCATGGTAATCTTAGGTAGGCTCTGATACCATGTTGATTTCACACATGTGGACTGTCCACAACATGTGCTTGTGATCTCCTAAGGTGTGTAGATGCACCAAGATCAAGACTAGATTGACATTCAAGATCTATCTAAAAGCACACTACTACATGCATTCAATCAGTAATCTAAGTAAAAACAAGCTGCTCTCCTAAGGTAGAGAGATAAAATCATCAATAGCTCTCGGGTAGAGAGAGAAAGCTAGAAAATCACTTACACTCAAAATCCACTCAATCTCAAAATCAATTAGATCCAAATGAGGAGTATAATGATACTAGTAGATCCACGAGCTACCACTATGCTTAACTATGATTGAACCACACTTTGCCACCTCTTAATCCTATTGGACCATTGATCCATGCACCTCTAAATTCTATTGGACCATTTTCAAGCAAACCTCAAATTCTATTGGACCACTCATGGTTCCACCTCTAAATCCTATTGGACCTCTTAAACTTCATAAAAAAAAAAGCATTACACTTGTCTACACTCTAATTGGAACGAGTTGGGCCTCCTACTCTATTTTGGCTCAATAGTGGCATTACAAGTGGAAATGGATAATTTTCCATCTATGCCAAATTTGACCCTATCAACATCCTACACCTAAATGCTTGACTATGAAATTCTATGAGACCCCTATATCAAACATTTTTTATTTACTTTACAATTCTCCACACGTGGGAACATCCTCCACACATGTGAGATTCACTTACAAACTTCTATCATAACAAATACCAGGCTAGATTTTTGCCAATTTTCCCACTCGAGCCCCCAAAGCCTTTCTCAACCTAGGAATTCTCTCTCTCTCCCTCTCTCCACTCTCTTTCTCCTCTCTCTCCTCTCCCTCTCTCTTCTTGCTATGCAGGTGAAGGCGAGGTTGCCACTCCTAGCGACGAACCCCTATGCTACATCGACGACACAACACTAACAAGAATGTTGTTAGTAGATATTTGATCTTCCATTAAGATCAGAAGTTTAACTTGGATGATGCACAGATCAAGGACTATATTCCAATGGGCTAGGAAAAAGTCGGGTGTGACACCATCAGGTTCGGGAGTCTTATCTCTATTTAGAGTTTTAAGGGCAAGGTGAAGTTCTTCTAAATAAATAGGGGAAGAGATAGTGATAGTTTCAATGAGGGAAAGAGGAGAGGGAGCAATAATCGGGCAGGTCTTGACATGATACCTTAGAAGGACAATCATAGTTGAAAAGGCTCAAAAAGTGATTGAAGAAGGAACGACAAATGGCATCGAGGGCAGAAAGATGAGAGCCATCTATAGAGAGTCCACAAGAGTCCTCTTTCTTATGTTGGGCTTTAAGCTTCCTAAAGAAAAAAGTTGAGGGAAGATCAGCTTCCTGAAGCCAATTTAAGTGAGTTCTTTTGCAAAGGATGGCAGCTTTTGACTAATCTACGATTTTGAGAGAATTAAAAGTTTAAGGGAATTCTGAGGCCTGAAGAGAAGGATCAACTGCCCTGGCTCTATCCAGAGTAATGGAGGAAAGAGTTTGTCTAAAAAAGGTCTCATGAATGAGAGAGAAAGATTTTGCTACTTTCCCATGATGACAAATAAAAGATCGAGAGTAGTCAATAATGTCCTCTAAATTCAAGAGAGAAGAGATGGAGGAGGTGAGCGCAGGGCGAAGAAAGTTATTCCAAATCAAAGAGTTGTTCATGATGAAAATCGAGTGACATTTTTGGGGTTTGACAGAAAAGAGATTAAACCAAAGGTCCACAAGAAGGTGATTAGATAGGGGAAGGGAAGGAATGGTGATACAAGAAAAATGACTCGCCCAATCTCCTTTATTAGAAAGATAAAATATGGCGAGCCTGTGGATGAGGTGTAGAAGGGGAGAGGACGACCATTATTCCAAGTGTGAAGTCGGCGGGAACATTAGAGGGAAAGGGCATCAACAAAGCTAAAACCGTCAATCAAACTGTCCCAAGCTTGACGTTCAGCGAAGGAGATGCGTGAAGATACATATTGAAATCACACGCTAGAATAGAGGGAAGGGTATTACAAAAAGAAAGATCATTCCATAGGTCTATACGGGAGAGAGAGGAGTTAGGACCGTAAATATTAAAGATATTAAAATCTTAACCAAATTTAGAGATGGTACAAATATTCGCTCGACCACCAGGAAGGAAAACATGCGAATAGAGTTTCCAATCTTTGGAGACAAGAGTGACCAAACCTCCACGAGTGCCATTTGCTGGAGTGCAAGAATAGTTAAAGTTCCGAGCAAAGGATTTGACAAGCATGTCGAGTGTGAAAATTGTCAACATTTCCTAGCTAGTTTGAGACCTAAATTGGCTAAAATTGTAAATAGTTTTGGTTCTGGAGTTTTGCACGTGTGAACCAGGCCACAATGTTTTTATTTACTGTATTTTTTCAGTATGATGAAGTGTCAAACTTCATACCCTTCAAAATGAGACCATTTTGATGTATTTTGGTCATATAAGCCATTTTTAGCTATTTTTCCTATATAGGGAATATCTAGGGTCAAGTACCTTCTAGAGAGAGGAGAGAGAGTCATCTTCCTCATCCATAAATAGTAGGGAAGTCGTGGAGAACAGGTTGGAGAAACCTTTTGTATGCTTCATTGAGATCAATAGATCATTGTCATTGTTTCTTCCTCCATTGAGAGCATTGTTGTGTGTATTGTCTTCAAGCTATTGTGTATGATCTTAGGTGCTTTCCAAAAGTGGTAGGCTGATGTATTATGGACTGTATAATGCTATTTTGGGCCGCGCTTGATGTTTATGGAAGTTTCCATTTGTGATAAATGCTTTTTGATCAAGTTCTTTGCATTCTAGGTAGCATAGAATGTGTTGCCAATTCCTAGCTTATGTAGTTTGGAGTGCAAGCATTCAAGCCAATGATCTTGGAGTTTAGATCCACTTAGGATCTGTATTTTTCACATGGTATCAGAGCTGGTTGGCTTCTATTTACAGTAAGTATTCCATTTTTGGTGATATTTGGATGTTTGATCAAGTTCTAGCATGATTTTGCATTGCTTTGTTGATCAAATCTTACTAACCTTTGTTTTGTGAGTTGAACTTGTGGATCAAAAGCATATTTCAGGTCTATTGAAGATCAGAGGCTGAAAAGAAACTATTTTGGATCAGATCATAACACCTAATCATTTGTGATTGTGAGGCTTGTGCATATTCAATACTAACAATGTTCTTTTCAATCCTATTGTTGACAATCTCCATTCTTGGATGAACACTCTCCTTAAGTGGATGAAACTTCTCCTTAAGTGGATGACAAATGCTCTTTTGAGTGAGTTGTAATTCTCCTAAAGGCTGAGCAAAGCTCCCATTTGGATGAAAGATCCCCTTTTTTGGGTGAACATATTGTAAGCTCCATTGTGAAGAGCATATTGTAAAGATTGTCATCAATTTTGGCATAAATTTTGGTGTACTTTGTTGAGCATGTAAGTAGCTCTCCTTATGTAATTTGATTGGAGCATTTGCTGGAAGGTGTTAACCATTATGCAAGTGTGTTTTCAGGTTCTTAACAGGTTGAGGAACATTCTCATGTGAAGTGATCTTAGATCTACATCTAAACACCAAGATTTGACAAGATAGTGAAGCTAGTCTTGTGATTCACTAAGTGTGCTCATTCATTCACCTCTAAATCTTGTATTTATCACTTGCTGGAGTTTATAAACTTTTAGAAGTGTGGTTTACATGTGGTTTTACAGGTTGAATCAATATCTTAGTGTGTTGATCATATGTTGATCAAGTTTGTTCATTACTAGGTAATCTTGGCATCCTAGTTTTGGGTATTTTCTAAGAATGCAAGTAACTCTTCACACCATAACTTGATTTGGTCACTTGCTGGAAAGTTTGAGAGCTTAAGCAAGAGTGTGTTCAGGTTGGTTTGATTTTGTAATCCATTCTTAGTGTGTGCAAAGTGTTGCATGTGTTTCAATCTTCCTTTCTATGCTTGGAAACCATCTAGGTTCAAGATAGAAGTGTTTTAGGGTCCTAAATCTTCATAGATCTCTTTATCTATCATTTGTTGAGAGAAAAGTGAGTGCTAAGTGCTTTAGGACAGAACCTAAAAGTTGAAGAAACATTAGAATCATGGCTTCCAATGGTGGGATCATGCTAGAGTCTAGTGAAAGGTTGAGTTCATCAAACTACTCTACTTGGAAAGTGAGGATGGAGTCCTTACTTGAGTTGAATGAACTCATGGACATAGTTGCAGAAATTGAAGAGAGACCTCTCACACTTCAAGAGCAACAAAGGTTTGATAAGAAGGCCAAAAGGGCTCTTCATATCATTAAAATGAATGTTACAAATGAACTTCTCAAGGAAGTTGGAAAGTGTCAAAGTGCAAGTGAGGCATGGAATGCCTTAAAGAAGCTCTTTGAATCAAAGTCCACATCTAGGGTATTGACCCTAAGGAGACAAATATTTTCTAGTAGGCAAAGAGAGGGTGAAAGTGCTCATGCATTTATCTTGAGAGTTAAGTCCCTAAGTGATGATTTAGCATGCATTGATGAGAACATAAAAGATGGTGAAATAGTCCAAGTTATGTTGAATGGTTTGCTAAATGAACATGCTAACCTTGTGCAAAGTTTTGCCATTCAAAGAGTCTTGCCAAGTGTGGTTGACTTGCAAGAAATCTTATTGGCTGAAGAACATAGGTTGCAATCAAAGCTTGATGGTGCATCCTTGCAAGGTGGAGGTGAAGAGGCTTTCTTCACAAAAGGCAAATTCAAGGGCAAAGGTAAAGGCAAAGGGAAATGGTCCAAAGGTGGTAACTTTGATCATGATGATCACTCTTCCTCTTCCTCTTCTACTAAGAACAATAAGTCAAAGTTCAAGTGCTTTTATTGTGGGATAAAAGGTCATTTTGCAAATGAATGTTATAAGAAGAAAAGAGAGCAAGGAGAGAGGCAAGGAAATCTTACAATAGATGAGGAAGAACATAACACATGTGAATCACTTGTTATGACTTCAAGTTTGTTAGCCAACATAGATGATAATGATCCTTGGTGGATTGATAGTGGAGCCTCATCTCACATGACAAGACATAAGGAATACTTTACATCCTTATTGTCTTATGAGGGAGAAGGTAACATCATCTACACTGCAAATGATGGTCAATGTGACATCAAAGGCATAGGCACTATTCCTATTTCCCTTTCAACAAATAGGAAAGCAAATCTTGAAAATGTTTTGTACATTCCTTCAATCACTAAGAATTTGCTTAGTGTAAGTCAAATGATTGACAAAGGACTTGATGTGGAGTTCATTGGAGATGCATGTTTGATAAGTAAATGTGGATCCTTGATTGCTCAAGGTAGGAGGCATGGTAAACTTTTCAAGCTTGATGCATGTGTGATCTCTAATCATGAAGGATGTATGGCTAGGGAGCAATTGACAAACCAAGAAGTTTGGCACAAGAGGTTGGGCCATCCCAACTTCAAATCTTTGGAGGTAATGGCAAAGAAAGAGCTTGTTCTTGGTCTCCCTAAAAGTCTTGTTGCAAACAATAGTGTTTGTGAACATTGTGCCTTGTCCAAATCTCATAGACTTGCTTATTCTAGATCTACTTCTAGATCTAAAGAAGCTTTTCAACTTGTGCATTCTGATATTCATTCTTCTAGTACAACTAGCAATGGTGGGGCAAAGATGTATGCAACTTTCATTGATGACTTTAGTAGGTATACTTGGATCTATCTTCTTAAAAGTAAGGATGAAGTGTTTGCTGCATTTGTCAAGTTCAAGAATGAAATGGAAAACCAATTCAATACAAAGATCAAATGCTTAAGATCTGATAATGGAGGGGAATACACCTCAAATAGGTTCAAAGACTTTTGTATAGCACATGGGATTAAGAGGGAGATGTCTAGTCCTAGGACTCCACAACAGAATGGAGTGGCCGAGAGGAAGAATAGAACCCTTTGTGAATGTGCCAAGGCAATGAGACTACATGCTAATCTTTCTAAGTCTTTTTGGGGGGAAGCTTTAGCATGTGCTAACTATCTATGTAATAGATGGACAAGTGCTTCCTTGGATGGTAAAACTCCTCATGAGGTTCTTTATGGTAGAAGGCCGAGTGTCAAGCATTGTAGGATCTTTGGATGTACATGTTTTGTCAATATCACACTTGATGATAGAACTAAAGAAGATCCTTCATCAAAGAAGGGTGTGTTTGTTGGCTATAGTGAAGTAAGCAAGGCTTACAAAGTGTACATTCCTTCTACAAAGAAAGTTGTCATAAGTAGGGATGTCATCTTTCATGAAGAGAATGTTTCCAATGTTGTTGATGTTGATGTTGATGTGCCTACTAATCATCATGATGTGCAAGATGTCTTGGATGAAGATGGAGATGCCACTCCAAAGCAAACTTCAAGGAAGACTCAAAGGCAAAGGGCTAAGCCATCAAGGCTAACCTATGATGAAAAAGGAAAGCAAGTGGTGGACAACTCTAACTTTGCTTTTCTTACCTCTTTTGATGAACCAACTTGTGTAGGTGAAGCAATTCAAAAGAAGGAATGGATCCAAGACATGGATCATGAGCATCAAGCACTCATCAAAAGCAACACATGGAGGTTGGTAAAGCTTCCAAAGGACAAGAAGGAAATTGGTTGTAAGTGGATCTTCAAGATCAAGACAAATCAAGATGGATCAATCAACAAGTACAAGGCAAGGTTGGTGGCAAAGGGGTATGCTCAAGAATATGGTATTGACTATGATGAGACCTTTGCACCCGTGGCAAAGATGGTAACTATTCGAATCCTAATCTCTCTTGCAACTCTTTATGATTGGGATATGTAGCAAATGGATGTTACTAATGCCTTCTTGAATGGTGATCTTGAAGAAGATATTTACATGGAGCAACCCGAGGGCTATGTTTCACATGATGAGCCTAATCATGTGTGCTATCTCCAAAAGAGTTTGTATGGGCTAAAGCAAGCACCAAGGAGCTGGTATGCTAAGCTCAATTCCTTCTTACTTTCTCAAAACTTTGTTATGAGTGAGTATGATCATTCTCTCTACTTTAGATTGAATGAAACACTTTACTTTTGATCTATGTTGATGACATTATCTTAAGTGGTGGTAACAATCTAGATATAGATGAAATCAAGATGGCACTCAAAAGAGAGTTTGAAATTCAAGATCTTGGTAAACTTCATTATATCTTAGGAATAGAGATTATTAGAACTTCTAAATCTACATTCATATGTCAAGAAAAGTATGTTAACTCTATTCTAAAAAGGTTTCATATGGAAGATTGTAAAGTTGTTTCTACTCCTATGGAATCAAATGTAAAGCTAACTACAAGAAGTAATGGAAGATCCTTCAAGGACATTACTCTCTATAGAAAGCTAATAGGATCTCTTATATGGTTAACCATCACAAGACCTGATCTAAGCTTTGTGGTTGGTAAACTAAGTCAATTTATGCAAGATCCTAGTGAGGCTCATTGGAAGCTAGGAAAGAGAGTACTTAGATACATCTCGGGATCTAGAGATTTTGGCATCTTGTATGGAGGTACTACACCTAACCTTTGTGGATTTTCAGATTCAGATTTTGCAGGTGATCAAATGGATAGGAAGTCAACAAGTGCCTTTGCAATCTATCTTGGAGATGGAGTGGTCTCATGGCTATCAAAGAAGCAACCAACTATCTCTCTATCTTCCACCGAAGCCGAGTACAAGGCATTAACAACATGCACCAAGGAGATTCTTTGGATCAAGAGGATGTTATTGGATCTTCACTTGCTGGAACCAGAGAAGACTCCAATCATACTTTGTGATAACCTTTCAGCCCAAAGCTTGGCAAGCAATCCTGTTTTTCATGCAAGGAGCAAGCACATTGAGATTGCTCACCATTTTGTGAGAGATCAAGTCATTGCCAAAGAGGTGGAGCTTCAACATGTCTCTTCAAAGGAGTGTGTGGCTGATATCTTCACCAAACCATTGGGAAAGGACCTATATTTAATGCATAGATCTAATCTTGGAATGTGCTCAAAGACTATGTTGAAACTAGCATCCAATGTTGAAGAGGGAGTGTGAAAATTGTCAACATTTCCTAGCTAGTTTGAGACCTAAATTGGCTAAAATTGTAAATAGTTTTGGTTCTGGAGTTTTGCACGTGTGAACCAGGCCACAATGTTTTTATTTACTGTATTTTTTCAGTATGATGAAGTGTCAAACTTCATACCCTTCAAAATGAGACCATTTTGATGTATTTTGGTCATATAAGCCATTTTTAGCTATTTTTCCTATATAGGGAATATCTAGGGTCAAGTACCTTCTAGAGAGAGGAGAGAGAGTCATCTTCCTCATCCATAAATAGTAGGGAAGTCGTGGAGAACAGGTTGGAGAAACCTTTTGTATGCTTCATTGAGATCAATAGATCATTGTCATTGTTTCTTCCTCCATTGAGAGCATTGTTGTGTGTATTGTCTTCAAGCTATTGTGTATGATCTTAGGTGCTTTCCAAAAGTGGTAGGCTGATGTATTATGGACTGTATAATGCTATTTTGGGCCGCACTTGATGTTTATGGAAGTTTCCATTTGTGATAAATGCTTTTTGATCAAGTTCTTTGCATTCTAGGTAGCATAGAATGTGTTGCCAATTCCTAGCTTATGTAGTTTGGAGTGCAAGCATTCAAGCCAATGATCTTGGAGTTTAGATCCACTTAGGATCTGTATTTTTCACATCGAGTATAAAACCACTAAGTTTGGTTTCTTGGAGGCAAATCACCAAATTGGAGTGGCGGAAAGAGAGGAGATAATTGAAAAGCAAGGAGCGGCGAACATGAGAATTAAGCCCTCTTACATTCCATGAGATGACTTCCATATTCAAATATTGAGAAGGGAGAGAGAAAAACATAAAGCCTCAAAAGAAAAGAAATCACTCCATATAAAAGGAACCTAATGAAATTTTGAGTGCACTCTTCTTCACATGCTTGCTTGTTGGAACATGTGAGCTTCCTTGCAAGTTGCAATATGATTCCAAGGCACTCCTTGTAAATCATTGAAAAAGAGATTAAAAACCTAATGCATAGTTGCTACATTTTCTGCCCATTTTTTTTCTCTCTCCCAAAAGCTGACCATAGATTAACGACTTTATACAAAGTACATGGAAGCAACAAAACTTAAAGAATCATAAGCTTATAAGCCTCTTTAAAAAGGAGTAGAGGGGAGATGATGAAATCACCATTCCCAGGTTCTCTGCTACTCCTATCTAGCCAAATGTTTCAAAGAGTAGTGATCCTAATACATTGCCTATAGATATTAACTTTAACATCAATAAATGTGATATCATTCAGCAAAAGATCTGTGGGGCTGAATGTCTTAAACTTGGCATGAAAGCGTGCAATATAGAGATCAATCACAATCTTCCAAAGCGGTGCGTAGCAATTAAAGAACAAATGTCTCACATCCTCATCAAATATTTTGCATTTAGAGCAGACATGTGACACATTTTTTAGACTGCTTAGAAAGCAAAATGGGCGACCCACTGTTTTCAACATCGATTATGTTTTTTAGATGTTGATGTTGTTTCATAATGGTCTTGTGAAAAAATCTCAACCTCAAAAATGTTGATTATGTTTTTCAAATGCAGATTCTACTATCTAATGGTCATGTTGAAAAGCAACAATTATGCATTACACAATGGAATGAGCCAAGTTGATGACATTTTGCCCAGTAAAGAGTCATGGTCTCAGCTCGGGATGGGCCAAGACTATGATTCTTTATTGGGCAAAATGTCATTTGCCCGGCTCATTCCATAATACGTAAAAGTGAACTCACCTTATCATGACTTTTCAAATCACTAAATTATGTTCACACATTATGCTCATAAAGGGTGGCAAATAAATTTGAGAAGAAATAATAAGACCCATAAAAATGAGTAAATGGGATCCATACAATCTTTTTAGCAATAAACAAGATATACCTTGCCATTTTTTTTTTGCTTGAGAAAGGTTTTTTTTTTTAAAAATTTTGCACTTCATAGAATGTTCTTAACATTTTGGCAAGTGAGAAAAAATGTGACTATACTGGTAAAGCCACCATCCACCAATGCATGGGACCACTTTTGTATAAATTTAATACTGGTAGGTCTAGAAATCTTGTGTTCACCCAAAAATATCTTGTCGCTCATCCTGGTCAGGGGTCACACCCACACTTTTTTGATAAAACGAGAGTCAACAAAATGTACATAGATTCACCATTCACGTTGAAGGTCCACCAGCTAACTTGTGGTGGACCATGGTGTTAAGTTGAAAGGTGCTTGTCCAAATTCCAATCATTTTCAATTGACAAGCAATATATAGGGTCATACTTCAACATGACATTGTAACTTTATGTGGTTAAAGGTTATTTTTTATTTTAATTTTGAAACTTGGAATTTGAATTTTAGTATTTTCCTCTTATCATTTATCCATGTGTATTTAGTATTTTGGTTATGTTGTTAATTTTGGTTATCCATGTCTTGATGTTCTTCACATGTGCTAAGTCTATTGTAATGATCATCTTGTATGCATCTAAAGTGATCTTGATTGTTAGATGCAATTATCCCTACATTGTCACAAGTCTAGCTTTCTAGCTTGTTAGTTTTAATGTAAAATGATCAATCATATCCCTAGCCAGTCTTAGGTATATCTTCCATAGGTTCTCCCATACAAATACTTCACTCAAGAAGCCAAAATATGGTTCCTTTCCACTAGACCAAGACATGCAAACTAAAACCAAACAAGGTAATTGCCTATTGTGCCAAAGTAGATCTTGTTGGTTGATCATGCAGTGAAGTTGATCCTTGCTAACTCATGAGTGGTCTAACTCATGAGTTGGGCATAGAGCTTGGCTAGTGATAGTAGGAGAAGTTGAGGCTTGGCATTGAAGTCTTGGAGCATGTCTAGATGCCAGGCTTTTGACTACCTAACCCCCTTTTATAGCTATTCTGCCATTTGGTGCCTCCCCTCATTCTTGGCATTGCGCACTTTTTCTAGGAACACCCATCATTGTTTCAATTTGGCTCCTGAAAATTGAGCTCCATTAGTAACGTAGGCCCAAATTCAAACTCCATAAATAACGGACTTCATTAATTTTTGGGAGCATTTGAAATGCTCTCAAGCTAGCTTCACAATGTTCTCCCCTCCTTTGATAAATTTGATGAGCTCATGAAGGTCAATATATATTAAGCTACAAACATGACCTTTAATCATTGACCTTGTTACAAATAGCTAGCTTTAAAACAAGCTGAAGGCTGATTAGCCATTTCACAAAGTACATTATGTCATAAGTTGAAAAACACCAATAGTGTAATAGATAAGCATTTTGTTGAAAACCAAGGGACAAAGAGTTTAAATTAGACAAAATGTACATAGACAATGCACCTTCAGTTTGATTATGTCCAAAACTAGAACTAGAAAACTCTAGATTTGAAAATATTGAAATCTTAGTTTTTAGGATAGTGTAGGGACTTTTTCTTACCCACCTTCAAACCCTATTTCCAAGCACATGCAAAGCAATCAAGAGGTGAAGAGGATTCTTCTTCATGTCAAGCAGTACATGCAGTAGTTTGATTCCATGAAAGCAAAGGTTAGATTCACAATGTTATGCATGCTATGATGGCAACCTAACTCTAACATCCATTAACCCTAATTTTCCATGAACAAGCTTACTTCTCTCTCTCTCTCTCTCTCTCTCTCTCTCTCTCTCTCTCTCTCTCTCTCTCTCTCTCTCTCTCTCTCTCTCTCTCTCTCTCTCAATGATAGCAACAACATTCGAATCCAACAAATATGAAAATAGTAAAAAGCATGAGAGAGATGGAGGAAAAGAGAACAAGGACATCCAATTGCCAAATTGGTGGAATCATGTAGGTTGTGGAAGCGAAAAAGCAAAAGTGCTAGAGAGATTCAAAAAGATGACTCAAGAAATTGAAAGCATCAACAATTGGCAACAAAATGAGTTATGTATATTGCAAATGATAAAATTAAATTTCTCAACGAGATATGATGCTAATAGTAGCTGGAGTCAACAACATGCATACAACAAATGTGTATTAGGAATATCTACCTTTCTGTAATATGTGCATTGCATCATGAATACTCTTGAATACCGATCGTGCACACTCTGATTACTAATGTGAGTACTTTGAATACGGAAAGATAAATATTCTAAGTACTCATAATGAATAATCATTGTCATTACTTGTCAAATATCAATCCTAAGTGCTAATTTTGAATAGTAAAATGGATTATTCACAATAAAGATTGAGATAACTTATGGTGAAATTTTGGATATTAATCATAAATGCTGATTTTGAATTGGAAAATGCAAGTATTTAGAATAAAGATTGAGATTATTGATCTTGATTACTTGTGGTAAAATTCGTGTGTGGATGTGAATTGTCTAAACCAATAACCAAATTAACTTTAGCCCATTTTAGCACTTGTTTGAAGTTTTCTCCTAAAACCAATCTTCAAACTTATGTTGTTCAATGGCGAAAAAGGTTCTATACAAATGCCAGCAATATGATCATTGGTTTTGATATGATGATACTAAAATAAAAGAAGCTATGATAACGAATTTTACTAGATTAAAAACAATGGCAAAAATATTCTAAAATTTTTAACTACTTTTGTGAAATGTAAGGTATTGCAACTTATAACAAATACATGAATCATCACAATAAATTAAGATACCTTGTTTCTTTAGAAAAAAAAACCCACAAAGAAAACAAAGATGATTTCATTAAATAAGTTTTATTTTTGAGTCAAACAATTTCACCATCGTAGCAACGACTTTGAAAAAAGTAATGCACGTACTTTTGTCCACGAGCGAGAGAGAGAGAGAGAGAGAGAGAGAGAGAGAGAGAGAGAGAGAGAAGGGGGGTGGTGGGGGCTAGCCACGAGAGCGAGAGAGGGGGCGAGCCGCGAGAGAGATTTGAAAAAAATAATGCACGTACTTTTGTCCACGAGCGAGAGAGAGACAGAGAGAGGGGGCGAAAGCGAGGGAGAATCTGTGTAGTAATGTGAATGGCGATCGACTTCATGCGATCGACTTCATGTGAGGAGGAAGAAAAGCAAGAGCAAAGAGCAAGAGGGTGAGGATGATCATGGAGTGGCAGGATAGAGGAAAGACCAGTCTGCCCACGTTTTTCCTTCAATTGATCAACGTCTCTACTCATACTGAATTTCCCATATTTGATGATCTGCTCTCTCTTTCTCTCCTTCGTACCATATCCACGCATAAATGCTCGTCTTATCTTATCCTTTGCTTCATCACAGCTCTTTATATTCAGTTCATCTTCCCCTTTCTCCTGCTCCTTCTCTACAGCAGCAGCAGCAGCAGCGCTGTTCCAGGGAAGAGTTTCTTCTTACGCTTTGTGTTTGAAGAAAAAATTTCTTCTTCATACATTGTTGTCCTGTGGTAGTGAGTGAGCAATCAAGGGGAGGATCGCAATGGCGGGTGGAGGGATTGTGGAAGGGGGAGGGACAAGAGCCCATTTGTATGAAGGACGCACCACTTCGTTTGTGGTCATCGCTTGCATCGTCGCTGCGAGTGGAGGCCTCATCTTCGGCTATGACATCGGCATCTCTGGTCAGTCATTTTTTTTTTCTTTGCAAATCTCTGGTCTGTCTTGACTCTCCTCTTAGAACAGTCCTCCATTGAGTGGCCTGTTAGTGATTTACTCCTTTTCTCTGAGTGAGGTCACCAATTCAACTCCCATCAGCTGCAAAAAAGAGTATATACAAGAAGCACTGTCCCCTCAGATCCGCTGAAGAAATATTCTTGTCATTCTATTGTTCTACTACGCTGACTGCTTTTATGTTATGCGATGGAGTTGTACCTGTGCATCTGCCATTTGAAAGTAAAACACCCGCATTAGCCCCATAAGCAGATGGAGTAGTCAGGAGTTACACTTCGAGAGATCTTGAAATCTCCCCTTGATCAATCTAAAGATACGTGTATATATGCACGATTTGTTAATTACGTTCAAGATTAAGTACCTAGTCATGTTCAGGCATTTGTAAATCGTGTTTGTATGTCATTGCCTTGTAACAGGTGGAGTCACATCCATGGATGACTTCCTAGTGAAATTTTTCCCAGTTGTGGAACGCCACAAAAACCAGAGCACAAAAGATCAAGACTATTGCAAGTATGACAATCAGAAACTGACCGCATTCACATCCTCATTGTACTTAGCTGGTTTGGTTGCAAGTTTTGGCGCATCTGGGGTGACAAGGCGGTTTGGAAGGAGACCATCAATCCTCTTTGGTGGTTTCAGCTTCCTGATTGGAGCCGCTCTAAATGCAGCCGCTGTTAACTTACCTATGCTCATCCTCGGGCGCATTATGCTCGGTGTTGGAATTGGGTTTGGCAATCAGGTACCATCTACCTTGTTTTGTCCACTCTTACTAGCTAAGTTCCATCAAGAGCACTAACTTTTTGGGGTCAGTAATAAGGTGCAACTGCAAAGATGTTTCTTTTTGTATCGGAGAATGTATTTTCTAGCGACCTTCACACCAGGTAAAATTGCTGTGAGGCTGAAAATCTATGGCAAGGCCAGCTTCACCATAAATTTTCAGCCGTTTTATATTTCACCGAGTAAAACGGCTGTAAATCTATAGTGAGGCCTTTAAGCCAAGCCACACATGAACTTCTGAACGGCCTTGCCTTCACTCTCCGGGCATTGGATCTGGTGGAAAGTTCACTAGAAAACTCTTTCTGAAGTGTAAAGAATGGCGAGGCCAACCCCCTCTTACTCTGAAATTTTTATGCCATTAGTCTTTTTAGGAGCTATTATTGGGTTCTAAAATTTTGTGATGGCCTTTTTGCAAGCCTTAATTTGGATCAAAATTTCTTAATGGACTTCTGCATTACAATATGCAGGTCATATCACCACTCTTTTATGGGCTTCTAGAAAATAATATGAAAAAAATAGATCAGAAGGGGGAATTCAGGCGGACTCTGCCGAACTACTGCTGTCGACTATTATTTCCTGAGGCCGGGCATTTTTTGCATAGTTAAATTCTCCTCAAGATAGTAATGGACGAACAAATCCTTTCCGCGTTGAACATCACTAACATGAGACTTTTAAAAACACTGGATGCAAGTGACTTTTTGACTAGTAGTTGGAGTGCAGCCTGCCTTATAGCTTTGGCTTTGATATACTTAGCTTTATAAATGAAGTGTGGTGATGACATCCCTGCTGTTTTCAATTTGACGAGAAGAAAACCAACTGATTTGCTTAATCCAGAGACAATTTGTTCTATGTTTCAATTTTAAGTCCATAAATTGAGAATTCAGCTCATTGTGCAGGCTGTTCCCCTCTACTTGTCCGAAATGGCACCGGCAAAACTACGTGGTGGATTGAACATTATGTTCCAATTTGCAATAAACATCGGAATTCTTGCAGCAAACTTGATAAACTATGGAACAGCAAAGATAAAGCCATGGGGCTGGAGGCTTTCTTTAGGATTGGCAGCAGTGCCTGCAGCACTCATGTTTGTAGGAGGGCTCTTCCTTCCAGAGACATCCAACAGTCTCATTGAAAGGGGTCACCTCGAAAAAGGGAGGGCATTGCTAGTAAAAGTTCGAGGTACAACGAATGTAGATGCAGAATTTGAGGACATGGTGGATGCCAGTAAGAAGGCAAATGAGGTGAAGCATCCTTTCAGAAACATTCTCAAGAAGAGGAATAGGCCCCAGCTTGTCATGGCCACCTTTATTCCCTTTTTCCAGCAGCTCACTGGAATCAATGCCATTATGTTTTATGCCCCGGTGCTATTCAAAACAATTGGGTTTGGTGGTGATGCATCTCTTTACTCAGCTGTTATTACTGGTGCTGTGAATGCACTGGCTATCTTTGTATCCATATTTGCTGTTGACAGATTGGGACGAAGAATTTTGTTTCTTCAGGCTGGAGTTCAGATGTTTATTTCTCAAGTACGTCCACTAATCTCACAGATTCATGAATGCCCATGCTTTGTTGTCTTGGCCTAAGTAGTTCTGTTGGAGTTTTTTTTCTTGAAAATCAGTCGCTCCTTTATATTGTGGTCTTTTCTGTCTTGATATCCTTGTGCTTCTTTCTGTTACATAAATTTCAACCCTTTAACACTCAATTGTTGATCTACAGAAATATAGTGAAGTCCGTTGGTCTGTAGCTGATAAATTGATGCATAAAAGACTAATCTATTGATCCGGTAAGACTGATCAAGAGTGTGTGCATGTTAAACAGATGGTTATAGGGATAATATTGGGTGAGAAATTTGGAGGATCTAAGCAGATGTCAAAAGACTTTGGTGTTTTTGTGGTTATTGTAATCTGTATCTATGTAGCTGGGTTTGCATGGTCATGGGGTCCCCTTGGCTGGCTTGTCCCCAGTGAAATTTTTCCTCTTGAAACACGATCAGCGGGGCAGAGTATCACAGTTTCTGTTAACCTGTTCTTCACATTTGTCATCGCACAGTCATTCTTGGCAATGCTGTGCCATTTCAAATATGGAATTTTCCTCTTCTTTGCAGGCTGGGTTGTCGTCATGAGCATTTTTGTTTATTTGTTCTTGCCAGAAACAAAGAGTGTGCCTATCGAAGAGATGATCAATGTCTGGAGAAAGCATTGGTTTTGGAAGCAAATTATTCCTGCTATAGACCTGTATAATGGTGATGAGAAATTAGATTGGCACTTTCAAAGCAAAGACTATGCAGAGAACCAAACTGTTCAACTATCAGGAAGTGGGTTCAACAAGGAGCATATGTAGACCCGAATTCAAGAGTCTCCTCTTTTGGCAATTTGCAACCAAGTCCCAAAGAAATAGATATCCAGACGACTTAAAGGGATGCCATTGGCAGGAATGCAGGTAATTTTTCTTACCCCTAATATTGATTGACACTGCCTTCTAATCTGTTATTGCTTGAGCTGAAGGTTTAACTCATAGATCATTCAGTCAAGGCGAAGCATCCCCAGATCGTGGGATGGTGTGTGAGTCGTTTCAAAGGATTTTGCAGAAAGTGCTGGTGGCTTCACAAAATCCAAAAGCATGTTTAATCACAGAAAATATGTGTCATATGATACAAGAATAAGATCCCGGGTCATACACTCTAGAATGCAGTTGGATTGAAATGAGCCTGTAAACATAAACAAACATTAACTCATCTTATTTCATGAAAGCACTCGTGCTGTTGTGCTATCTGTATGCAAAAAATCTTTGGTTTCTAATGATACTTTAGTCTGGATATGATTCAGAGCAATTATCTATTTCTTTTGATTGGGATCTTTCTTGACTGGATCTTATGTTGGCATTGCTGCTTTTCGGTAGTAAATTGGTGTTTAGCTTGATATTTAGAAAGGCAACAATTCAATTTAGCTTTTGTTATCTTACCATTGTGTTACTTCATCACCAAATGTGTTCAGCTAATTGTTGACAATGTCTAGTTTCTTGAAATGCATCAATGTTTGATTTTCCTTCCCACCCCTCCACACACAACAACGTTTTAACAAAAATAAGAGAGCACCGAAGGACAATAGCGAGTCCATAGTTGTAAGATTCCAACATATGCCAAATAAGAGTTAGTAACGCTACATTATGATAAGAAAATTGAAATATAATTAGAAAACTTGGGAGCATATGGATTGTTGTTAATGGAGGTGAATAAGGATGTGTTCTGCAGCACACTAGCAACAAGGATAAACTTTCAACACATTTGTATCCATGAATAGTTTTGCATGCATAACCTAGAAATTTAAAAGAGAGAGCCATTTAGATACTTGTTAGTAGCAATACAAAGTAAGATTACCAAGCTAAAGCTCAAATATAATATTGTAAACATATCCAAAACAATCTAATCCCCTTTGCACATTATTTATTGTCCAAGTGAATTTGGAAAGCTTTGTAGAGGAACAAGGAAGACTTGTTCTCATGGAATAATTACCCTTGAAAAGGTAGTGCTGATTGCTTTTTGTACCACTTAAATAATGAATATTCAAGGTACAAATGAGCCGGAGAAAACCAAATTGCTCCATCGAAGCCTAAATGTTGTTTATATATTGACAAGTTTAATTTAATTCTCTCTCCGTCATGTCACATAAAGTTGAATATGTTTAGTGCATCATGTGTTCATTTGTCACATGTAGTATATGTTCAACATAATAGAGGGATGGAGAGCAAATTTAAAGAGCTAGTAAAGTTTGAATTAGCTTATTTTCACCTCTATAAATGTTATACTATCCTTAGTTTTATAAAATTTCCTTTTTAATATCTTAAAAAGAAGGTATATTATTTGTTATTTGCTCAAAACGGTTGTTGTTTCTTCATTAGGTAAAACTTATTGGCACCATAACAAGAGAGGGTGACATATTCATCAAGACATGATCTTTAACAACCCTTGTTATTAAGTAAAATTGATACAAATGATCTTTATGAAGTGTTGCCCTCAATAAAGATACTTTATAATCTAGGGTTTATATGTACATTTTATGTATGAAGTTAGTGTGATAGAGTGATATTGTGTGTTCTTCTTCCGTCTCCCTACTTGGTGATTGTTTATGGTGAATGTTTGATGTTGCATTTTCGATTGTTGACATGGTATCAGAGCTACAATAGTCTTGCGTGCCTAATCAGTGGATACAGCTCGTCACAAGCTCCGCAACGAAGTGAGAAAGTCCTTCACAGGAGGTGAAAGCTTGGAGAGACAACAACGGCTGGAAGAAATTCTTCTTGATGTATTTTGCAGGTTTTGGAGCTCACAGTTATTAGTGGGGAACAAAGACAGTCTCGGAGGCATCGGAAAGGCCAGGGCAGCATCAGACAGATTGAAAATCTGTTGAGTGGAAAAAGTTTTACACTATATTTTTTTTTTTAGTCTTTGTGAAAAGTATCATTTGTCAGAGAGTTGAGCCAAGAAATCTCTCGTTTTTTTGTTTGGGGTATTGCAAATCACACCAGATAGTGTCTAGTATTGCCATTTAGAGCTTTGAGGCTTCATACCTTTCACATTACTGATATTTGTCTGTTTGAACAATCACTCGTTTCGAAATCTAAGCAAAGAGGAGGCGACGTAGCCACCGCGTCAAAGTAGGAAATCTAGAATATTCTCTCTGAAAGTTCTGATATTCTCTCTTTTTTATATTCGTACCAATATCGGATCCAAGCGCGCTAGCTGAAGAGAAACCCGAGCAATCGTACATCTGCGCTCCAGTCTGATATCGCCGTATTGATATCGGATCCAAGCGCACGAGCCAAAGAGAATTCTTAGCAGTTGTACATCCGCGCTCCAGTCCGATATCGCATGCTCCAATATCGGATCCATGCGCACAAGTTAAAGAGGATCCTGAGCAATCGTACTTTTGTGGTCCATTCCGATATTAGGTGTATAACCGAAAAAAAAATTATTATACAATTCTGTGGCATGATAAAATTTGGAGACTAAGTTGTGTGCTTAGACTGAGCCATTTTTGTGATCCGGACTTGTCTATCCAGTAATGGCAACTCTAAGCGAGAGTGTCCTCAATGAGTCAAGCAAATTGGAAGGAGCTGGCAAATATGCAATTTGGAAATTCAAACTGAAGAACATTTTGATGGAGAAGGAGCTATGGGAGATCGTGACAGGTGAAGAGACAAGGCCATTGATTGAAGAAGATCAACAGGCATTTGACAAGAGAAAATGGAAAGCACAGAATGTCATCAACTTATCAGTTAGAGATGCAATTATTCTCTACATTTCGGATTCAGAAGGACCAAAAGAAACATGGGATACGTTGAAGGCATTTTTGAGACCACAAACACATCTCGAGTGCTATTTCTGAAGACGAAGCTGCACACATTGCGGATGGATGATGGTGCAACTGTTGCTGATCACCTACTGAAGATCAAAGAGATTCGTGACCAATTAGCAGCAGTTGGAGAGCGAGTACAGGATTGTGAGATCGTGCAGTTGACATTGAATAGTTTGAATGAGTCACATCAAATGTTTGTGACAAGTATAGCCACACAGGAAAATCTTCCAACCTATGAAGAGTTAGGTGGATTGCTTTTGCAGAAAGAACAACGTCAAGAGAATTTGAGTCATCACAACAGGGGATTTGATCAAGCTCTTGCAGTCAAGGGACGTGGTGGTAGATTTGGTCATGGAAGACACTAATCAAGAGGTGGAAACTCAAATCGTGGATCATTCCAACAATTTCAAGAACAATCCAATGATGGCCCAAATTGAGGCAATTGGAATCAAGGTCGAGGTCAAGGACATGGCTATTCCAGACAAAATGAACCTGGAAATTGTAGGTATAGCAACAAACCTAGCCATTGGGAGCGTGAATGCTTCAAGAAACAGAAGGAGATGGAACAAAGAAAAGACAAAGGGCAAGTGGAAAATTATGCTGATCAACATCAGTTTGATAATTATAATTTTTAAAACAATTATACTGATCAACATCAATACAATGATGATCAATATGAAGATGATACAAGTGAGAGCTCAAAATTGTTCATTACAGCATTAATGACAAGTGATGAAACCAAGGATACCAAGTACATTGATAGTGGTGCATCCAAGCACGTGACTTCAAGGAAAGAGTGGTTTTCAAAACTCAAGGAAACTCACAATGGTGATAAATTTGGACAAGTCGGTGACAAATTGCTATCTGTTAAAGGAGTTGGAGTGGTACTAGTGAAGTTAGCCAGTGGGAAGATAAAACGGATAAGCAATGTGCAATATGTACCTGGCTTAACAATCTACTATCTATTGGGACGATGGCTGATCAACAACTCAAGGTTGAGTTTGACAGCGACAAATGTCTTGTCAAAGACATCAAGAATCACTACAAAGTGATTGCTACAGGAGCTAGAGTCAACGAGAATCGACTCTACAAATTGAATGCGAGATCTTTCGCTCAAGCTATGGTAAGCACGGTTGATAGTCGAAGTGATCTTTGGCATCAATGATTCGGTCATATTAGTTTCCAAAGTTTATAGATTCTCAAAAGAGGTAATCTAGTTATAGGATTGACGCATATTTCTTTTGAAGGAAAAAATTGTAAAGGTTGCATTTTGGAAAAACAACACAGAGAGAGGTTTCCCAAAAGTGGAGCAAGGAGAGCCAGTGGCATCCTAGATCTTGTCCACAGTGATCTATGTGGACCTATGCAGACTAGATCTCTTAGCGACTACTATTACTTTATCACCTTCATTGATGATTATAGTAGATGCATTTGGATTTATTTCATAAGCAAGAAATCAGATGCTTATGCTAAGTTCAAGGAATTCAAGGCATTAGTTGAAAAGCAAACATGATGTTGCATCAAAACTTTGAGATCTGATGGAGGTGGTGAGTATTTTTCTACAGAATTTATTGATTTATGCAAAGATCTGTGAGAGATTTTAACTAGTTTAGTCACATTTTGGTAAATTGTCAATAAGAGGCCAAAACTCATTTTAGACTTAGAGATAAACTTTTTGAAGTTATACTAGTTTAAAATACATTCAATAAACACTTTTTGAAAGTGTGGGAAAGTTGGTAGTCGAGTTTGAGAGAGATTCAAATTTGAACTTTGGGTACATTGAATCTAGACCCAAAAATAGTAGGGTTTACATTTTGGAGAGAAAGCCAAGTGGCCAAATAGGGTTTGGAAACTCTATAAAAGGATGTAACTCATGGAGAGACACATCTTCTCTCTTCGATCTCTCATTTCATCATTATACATGGTTCTCTTTGGGTTCTACTACTCATTGGTGCACTATCTTGGTGTTATCTTGCAATCTTGTGTGTAGAATGCTCATTTATTGCTATTTTGGTTCCACACGTGTGAAATACAGTAGGCTACTGTAATTGTACGGACAGCAAACATATTTTATGTTTTGGTTCATGTTTGATCAATATCTCTTAGAGTTTGCATCTCATTTTGTATGTAGATGCTAATTTTTCTACATTGGCAGGATTGTTGGTTTGCTCCTTATTATAACCAAAGATCAGGGACATGGATTGGATTTTGAATGATCTGAAATCCTTCACATGGTATCAGAGCTCTTGTTTTTTAGTTTATGAAAAGATCAGCCATCTTTAGCAAGGATTTGGAGGAGTTACCAATGCTAGAGCATGCTAGATTGATCTCTACTCAAAAATCAGCATTTTTGCATGTGTAGAATTGATCTTTTGTAGGTCAAAACTCAATATAGAGTTAGATACTTGATCAATTCTGATTTCACACTTGGTTTATTGGAATTAGATGATATTTGATGCATTAGGAAGGTCTCATTGGAGTCTACAAGAAGATATATCAAGTTTCTAGAAATTGCATGTAGAATTTGAGATATTCAATTTTTTGTGATTTTATCAAAACTCTAATTTTGATTGAATCTCTAGTATGTGAGATTATCGAACGTCATTTGAGTGTGTTTCAATCTTAGGAAGTGCCAAGAATCATTAGATTGCGGATAGATCATAGGTTGATCAAGATTTCACTATTCTATGTGTTGATTTTCTAGTTAGAAGTGCTAGAAGAGATTTGAGAGGTTCCATATCTTTGTGATTTCTTCTTGAGTTCATTTGTTGACAATCAAGAGAGTGCTTTGTGCATCGGAACAGGTTGAAAGAAGAAGATCAGGTCATTGCAACATAGCTACAAGTGGTGGATTCATGTTGGAAGGCAATGATAGGCTTACCTCAATCAACTATTCTACTTGGAAGGTGAGGATGGAATCCTTATTGGAGATGAATGAGTTGATGGAGATTGTTGCAAGTGTGGAGGAGAGGCCTCAAGCACCTCAAGATCAAGTGAGGTATGACAAGAGAGCAAATAAAGCTCTACACATGATTAAGATGAATGTTACCAATGAACTTCTCAAGGAAGTTGGTAAGTGCACATCATCTTTGGAGGCTTGGGAAGCTTTGAAGAAGCTTTATGAATCCAAGTCTACATCAAGAGTGTTTGATCCTAACTTTTCCCATACTCCATCATTTGATGTGAAGTACATCTAGTTTTGGAGAGATTGAGATAGCTAGTGAGAATCATCTCACAATTTGTTACAAGATCTTGGATAGAGATGGTAGCACACCATTATTGGATCCTATAGTGAGAGAGAAGCAACATTTTTTGTTCATCACTTTTATTTATCTCCACTTTACATGACTTCAATGAGTTTATACTTGTTGCAAACAAGTGAGAGATTGTCTACTTCCAAGTATTCAATATGAAAGTTGAGGATGGAGTCTATCTTGATACTCCAAGATGTGATGGACATTGTACTTGGGAGTGAGGAGGAGCCTCAAGTCCTTCAAGAAGTACAAAAATACAAGAAGAGAGCTAGGATGGCTCTCCAACATTAAGATGAATGTCTCTAATGAGATTTTGAGGGAGATTGGTGATTGTTCTACATCCAAGGAAGCTTGGGATTGTCTCAAGTCCATCTATGAGGCTAAGAACACCTCTAGGCTCTTCACTCTTAGAAATCAAATCTTCCAAAGTAGTCAAAAGAGTGATGAGTTATATTTTGAGAGTCAAGGGTATTCATAGGGAGCTTGCATGTATTGGTGACTCAATCAATCAAAGTGAGCTAGTCCAAATCATTCTCAATGGCTTGAGAGATGAATATAATAACCTTGTCCAATCCTATGCCATTAAGGAGGAGCTACCAAGTTTGGAGGCCCTTCAAAGTGTGCTTATTTATGAAGAATCAAGACAAGAGTACAAACTCTTGAGGATGGACAAGCTATCACTCAATCATGATGATGGCAAAGTTCTATTTGCCAAGCACAAAGAGAGGAGTAAGAAGCAACACCATCACTTCTCTAATGACAAAGCTAAAGACCAAGATGGAGAGGAGGAGGAGGATACCTCTCATGCTTCTACTTCAAATCTCAAGAAGAAGAAGATCAAGTGCTTTTATTGTGGCAAGAAAGGCCTTTATGCCACCAATTGCTTCAAGAAGAAGAATCAACTCAATCAAGCCAACATCACCAATGAGAAAGAAGACTATATTGCAAGTGATGGAGAAGGCTCTCTTATGGAATCAAGCTTCTCCTCTTCCACCTTCAACAAGGATGACTCATGGTATATTGATAGTGGAGCATCTTCAGATATGTGTGGCTCCAAGAACTTTTTTTCATCTATTATGCCTTATGATGGAGTCAAGAAGACCATATACTTTGCAAGTAAGCATGAGTGCAATATTGAAGGAGTAGGGATTATTCCCTTGAAGCTTGCATCTTCTAAAGATCTCTTTCTCAACAATGTTCTTTTTGTCCCAAAGCTTACAAAGAACATCTTAAGTGTTGGCCAACTTCTTGATAGTGGCTTTGATGTCAATTTCAATATTGACAATTGTGTGATCAAGAAGGATGGTGAGATCCTTGCATACGGATCAAGATTTGAAGGCACCTACAAATTGGATCCAAGTGAGAGTGCAAACTCTCTTGATGTTTCTTATGTTGTCAAATATTTCAAAGGAGGATGATCACACAAGATGCACATATCTTCTCTCTTCAAGTATTATGGTGTATGATTATTCCTTATTATTCAAAGCATATGTTGAGAAGAAATTCTCATTGAAGATCAAAACTTTGAGGAGTATTGGAGCTCTTGAAAGAATAGCACCATATGAAGTTTTATTCAAGATGAAGCCTAAGGTTGATCACCTTAGTGAACTTGGTAGTGTTTGCTTTGCACATATTCCCTTGGAAACGAGGAAGGATGATCCAAGCTCATGGATCATGATTGGATACTCATCCATCAAGGAGGCCTTTAGTGTCTTTACACTCTCTATTTCAAAAGTGATTGTGAATAGAGATGTCATGTTGCATGAATATTCAATCTTGGAAGTGGCCGAGATCAAGGCTTCTCAAGAAGCATCACAAATTATCTTTTTTGAAGGTATTCAAGTATGATGGGGCCAAAGTGTGAGGAGGAGTTTCTTCTTCATATGATTCCAAGAAGATCTTCAAGATGCATGGCCGAGTTTTTATGGCTCACCTTACATGACAAAGAGGGGCATCTTTCATGTTGTATCTACTACAACACATTCATATATGCTTCTCTTCCTTTGCTTGAAATGCTATCTTGCTTCATTGAATTTTTTGGATCTCAAAGTTCAAGAAAAGCTATACTAGTTTTGTATGATGCTTATGGTATGGACATGTTTCTTGTCATTATTGACTTAGATATGTTTTCAATTTTGAAAATCATGTTTTCACATGTTTTGAGGCAAATTGTAAACTCCTCTTGAGATTAAGTGAAGCATCCAAAGTGGACACTTACATCCTTGAGAGAGTAACTAGCCTAAAAAAGATCAAGGTAGTCTTTGATATCAAGATTAGATCCATCATGGATATAGTTCATTGTATGTGGACTAGTCCAGCTAGAAAGCATAATCTTGATAATCATCATTGTTTCACATCTTATGATCTTGATCTCCATGATCCTTATGAGGCTTGGAAGCCTCATATTTCTCTATTTATGGTGCATCCATCATGCAAGTGGAAATTTCAAAGCAAAGATCATCATCAAGCATGGAGGAAGCCCATGATCATAGTGGCATATTGGTGGAGCACTCTTCAAAGGCATTGGCAAGAGATCTTATCATGGATATGGTGAGGGTGCTGCTATCATGGATCCCTTGCCTGATCTTCACTTATTATGCATACCAAAGGACCCACTCAAAAAGACTTACAAACTTCTCAAGTGATCTAGTACCTTTCCAAGCTATTTTTTTGAGGAGGAGTGTGAGAAATTGGCAAAAATCTAGCTGGTATTTGTTATGATAGAAGTTTGTAAGTGAATCTCACATGTGTGGAGGATGTTCCCACGTGTGGAGAATTGTAAAGTAAGTCAAAAAAATTTGATATAGGGGTCTCATAGAATTTCATAGTCAAGCATTTAGGTGTAGGATGTTGATAGGGTCAAATTTGCCATAGATGCCAAATTATCCATTTCCACTTGTAATGCCACTATTGAGCCAAAATAGAGTAGGAGGCCAAACTCGTGCCAATTAGAGTGTAGACAAGTGTAATGCTTTTGTTTGATGAAGTTTAAGAGGTCCAATAGGATTTAGAGGTGGAACCATGAGTGGTCCAATAGAATTTGAGGTTTGCTTGAAAATGGTCCAATAGAATTTAGAGGTGCATGGATCAATGGTCCAATAGGATTAAGAGGTGGCAAAGTGTGGTCCAATCATAGTTAAGCAAGTGGTAGCTCATGGATCTACTAGTATCATTGCACTCCTCGTTTGGATCTAATTGATTTTGAGATTGAGTGGATTTTGAGTGTAAGTGATTTTCTAGCTTTCTCTCTCTACCCGAGAGCTATTGATCATTTTCTCTCTCCACTCAAGAAGAGCATCTTGTTTCTACTTAGATTACTTTTGGAACACTTCCCACATGTGTGAGTGAGAGTTGGAAGTGATTGAACGTATGTAGTAGTGTGTTTTTGCCATAGATTCAAAGATAGATCTTGAATCTCAATCTAGTCTTGATCTTGGTGCATCTACACACCTTAGGAGATCACAAGTACATGTTGTGGATAGTCCACACGTGTGAAATCAACACCGAGTGCCTACCCAAAGCTATTCTATCCCAACATAGGGAGAGAGGGAGAAGAGAGAGGGAGAAGATGGAGAGAGTGAGAGAGATGGAGATGGAGAAACCAAGAGAGTTTTATTAAGAAGAGAATGGAAGATGATACAATACAAAGGAAATGGCTCCCTCTTATAGATCTTAGAGGTGAGCCTCCACTTCATTGAAGCAAAGATTCTAATCCAAGCCTTTAAAATAAACACAACTTAAATCTATTGGTGCCAAGAAAGCACAAGGGCACTCACATGATTCATGTGAGTTTTAAGTTGGGCCCTTTTAGCTTTTTTATTTACAACTTGACTTAGGGCCTCTAATGTCATTTTAGAGTTTTAAGCCCCTAGTCTCTTATTCCTAGGAATTACAACTTGCTACTTGTGCTCATTGGGTTGGGCTTACACGCGCAAGATGCCAGTGCCCTCGCACTTATTATCCTACTTACAATGTATTGTGGCGGGGCCCACTAGGTAAGGCTGGCCAACAATATTTTAAGTGGTGGGACCCACTTGTTTATTATTGTGCAGGAAAACCCACAATAGTTAGTAGAGGGAAGATATACTTTGTATGCTTTTTTAGTAGATGCATATCCTACAAAAATTCCTTTAACTGCACTAGGATCTTCCTTCTTCCTAGTTTCTAGAGGCACATGCACAAAGCATACACAGCCAAAAATCCTAAGATGATCTACCTTAGGCTTTTTTTTATACAACATCTTAAATGGTATTTTTCCTCCTATTGCAAGATTAGGAAGCCTATTACAAAGATAGTTTGCACATGCAGCTGGCTCTCCCCAAAACTCTTTAGGTAGAAAAGCTTCTAGCCTAATGGTTTTTGCACATTCACACAAATTTCTATTTTTTGTCTCATCAACTCCATTTTGCTGAGGAATATATGAACAAGAACACTCTCTTTGAATTCCCCCTCTCTCACAAAGTCTTTACACTTATTGGAGGTGTATTCTCCTCCACTATCACTTCTCAAAACTTTCAAATTGAAAGAAAACTGCTTTTCTACATAAGCTTTGAAAGTAAGAAAAACATCATAAACCATGGCTTTAGAAGATAGCATATAGATCCAAGAATATATTGTATAATCATCTACAAAGGAAACAAAGCAATTTGTTCCTCTTTTGCTCTTAGTTGATGAGAAATGAACATCAGAGTGCACGAGTTCAAATGGTTGCTTTGTTTTGATGCTTGATCTAGGAAAAGATCTTCTGTGTGATTTTGCCAAAATACAAGCTTCACAAGGTAGAAGCTCCTTTGACAGTGTCTTTGGTAGTCCAACAACTTTTCCTTCCTTGACCATAGATTGCATGGCTTTGAAATTGGGACATCCCAATCTCTTCTATCACAGAACCTCCTGAAGGACCTTGGTCTCATAAGCAATATCTGAAATGTTAGAATAAGCTAGATCTTTAAGGCTGAATAGCTAAATGAGTGCTCTTGTTGCAGGAATTTGATTATCAAGTGGAGGTACGCCTAGGGAAGCAACACACTAACGTAGACTATTTACCTTACTTAAATACAAGATCCGTTATTGACAATTTAAGTGATGAATTTCCTGACGAAAATATTATGTTATTATCTATCAAAGATTCGTTATATCCCGACATAATTGATTACCTTCAAAATCAAAATTATCTTCTTCTTCTTTATCTTGAACAAAAGATGGTCTTCCAACACAAGGTTGCACTGTATACAATAAGGATAATGTACTTTATAAAATGGGACCTGATGAAGGGCTTTGCAGATGTCTTGAATTGATTGATATTCAGAAGGTTATATGCGCCTTGCATTCAGAAGATGTAGGTGGACACTTTGCAGTAGTAAATACTATAAAGAAGATCTTAAATGCTAAGTACTAGTGGCCAATGCTCTAGAAAGATGTTGCAGCATTTGTAAAAACCTGTGATCCTTGTCAATGAGTTGGGAAACCAACTTCTTCAATGTACTGGCCACTTAGGCCAATATCTCCACTTGAACCATTTGAAAAATGGGGCATTGACTTCGTTGGACTGATTAAGCCTGTCACTCGCTACACTAAAACAAGTTATATTCTTGTAGCAACTGACTATGCAACTAAGATGGTCGAAGCGACGAAGAGGAATGATGCAAAAACGGTTGTAGAGTTTGTCTTTTGGAACATTATAACCCGTTACGGTTGTCCATTGGAGTTAGTAAGTGACAGAGGTATACACATTTCTTAAATGATACGATATGTCTGCTTACTAAGTGATTTATGATTAAACACCAGAAGACAAGTCCGTACAACTCGAAGGCTAATGGTTTGACTGAGCGAGTCAATGGCATTTTGTGTAAAACTTAAATAAGATCACCACAGCGCATGTCTCTAATCGGGACCAGAAATTACCATCTGTCCTATCGGCATATAGAAATGCTGAAAAGGTGACCACAAAAGAAACTCCATTTTTTCTGGTCTATGACATGCACCCAATATTTTCAATTGAGTTTGAAGTACCGACATATCGTGTACAAGTTGAAACTAGATCTGACGAGCAATCGAGCCTGTTGGAATATCAATTCACACTCTAGAGAGAGCTATCAAACAGGGCGGATATCTCAGTGGTAGAGCATCCCATCCAGTATGAGGGAGGACCTGGGTTCGAATCCTAGTTTGTCCATCCATGTTATGATTTATGGATTTCTAACATGGAATCAGAGCCAAGTTACACCTAGCAATTCATGGTGTCGAAGTTATGGTTAGGTGGCCCAAGTTGTGGGGCAAGTGATAGCTAGGACCCCAACCAATTGTGGCTTGAGGGGGGGTGTTGGAATATGAATCCACACTCTAGAGAGAACTATCAAACATGGCGGATAGCTCAGTGGTAGACCATCCCATCTGGTATGAGGGAGGTCCTGGGTTCAAATCCTATTCTTTGTTCATCCATATTATAATTTACGGATTTCTAGCATGGTATTAGAGCTACCAGATCTGCAGCAAGCTTGTATGTTGGCACCCTACCAGAAGAGGAGCTTTTCTACTTTTTGTTCTGAAATTACAACATACTGCTGATCTTTCCAAGTGGAGTTTGGATCAACTTTTGTGCAAAAAGTACAAAAAAGACCAAGAGTGGATCCTAATCTGATCCTCAAGAGGGATTGGTTGTCAGATTACTTGATCTATCAATCTACTTGAGATTAAGATCAATCTAGATCAATTCTAGACACAAAATCCTAACAAGAACAATCATTAATTGAAGGTAGATGTACTTTCTGGTTTTACACGTGTGAAACACTTTCTGAGTAAAGACTCCAATCTGAAAATCAAGTACACATTGATAGAACCTCAAAACAATCAAAACAAATGTAGACAAATGGAGAGAATCACTCAAAATTGCTTCCAAAACCAAGATTGGTGTCTCACACTGATTATAACCAAATGTGGCTCTATATATACAATAAGTGGGAGCTCATGGTACTGATCATCCCTTTGATCCCACATGTGTGAAGGTGCTTTGTCATATAATGATTCATCATGCAAAACTGACACTTGGACAAAACCTTCTATTTTGAGCACTTTTGGTCCATTTTCCTTCTATATGGAGATCTACTTGGAAATCTTCTAGAAGTCAAAATTCGCCTACTTTAGCTTATTCCACACATGTGAGCTGTCCTCTACACATGTGATATGACACCTAACCAAAGGATGTGACTAGTTCTCTCAACACTTGAGATTCTTGAACAAAAGATGGGTTTTGTTTCAAATACATGAAAATCAAACTTAATCACTTCTTTTGGACTCACTCTTGACCCAAATAGTTTCACACTTGAGATCTAGAATGAATTTGATTGGGTTTGACAACAAACTATACCACCAATTTTTCACAAAGCTTAAAAAATTAGACAACTAGAGATTCACAAAGATCTCAACCATGCATGAATACTCAAATATGGACTCCTCCTCATTCTAGACATCCAATGGGATCTCAAATTGACCCTCACACTCTCACAAAGAAAGTTGAATAGAACTAATTTGAGTTTCATACGTACTATGTCAATTTTTGCTCAATAAATTGATTCAATCACCCCTATTGGATTCCACCAATTACTCTACCTCTAAAGACTTGGAATGAAATTCAAAATCAAAAGTTGTGATTTTCTCAATAAGATATTGTGCTTCAAAGAGCTAATGCCACTTAGAAAGATTTGATCACCTAGGAAGAGACAAACTCTCCACCAATAATAACACATAATGAGCTTCTAGATCTTGCCCTCTACAAAGGAAGGAACTCTTAGAAAATTGGATCTCTCTCTACACATTTTCCATAGACACCTTAATGACTCTTTTCAAACCTTACAATCACTCAAACAAATTGAGTAGGGTTGAACAATGTAACTTGGATCTCAATCTCTTTTCTAGAACTCTCAATTTAAGCCAATCTATGTCAAATTCTACAAAAGATTTGCATAGATGCTCTATATGCACTAGAAACTCTCAAAGGTTTCACTTGGAGGACAGATCCAAAGATGTTTTCTAGCAAATTGATGCTTCTAAACTTTACCCTATCACTCTTGAACAAATCTAGAGTGATTGTACAATGGATTTCAACCTCTCACCTTGCATATCACTCCTTAATCTATGATTTTTAGCAAAATCTCTCTCAACCTCAACTTTCACTCAAAAAATCAGAGATAATCAATTAATGAACCTAATTACTTCAAATTATATTCCTTGGCTGATCTAATCCAAGAACTAATCACTATAGAAAATGCTTGATTTTGCACCAAAAATCACTCAAATTGGGTATGTGAGTCAAATTCTACAATTTTTGAAATTTCTCAGTCAAAACCGGACCTGTACGGCCTAACACGTGTGAAAAGAGTTCCTGCAGCCCACAACAAGACTGGACCAAAAATTTTGAGGATAGTTATCAAATCCAACTCGCTACACAAAATTTGACTAGTTTTCAAAAAACTGCTAATTTTGGCTTTGATTTGGATTAACCCTATCAATTTCAACAAAACCTCTTGTACTAGGCTCTGATACCAGGTACAAAAGTACAAAAAGGACCAAGAGTGGATCCTAATCTGATCCTCAAGAGGGATTGGTTGTCAGATTACTTGATCTATCAATCTACTTGAGATTAAGATCAATCTAGATCAATTCTAGACACAAAATTCTAAGAAGAACAATCATTAATTGAAGGTAGGTGTACTTCCTGGTTTCGCACATGTGAAACACTTTCTGAGTATGGATTCCAACCTGAAAATCAAGTACACATTGATAGAACCTCAAAACAATCAAAACAAATGTAGACAAATGGAGAGAATCACTCAAAATTGCTTCCAAAACCAAGATTGGTGTCTCACACTGATTATGGCCAAATGTGGCTCTATATATACAATAAGTGAGAGCTCGTGGTACTGATCATCCTTTTGATCCCACATGTGTGAAGGTGCTTTGTCATATGATGATTCATCATGCAAAACTGACACTTGGACAAAACCTTCTATTTTGAGCACTTTTGGTCCATTTTCCTTCTGTATGGAGATCTACTTGGAAATCTTCTAGAAGTCAAAATTCGCCTACTTCAGCTTATTCCACACATGTGAGCTGTCCTCTACACATGTGATATGACACCTAACCAAAGGATGTGGCTCATGCAATCAATAGATTGATGCCATGTGTCATATGCCTAGTTTTTGGCCGTTTTAGCCACTAGAACTTGAATTAAATCATATGTACAACCTATATGATTATGGTACATGACAAGTACACTATTTTCACATGTGGAAACAGGCTCCACACATGTGTGTTTATCTATATACAAGATTTTTGGCCTCTACCAAGCTTATTTTTGTATTTTTCACACTTTTGTGTCTCTATTTATGAAAGTGTGGGAAAATTGGTTGTCGAGTTTGAGAGAGATTCAAATTTGAGCTTTGGGTACATTGAATCTAGACCAAAAAATAGTAGGGTTTACATTCTGGAGGGAAAGCCAAGTGGCCAAATAGGATTTGGACCTGCTATAAAAGGGTGTAACTCATGGAGAGACACATCTTATCTCTTCTATCTCTCATTTCATCATTATACATGGTCCTCTTTGGGTTCTACTACTCATTGGTGCACTCTCATGATGTTATCTTGCAATTCTATGTGTAGAATGATCATTTATTGTTATTTTCTATTCCACACGTGTGAAATACAGTAGGTTATTGTATTGTATGGACAAAATATATATATTGTATATTTTGGTTCATGTTTGATTAGTATCTCTTAGAGTTTGCATCTCATTTTGTACGTAGATGCTGATTTATCTACATTGGCAGGATTGTTGGTTTGGTCCTTATTGTAGCCAAAGATCAGGGACATGGATTGGATCTTGAATGATCTGAAATCCTTCAGATGGTATTAGAGCTATTGTGTTTCAGGTTATGAAAGGATCAGCCATCTTTAGCAAGGATTTGGAGGAGTTACCAATGCTAGAGCATGCTAGATTGTTTTCTACTCAAAAATCAACATTTTTGCATGTGTAAAATTGATCTATTGTAGGTCAAAACTCAATACAGGGTTATATACTTGATCAATTCTGATCTTACACTTGGTTTACTGGAATTAGCCAATTTTTGGTGCATCAGGAAGGTCTCATGAGAGGCTACAAGAAAATATATCAGGCTTTTAGAAATTGCATGTACAATTTGAGATATTCAATTTTTTGTGATTTTGTCAAAACCTTAATTTTGATTGGATCTCTAGTTTGTGACGTTGATAAACTTCATTTGAGTGTGTTTCAATATTATGAAGTGGCAAGAATCATTAGATTGAGGATAGCTCATAGGTTGATCAAGATTTCACTATTCTATGTGTTGATTTTCTAGCTAGAAGTGCTAGAAGAGATTTGAGAGGTTCCATATCTTTGTAATTTCTTCTTGAGTTCATTTTTTGACATTCTTTGTGCATTGGAATAGGTTGAAATAAGAAGATCAAGTCATTGCAACATGGCTACAAGTGGTTGATCCATGTTGGAAGGCAATGATAGGCTTACCTCAATCAACTATTCTACTTGGAAGGCGAGGATGGAGTCCTTATTGGAGATGAATGAGTTGATTGAGATTGTTGCAGGTGTGGAGGAGAGGCCTCAAGCACCTCAAGATCAAGTGAGGTATGACAAGAGAGCAAAGAAAGCTCTACACATGACTAAGATGAATGTTACCAATGAGCTTCTCAAGGAAATTGGTAACTGCACATCATCTTTGGAGGCTTGGGAAGCTTTGAAGAAGCTTTATGAATCCAAGTCTATATCAAGAGTGCTTACTCTTAGGAGGAAAATCTTTCAAAGTTTGTAGAAGAAAGAAGAGAGTACTCATGCTTTTGTTTTGAGGGTTAAAGCATTCAATGATGAGTTAGCATGTATTGATAAAAGCATTAAGGAGGTAGAACTTGTTCAAGTTATACTTAATGGCTTGTTGGATGATCATGCTAATCTTGTTCAAAATTTTGCTATTCATAAGACTTTGCTAAGTATTGTGGATTTGCAAGAGATCTTGGTGAATGAGGAGTATAGACTTCAATCAAGAGGATGTGGATCTACATCGACATCTCATTATGAAGAGGATGCTATGTTCATCAAAGGCAAGTTCAAGGGCAAAGACAAAGACAAGTGGTCAAAAGGAAAAGATCAAGGTGAGACTTCCTCTTTTGGCAAAAAGAAAGATAAGTCTAAGTTGAAATGCTTATATCGTGGAATCAAAGGGCATTTTTCAAATGAATGTTTGAAGAAGCAAAGAGATGAAGGTAGCAAGCAAATCAACTTTGTTGAAAATAAAAAATCATCTATCTTGACTTTAGGCTTTGGCAAAGTTTTTTCTATGTATGTAATGTTTCATACTGCAAATGCCAAATTTGGCCTAGAAGAAACTCGAGCTACATGGTTTCTTGAGTCTAATTGGTCATATACAAGATGCATATAGAATGTAGACATAGAAATGCCAATTATAGGCTTGTAGAAACTCGTGGCATATCACATGCAATAATTGTAAGTGATCCAAAGTGACATGCAAGGCATGCACAAAGTATATTGGACACATGCATAGTGATTTGGACAATTTTAGTTGAGAATTTGACACTTGGTAAAAGTAGGTAGAAATGCATGCATGTAAAGTGACAAATGTCACTAGTTTGCTAGTTAACACTTTTAGATGTGGATGAAAGTAGACGAGAGATGGTTCTACCTCGAGCTACTCCAATCTCCATAAATACGTGTAAGCTCTCTCATAATTTTTTATGAAGAACCAAGCTTTGAAGCTATTCCATGTCAATTTGGATCTATCATATTGTTTGCTCTATTTCTCTCTCTAACTCGAGTAGAAGGTAATGCTAATGCATTAAATCTTGTACTTGTTCTCTTTTGATATAGAAAGCAATCATTCTTTGATTATTAGCATGCTAGATTGTGCTTTGGTCATAAATTCTAGAACTAGATCTTGATACTCAATCTAGAATCAGTTTATGTGCTAAACACAAAGCTCAACAAGATCATTCACACTTGAGGATTGTTTCCCACATGTGTAAACTTGCTGGATTTTCATCAAACTTTATTACTAATCATGAGGATCTAGGTGGTGGTGATTCTCTTTTGATGTGTTCTTCAAGTCTAATATCCAATGAAGGTGACAAAGATTCATGGTGGATTGATAGTGGAGCTAATTCACACATGACTAGTCACAAGGAGTTCTTTATTTCTTTGGTCACTTATGATGAAGCCAAGAAAGCAATTCACATGGCCAATGGTGGTGAGTGTGTGATTGAAGGTATTGGTTCAATTCCTATTTTTCATTCTACTAATAGGAAAGCAAAACTTGATGGTGTTCTTTACATTCCTTCACTTTCAAAGAATCTGCTAAGTGTTGGTCAAATGATAGGAGAAGGATACATGGTAAAGCTTGGTGGTGATGCTTGTTTCATGACAAAGGAAGAAATCTTGGTTTCTAGGGGCAATAGACAAGGTAGATTTTTCAAGCTTGATGCTTTTGTTATGGCTAACAAAAAGGATGACATGGAAAAGGAGATTGGTCTCACCTTTCCAAAGCTCCCTATTAGCATCAATAAGATTGGTGGATCTTATGCAAAGTCTAAAAAGCTTCCTTATGCTAGATCTAGGTCAAGATCTAATATGCTTCTTGGAGATGTTCGTCTTTGTGCAATTTGGCTATTCTTCAGGATAATGATGGTGTTTCAATGGTTCTTCATGGCAAGTGCAAGCATGCAAAAGGTAAGGAAAGAGCTAACTTCATCAATGGAGGTGAGGGTTCTTCCTTGGAAAATGTTGTTGCTAATGATTTCTTTGATCATATGGAAAAAGATGTTGCTATGTGCATTCATGAAGGAGATTGTTCTTCTACATTCTTTTGTGATGAGTCCAAGAAAGTCATTTTTGCAGCAAGTGGAGTCACATGTCTTCATAAAGAAAGTAGATCAAATGGTTCTATCAAGAGACTTGGTGAGGGAGATAGTCACAAGTCAAGGAGAAGAGAAGTATTTGAAGAGTTCAAAGTAGGATGTTCTTTGAATGATGTCATTGTGAATGATAGTGAGGAAGAATCATTATCATATGAATCATTATCTAAATCATTGAGTAGAAGTTCTTGCTTGAAAAAAGAGAGTACTTCAATCCGTGAAAGTACTGTACTTTAGGACCATAAATGGATCTACAAAAGATCCACAAGAGTGATTGGATGCTTGCTTAACAATCTATCAAAAAACTAGACACAAAAAAGTTGATCTAGATTGGCAATTTGACCTACAACAAGCATTAACAATCAAAAGCATTGATCAACATTGAAATCCAAGCCCACACGTGTGTACTACAGGCTATAGTACGGCCTTCAACCTAAGAAACAAGTAGAAATTGATTTGGTTTCATTTGGATCACAAAAACTCAATGTACAGAGTGAACTAGCTTGAGATTGCCAATGAGCTCCAAAAATTTCCTATCTTCTCACTATGAGAGCTTGGAATACATAGCAAATTCGACTTCCTTCTTGAAGTTAGGTGGATTTCTATTATGTAATAAGGAAGTTAACTCACTCTTCTTGACCTAAAATGAAACCCTAGCCTAGATCCTAGAGTTATGCTTGGTAGGTAGCTAGTTGGTCAAATTCTCACCTTAGACTTAGGTGTAGGTCCTATAAAGTAGGGATGACCAACAAATAGACATGATCAACTCTCTTGACTTGACCTAACCTACATTAGGAGTGGGTTTCCACGTGGCATATTGGTCTCACATGTGTGGAATCCACTTACGTACAAAATTTACATTATACTACATGTTTTTTTATCAAGCTAGATTTGCCAATTTTTGGCAATTCTTCACACAATCATCCTTATGTTGAAGGTACTAATCATTTTTTTCATAGCTTCTAATGTCTTTGAGGTTTCTACTTCTTATAATGCAATCATTAAGAGGGAGTCTTATGAAGGAAAGAGCAATGGAAGATTGGTTATTGGGAAGATCCAAGGCATGGATCTCACATCTCTTCATCAACTCAAAGGATTTAATGATTGTGAATTGATCAAATAATGAGAAAAATGCTATTTTTAGCTCCTATTATTTCTCTACCCTATCTATGCACTCTTTGGACATATCCCAAAGGTACCATTCCAAATCTAGGTTAACTATTTGACTTAGAATAAGGTATCCTATGCCTTTGGCATGTGTGACATCTCACAACATGGCCTCAAAGTCATTTTCAAGTGGTAATTGTGCAAACTGGCTTGTGTAAATTTAACACTCCTCCTCACAACTAGTTTGAAGATAACATAGACTTGCTTATCAACCCTAGGGTTGATCTTAACTTCACAAATGTAGCTCTTTGAAGTGGTTTTAGTGAGGATATCAGCAATACATTCACTACTTGCCACATGCTCTAAAGATATCTCCTTTTATTGCACCTTCTCTCTCACAAAATGATGAGAGATCTCAATATGTTTTGACCTTACATGGAAGATTGGATTGGTTGCAAGGTGTTGGGCTGAAATGTTGTCATTGTAGAGAGTTGGAACATCATCTAAACTCATGACTTCAGCTCCATAAGTAGCCTCTTGATCCATAATAGCTCCTTTGGTGTAATGGTGAGAGCTTTATACTCGGCTTGATTGGTTGAAGAAAGTTTGATGGTTTCTTGTTTCTTTGACAACCAAGAAACTACTCCTCCACCAATGAATATTGCATAGGCACTTGTGGACTTCCTATCCCGAGTCACTAAAGGCATCCAAATCAATGACATCTCCTCTATAGAGAATTCCATGATCTAGAGTACCCGAGATGTATCTCAAGATCCTTTTAGCATTTTTCCAATGTATCACTAATGGATCTTGCATATATTGACTTAGCCTACACACACTAAAACATAGATCAGGCCTAGTTATGGTGATCCACATTAAAGAGCCTATAAGTTGCTTATAAAGAGTGATGTCCATAAAGGATGCTTCATTACTTTTATTGAGCACTTTTACATCTTGCTCCATTGGTGTTTCTACATGCTTGCAATCTTGCATCTTGAATTCATTGAGAAAACTTTGAGCATACTTAGTTTGACTAATGAAGATAAAATCTGCACCTCTAAGTACTTCTATGCCCAATATAAAGTGAGGTTGACCAAGATCTACCATCTTAAATTCTAGTGATAGATTTTTCTTGGTTTTCTCAGTACCATCAATGTAATCAACACTAAGGATGATGTCATCTACATAAATCAATAAAACTACAATGTCATTTACATCATACATTATGTACAAAGTTGGATCATATTCACTTTGAGTGAATCCAATAGAAACTAAGAAATCATGAAGTCTTGAATTCCAAGATCTTGATGCTTGCTTCAAACCATATAAGCTTCTTTGAAGATGACATACTTTACCTTCCATGACAAGCTTGATGAAGCCTTGGGGCTACTCCATGAAGATGTCTTCTTCTAAATAGCCATTTAAGAATGCACTAGAAACATCCATTTGAAAGAGCATCCAACCAAAATGTGAAGCAAGTGTAAGAAGTAACCTTATTGTGACCATCTTGGCCACGGGTACAAAAATTTCTTCAAAATCTATGCCCTTTTCTTGAGCATATCCTTTGGCAACTAACCTTGCCTTGTGTTTTCTTACACTTGCATCCATATTGAGTTTAAGCTTAAAAACCCATTTACATCCAATCACATTCTAAAGAGTCTATCAACAAGGATCCATGTGCCATTCTCCATCAAAGCATTATATTCATCTATCATAGCTTGAAACCATTCCTTTGAACTCAATGCATCTTCTACACATGAAGGTTCTTCAGAACTTGAAATGAGTGCAAAGGATGAAGATGGATTACCCTCGGCTACCCCATTTTGTTGAGGGGTGTAGGGACAAGATAATTCTTTTTAAATCCCTTCTTGATCACAAAAATATTTAAAAGCATTGGAGATATATTCTCCACCATTATCACTTCTAAAAGTTTTGATCTTGTGATCAAGAGGCTTCTCAACAAATGCTTTGAACTTAAGAAAGCTTTCAAATACTTGTGCTTTAGATGAAAGTAAGATTACCCAACAAAACCTTGAGTAATCATCTATTAATGTAACAAACATGGTGGCACCTCCATTGGACATAGTACTTGCAAAGTCTACATCCGAGTAGATCAACTCAATTTGATGAGTTGTCTTTGTGATTGAACTTGAGAAGGGCTTCTTATGTGTTTTTGAGAGAGCACATGCTTCACATACTTTCTCCTCTTTTTCCAAGGATCTTGGAAGTCCTAAGGCAAGCTCCTCCTTGCACATGACCTCCATGGACTTTGAGTTGATGTGACCAAGTCTTTTGTGCCAAAGACTATGGTTGGATAGTTTGGTCTCCTCGGCTAGCATCACAATATTAGTATCCACATAGGCATCTAATTTTAATAATCTTCCAAATCTTATGCCTCTAGCAATTATCTTGCCATACTTCTTGATGTTACATGCATTTGTGGTGAAATCCACAATCAAACCATTGTCAAGCAATTGTCCTACACTAAGCAAGTTCTTAGTGATACTAGGAACGTAAAGTACTCCATCAATCTTGATCTTCCTTGAAGATCCCAAGCCTAAAGGTATGGATCCTATGCCTTCTACCTTACAAGCATAATCATTTGCTGTAAAAATTGACTTGATAGGTCCATCATAGGTAGATAAGTTTGAGAAATTCTCCCTCTTACTTGTCATGTGGGAGCTAGCCCCACTATCTATCCACCAAGGGTCTTCACCTCTTATGCTTGAAGATGAGAAACTTGACATCATGAGTGAATCTTCATGAGAGCTCTCCTCTTCCTCTTGGCCTAGGTTTGCGTGACTTTTAGATTGCTTCTTCTTGAAGCACTCGGAGGCATAGTGCCCCATCTTGCTACAAAAGTAGCATTTGATCTTCAACTTATCCTTCTTTGGCTTGCTCGAGCTTGGACTTGAAGATCCTTCTTGATCTTCACCTTTGACTTGATTCTTCTTGAATGCAGCACCGTTGCCTTTGGATTTGCTCTTGCTCTTGGTGAGAAGAGCCTTGTCATCTCCATCATTGAGGGAGAGCTTCTCCATCCTTGACTTGATGTGAGTTCTCCTAGTCTCCTCGGCCATGAGGACTCCTTGGAAATATTCAAGTGAGGGCAACTTGCCCATAATTGCATAGCCTTGCACTAGGTTAGCAAAATCCACATTCAAATCATTCAAGATTAGTTGAACAAGTTCACTTTCCTTAATGGAATCTCCTATGTAAGCAAGCTCCTTGTTTGCGCCCTTAACTCTCAACACATATGAAAGTCCACTCTCTCCTTTGGCTTGAAAACATTGAAGGATTTGATTCTTCGAGGATAGCAATTTTGAAGTATTCTTGGATTCATATATCTTTTGAAAAGTTTCCCATGCTTCTTGAGCCATGGTGCAAGCACCTACCTCCTTAAGAAGCTTATTAGCTACATTCATTTTTATACAATGGAGAGCAACTTTGCACCTCCTTTTGTATTTTGTAGCTTCTTGAGGGTGAATGGGCTCATTCTCTTCACCACTCACTATATCTACTAGATCTTGTAAAATAAGAATTGATTCCATTCTTAGCTTCCAAATTGAATAATTAGAAGCATTCAATCTATCATGTAAATCCAAAAGATATGCATTCATTGAAGCCATCTATCTTTAAACAAGATCTTGATCACAAGAATAGATGCAAAATAGAAATGATTGAAAGACTAGCTATCCCACTACCTAGGGACTTGAGAAAGCTCAAAAATTGACCTCTCAATAAGAACCTATCTGATCTTAAGTCAAATCAAATCTATGAATGCCAACAAGAATGGAAACTAGCTTGAATTTGCATAAAAAAAATGGATCTAGAATTGCCACCTCCTTGATCTCGACATCACAAGGATATAAGATTCACCTAACCTGAACCAAAAGGAATCATATGCACATGAATGCCTCTTTAAATCCTTCCTACAAGATCAGGTTGAGTCATCATGCAATAATCAATCCAAACTATCTCACAAAGCAAGCAAAAATTGAGCACAATCTTGACTAGAACTGCATTCCTTGATGAGCACTTATCAAAGTCTTTCGGCGGATCCCAAAATTGAATTTCTAAGATCTCAATAATTCTAAGAACGACCTATTACAGTAACAAAGATAAGGATCTACCTTCATTTTGATTGATTGAAAACTATTCCTTGTGATAGACTCCACAAATCGAGTAGCATCAATATGATGAAAGTGCAAAATACTTGCTATTTTGATCCTTTGATAAGAGATGACCACAACTCAGATTTTGAAGCTAAAAAGCCTGTAAATCAAAAACCATATCTTCACTCAAATTGATCAAGACTTGAAGGTACTACTCATAGATTATGTCTAGATAGCAATCAATGCTTGAATTGCATCAAAATCTATGATTCTAGCATGAAGTGAAGCTCATTTCTTGGAATGGCTCTGATACCATGATAAAAATGCAGCAAAATAATCACATTTTATCCTAGAAATGATGAAAGCACCTACTTAACATCCAAACAAGATCTACAAGCTAGATTACTAATCAATGCATTGATTCCTAGCTTATCTTGGCTTTAACTCCATGAATTAGCCCCAAAACTCTTCACACGTGTGAAAGTATGGCCTGCTGCTACCTGTGTATTGTACCTGCAACTCCAAACTCATTCAATCATCACAAAAAATCATATGCCAATAGCATTTATCAATCAAATCATAGACTCAAACTAGTCAAGAAGGAAAATCTCGATTTTGCTCATTATTAGATGGAAATCCCATCACATATTTATACATGTAGAGATTGGATCTGAGCATATTAGGGATTCTATGTATTCATCATAACCTAACCCTAATATCTAGCCTAAAGATCCACTTGATCCACCCTATTTAGGGTCAACGCCTCGAGATCCAAAAACAATGAGAAAAATGCTATTTTTAGCTCCTACTTTTTCTCTACCCTATCTATGCACTCTTTGGACATATCCCAAAGGTACCATTTCAAAGCTAGGTTAATGATTTGACTTAGAATAAGGTATCCTATGCTTTTGGCACATGTGACATCCCACAACATGGCCTCAAAGTTATTTTCAAGTGGGAATTGTGCAAACTAGCTTGTGTAGATTTAACAATTAGTCTAAGGCACCTTCGACTTTTTTGCTGCCTTTAGTCTAAGGCACTTTTCAGCTTTCTTGGATTTTTCACCTTCTTTGCTATCTTAAATCTAAGGGCGCCTTCAGGATTTACATACCTTAAATCTAAGGGCACCTTCAGAAGTTGCATACCTTCAGTGTAAGGGCACCTTCGGGTTGTTTGCTACATTGGCATACTGACGTTGCCAACTTATCAACCCCAAAATAGCTGGAGAAACAAATATCCTAAGGGCGGTTACCAACTTTGTACATATGCAAATCTGGAGTAAATGGCAGTTAAGGCATAAGATATTTTTGTCTTGACACTTGTAAATATATATACTAGCTGAATCAAGCTATGTAAGTGTTAATTGAAATCCTTTTTCAATTAGAGTTTTCTGTAGCCAACGTAATCATGCTCAGCAAGCTGAAGTTATTACTTCAAGCCATTGTACTCACTATTGGTTTTAATTAGAGTGCAATTTTTGTCTCACTACTATGTTGTACATTTGCACAATTTGTATGAATCATTCTACATGAATATTTCTGCTGCTAACTATTGCGTTTCCATTCCCACATGCCTACGCTCAAAGCCTCGAGCTTCCGCTGTCGGTCATCCTCACATTTTACGACATGGTATCAGAGCGGGCATTTCAGTCATCTGCATTTCTACTGTGGACTATCAGTCTTGTTTCTATCAAACCTCTTTCTAGCAAATGCCCAGCCAACAGTATTTCGACAATCGTTGTCTGTACCAATGATCTCGTTCAGCCAAAATGGATCCATCATCTAGTTCATCTCTCATTGACAAACTCAATGGAGATAACTACCATCTCTGAAAATTCAAGATGAAGGTTATACTTCTAGCCAGATAACTGTGGGACATCGTTGATGGCACAAAGCTCAAACCAGAAGGTGATGCAACCATCATCACCAAGTGGAGACTGAGAGATGGCAAAGCATTAGCCATGATCACTCTCAACATCAAGGACACTCAAATCAGTCACATACGTGTTGCTCAGACATCTAAGGATGCATGGGACATCCTAGCAACTCTCTACGACATTAGAGACGTTACATCCAAGCTTCATCTGAGGAAGAAATTCTTGACTCTCAAAATGTCTGACACAGATAGTATTTTGGGCCACCTCAACACTTTCAAAAATCTTAAGGAGCAGATGACTGCAACTGGCTCAGTCATAGAAGATTCCGATGCACTCATGACTCTATTATCATCTCTACTTGAAGCCTATGAAAATTGGGTAATGGCAATCTCTACCCTGGAGTACCTCACTCTATCAAGAGTAATTTCGCTGTTCCTACAAGAGGAGATCAAAAGATCAGCATCCTCCTCAGGCTCAGGATCAGATCCTCAAGCTCTGTATTCAAAAAATCAGAAGTTTAGATCCAAGATATCTACAAAGTCAGGCTATACTGACTAGATAGGCTGGTTTGTGGCATAGATCTTGCATACTCCCTTACAGCCAGTTCTTGATTGTTCTTGAGTAATCTAAGCATCAAGTGATGAGTGTTTCTTGATTCTTAGATTGTTAAAATGCTGTTAGGAATCTATCTAATCTAGTTCTTGATTGTTTTTTGATTTAGTAGTTAGTAGTAGGATCGCTCTCTGCACATTGTAGATGGTTACATGGCTAGTTTCTTGCATGTAGCTAAGTATCAGATTTGAGTTACCCACTGATAGGCTGGGAATACGTAATGAAACCTGAGTAACGCTTCTGCTCTGTAACAGTTCTAATAAGAAGAGGAACCACAAAGAACCGTAATAACATAAGTAAGTAATCCAAGAAAAGAAAAGAAATAAAAAATGAAAGAAAAACGTGTTCACTGATTCTGTGAATCTATGAATATTTGGCGCCGTTCCACAGCTACACACACGCTCAACCAAGCCATATCTCAATCTCTTGTATTGCGACACAATCACCCTGAGAGCTCCTACACGTTCATTGCCGAGCTCATCACTTCGGTCTTTACCGAAGTCCTGCTCGTTTCTCAACCGGAGTCTCACGATCTTCACCAAGCTTAGCTCCATGACTCAAGTCTAGACCGGACCAATACCTCATACCTCTCGACCGAACCACAACTTCACAATCCTAACATGTCCTGAGTTACACCTCAACCGCCGCTCATTGTTCAAATCTTGACCAGAGTAATAACTCCAAATTTTGAGCGAACATCTCTTTGACATCTCGACCGAAGGAAACCTTCACATCTCAACCAGACCCTTCAGTCCTAATCTCAACTGGAGTGTTTAGTCAAAACTCGACCGGAGCACTCCCATCACATCTCAACTGGAGCATTCCTATCACATCTCAACCGGAGCACTCCTATCACATCTCAACCGGAGTAATAACTCCAAATTTTGAATGAACATCTCTTTGACATCTCGACCGAAGGAAACCTTCACATCTCAACCGGACCTTTCAGTCCTAATCTCAACCGGAGTGTTCAGTCAAAACTCGACCGGAGCACTCCCATCACATCTCAACTAGAGCACTCCTATCACATCTCCACCGGAGCACTCCTATCACATCTCAACCGGAGCATTTCGATCACATCTCAATCGGAGTATTCAGTCAAAACTCGATCGGAGCATTTCCATCTTGACCTAGATCTAGCATAAGGAAGCTTTTTAGACTTTGCATAAGATCCACCAATCTTATTGATGCTAAAAGGTAACTTTGGAAAGTTGAGACCAATATCTTTTTCCATTCCATCCTTTTTGTTAGCCATAACAAAAGCATCAAGCTTGAAAATTCTACCTTGTCTATTGCCCCTAGCAACCAAGATTTATTCCTTTGTAATGAAACAAGCATCACCACCAAAATTTACCATGTATCCTTTCTCTATCATTTGACCAACACTTAACAAATTCTTTGAAAGTGAGGGAATGTAAAGAACACCATCAAGTATTGCTTTCCTATTAGTAGAAAGGCAAATAGGAATTGGACCAATACCTTCAATCACACACTCACCACCATTGGCCATGTGAATTACTTTCATGGCTCCATCATAAGTGACCAAAGAAGTAAAGAACTCCTTGTGACTAGTCATGTGTGAACTAGCTCCACTATCAATCCACCATGAATCTTTGTCACCTTCACTTGATAGTGGACTTTAAGAACACTTTAAAAGAGAATCACCACCACCTAGATCCTCATCATTAGTAGTAAAGTTGCTTTGCTTGCTACCTTCATCTCTTTGCTTCTTCAAACATTTATTAGCAAAATGCCCTTTGATTCCACAATAGAAGCATTTCAACTTAGACCTATCTTTCTTTTTGCCAAAAGAAAAAGTCTCACCTTGGTCTTGCCCTTTAGACCACTTGCCTTTGCCTTTGACCTTGAACTTGCCTTTGATGAAAATAACCTCCTCTTTAAAATGAGATGTCGATGTAGATCCACCTCCTCTTGATTGAAGCCTATACTCCTCATTCACCAAGATCTCTTGCAAATCCACAATACTTGGCAAAGTCTTGTGAATAGCAAAACTTTGAACAAGATTAGCATGATCATCCAACAAGCCATTAAGTATAACTTGAATAAGTTCTACCTCCTTAATGCTTTTATGAATACATGCCAACTCATCATTGAATGCTTTAATCCTCAAAACAAATGCATGAGTACTCTCTTCTTTCTTTTACAAACTTTGAAAGATTTGCCTCCTAAGAGTAAGCACTCTTGATGTAGACTTGGATTCATAAAGCTTCCCAAGCCTTCAAATATGATGTGCACTTACCAACTTCCTTGAGAAGTTCATTGGTAACATTCATCTTAATCATGTGTAGAGCTCTTTTAGCTCTCTTGTCATACCTCACTTGATCTTGTTGAGTTGTTGGTCTCTCCTCCAAACCTACAACAATATCCAAAACATCATGAAATGAGAGAGAGAAGAGAGAAGATATGTCTCTCCACGAGTTACAACCTTTTATAGAGTGTCCAAACCCTATTTGGCCACTTGGCTTTCCCTCCAAAGTGTAAACCCTACTATTTTTGGGTCTAGATTCAATGTTTTGAATCTCTCTCAAAATTGACTACCAACTTTCCCACACTTTCAGAAAGCGTTTATGAAATGTATTTTAAACTAATATAACTTCAAAAAGTTTATCTCTAAGTCTAAAATGAGTTTTGGCCTCATATTGACAATTTACCAAAATATGACTAAACTAGACTAAACTAGTTGAAATCTCTCACAGTATTCACAATAGTATAATAAGCAAAACAACAAAAAGTTGAAATGAATAAATAATAAAACTAGTGATTATGGATGAATCAAAAAGTTCAAGCAATATTTAATACCAAATAAGCTATAACTTACTTGAATGCACGGATTCGTCTTTTTCTATGACCTGTTAAAAATTCACAATTCTAGCTTGACTAGTTTTGGTCATATGACTTGTAAATAGTTAGATGGTCATGATGTGGCTTGTCACACGTGCCAAATAGCATAGGAGTCCATTCATAAGGATGTTCTCAAGTAGACCTAAGTGTTAGAACCTTTGGAATGAGTCCAAATTATGCTTAGATACAAGGGAGAAAAAATAGGAGCTATTTTTTGCATTGTTGAGGGATCTCCAAGATTCCAACCCTAACTTGGTAGGGATGAAAGATCCACCAAAATTAGAAATAGGGATAGGTTTAGGGCTACTCATACCTGCCCAAAACCGTGATGGATCATGTATATATAGGTGATGATATCTCACCAAAATCAATCAAGCAATTTCATGTTTTTCTCTCATAATGGTGCAATTGCTCTCTATGTTCATAATTGTTTGAGTACTTGTGATTACTAATGATTATAGGATTGAATGTAGGTCTGGTGTACAGTACTCAGACTGTGGGAGGCCGTACTTTCACACGTGTGAATCCTTCTTTAAGGATTTGGGCCATTTAGTGAGGTTCAAGCATAGATTTTTGATGGATTTTGATGGTTCAACTTGTGCTAATCTTATGAAATCATAATCTATTGTTTCCCTCATCATTTCAAGTGTTTTAGGATCCTTATTTGCTGTAATTTTTACATGGTATCAGAGCCTAAAGGCTGAAATGAGCTAAATCCTTGGTTTTCATTCAATTTGATCACAATTTTTGATCTAAATCTTGTGTAGATTGGATCTTAGCATCTAGTATTGATTCTAGAACTCAAAGTGAGTCAAATACATTGGAGATTGGTGTTGTGTGACTTTATTTTCAGGTGTTTAGGTGTCTAAAACCAGAGGCAAAGTTGAATTCAATTCACATTACCAAGATAGCAAGTTTTGCTTGCTCCAAGCATTGATTTCTAAGCAAGTTTTGGAGGTGATTTCATAGAGGAGGCTTTCTAGCATTCAAGGAGAGGGAAGATCAGAGTTTTGGGGACTCTTCAAGGCTGTTCTAAGGTGTAGTAGACACCTCCTAAAGTGATTTAGGTTTAGTCCAACCATTGCTTGACTTATGCACCAAATTAGATCAATTTTTCATCAATTTTGATCATTTTTTGCTTGTGATTGGATAGTAGATTGTGTTGCATCCTCATTAAGTTCCATTTAGATCTTTTACAAGTGATTTTGGAAGTATATTAGGTTGCTGAAATTCACTCTTGATCAGATCATTTGGAAGCTTTAATGTTCTTTATAGAAAGAGGGGCAATTCTACTAGTATTGTCTACTTCAATCAAGCAAGTGCATTGTTTCTAGTATTCTATGATTTGATTTTGTTAGAGATCATTCTTAGATCTTTATAGGAAGTCTATTACTGATCTTTTCAGGTCCCTAAGAAGTGGTATAAGGTAGACCTTCAATCAAATCAATAGAAGTAACCTTCATTTATGTCAAGTCCTTGATTAGGAGACTAGATGGCATCTATAAATGCATATCTTTTGGATACTAATGAAAGGCTCAACAAAACTAACTATTCCATATGGAAAGTTAGAATGGAATCTATCATGATCATGCAAGATCTGATGGAAATTGTAAATGGTAAGGAGGGTGAACCTATTCATCCTCAAGAAAAAGTCAAATACATCAAGAGGTGCAATGTTGCACTACATTGCATAAAAATGAATGTTGCAAATGAACTCTTAAGAGAGGTAGGAGATTGCACTTCAACTCAAGATGCTTGGGAGACTTTTCAAAAGGTCTATGAATCCAAGAGCCAAACTAGAATGTTAGCTTTGAAGAATCAAATCTATAGAAGCTATCAAAAGAAAGGAGAGAGTGCACATACTTTTGTCCTAAGAGTAAAGGAATTGAACAAAGAGCTAGCCTTTATAGGTGACCCTATCAAGGATGAAGAGCTTGTTCAACTCATATTGAATGGACTAAGCTTTGAATTTGACAATTTGGTTCAGGGATATGCAATTATGGGTAAGCTACCCATACTTGAAGAACTTCAAGGCACACTCATGGCCGAGGAATCAAGAAGGAGCCAAATGCAAGAGAGGATGGATAGGCTTTCCATCCAAGGTGGAGATGACCAAGCTCTCTTCACCAAAGGCAAAGGCAAGTCCAAAGGCAAAGGATCAACATTCAAGAAGTCTACAAAGCTTGAGGATCAAGAAGGACCCCCAAAGGCATCTCCATCAACCACCAAAGTCAAGAAGGACAAATCAAAGGTGAAGTGCTACTATTGTAGCAAGATGGGGCATTATGCCTCGGAATGCTTCAAGAGGAAGCAATATAAAAGCCAAGCCAACATGAGCAAAGAGGAGGAGGAGGAGAGTTCACATGAGGACTCTCTCATGATGTCCATATTTTCTTCAACAAGCTTCAAAGGAGAAGATCCTTGGTGGATTGACTCGAATGCTAGTTCACACATGACTAGTAAAAGGGAGTTTTTCTCTTCTCTCTTATCTTATGATGGACCTATAAAGTCTATCTATACAGCAAATGATGAAGCTTGTAAGATTGAAGGAGTTGGTAGCATTCCCCTTTGCTTAGGATCTTCCAAAAAGATCAACATAGAAGGTGTTTTGTACATTCCTACAATAACAAAGAATCTACTAAGTGTTGGCCAAATGGTAGACAATGGTTTCAATGTTGACTTTGCTTCAAATGAATGTTTCATCAAGAAGAAGGGTAAGATAGTGGCTAAGGGCACTAGACTTGGCAAACTTTATAAGCTGGATGCATTTGTGGATACTAATGTTGTCATGTTGGCCGAGAAGAGCAAAATATCTACCTTAACTTTATGGCACAAAAGACTTGGACATGTCAACTCAGGTTTCATGGAGGAGTATGATTTAGGCCTACCAAGGTCTATTGGGAAGGAAGACAAGGTTTGTGAAGCTTGTGCCTTATCCAAGGCACATAAAAAGGTGTTCCCTAACTCCATCACAAAGTCATCTCATCCTCTTGAACTCATACACTCGGATGTGCACATTGCTAGCACCAAATCTAATGGAGGTTCATCCATGTTTTTAACCTTCATTGATGACTACTCAAGATATTGTTGGCTGTTCTTACTTTTCTTCAAGTCTCAAGTATTTGATACTTTTGTAAAGTTCAAGTTGTTTGTGGAAAAGCATCATAATCATAGCATCAAGATTCTTAGAAGTGACAATGGTGGACAATTCATCTCCAATGAGTTCAAGGCCTTTTGTGAGGAGGAAGGGATCAAGAAAGAGACTTCTTGTCCTTACACTCCTCAACAAAATGGAGTTGCTGAAAGAAGGAATAGAACATTATGTGAATGTTCTAAGGCTTTAAGATTAGATGCTTGTTTGCCCAAATCCTTTTGGGGTGAGTCTCTTGTATGTGCAAACTACTTGATGAATAGGGTGTCTTGCAAAGCAATTGAAGGCAAAACTCATTATGAGATGTTGTATGGAAAGAAACCCAATCTTAATCACTTGAAAGTTTTTGGGTGTATATGTTATGTGCATGTGCCATTGGAAACAAGAACCAAGGAGGATCCATCTTCCACAAGAGGGATCATGCTTGGATATGCAAGCTCAAGCAAGGGCTACAAAGTCTATCTCCCATCCTTGAACAAATTTGTTGTTTCAAGGGATGTCATCTTTGATGAACATCATATGCATATGCTTGAAGAAGGCTCAAGTGCTCCAACAATCAAGAAGAAGATGGCCGAGGAGCAAGATCTTGGTTTTGAGGAGGAGCTCATGGAGGAGCAAGCACCAAACCCACCTATCACACCAAGGAGATCTTCAAGGGAAAAAGTGGAGCCATCAAGGCTCACATATCAAGGCAAAGGACAGCAAGTTGAGGGTATCTCATCCACTTCTTATGCTTTATCTAGTTTTGAAGAACCGTCTAATGTTGAAGATGCATTGAACTCCAAAGAATGGTATACAACTATGTTGGATGAGTATGATGCCTTGATTGAGAATGAAACTTGGTTGCTTGTTGAGAGACCTCAAAGGAATGTAATAGGATGCAAGTGGGTCTTCAAGCTTAAGTTGAATGCAAATGGGAGTGTTAACAAACATAAAGCAAGATTAGTTGCAAAAGGTTATGCTCAAGAGAGAGGGATAGACTATGAGGAAACTTTTGCACCCGTGGCCAAGATGGTCACAATAAGACTAATCATTGCACTTGCATCACATTTTGGATGGATTCTATGTCAAATGGATGTCTCTAATGCTTTCTTGAATGGTTTTTTGGAAGAGGATATCTATATGGAGTAGCCACAAGGGTTCATCAAGCATGGAATGGAGAACAAAGTATGCCATCTCCAAAGAAGCATCTATGGCTTGAAGCAAGCCTCGAGATCTTGGAATTCAAGACAACATTGCTATCTTATTTCACTTTCTTTTGTTCAAAGTGAATATGATCCCACTCTTTACATTAAGTTTGATGATGTTGGTATTGTACTTTTACTCATTTATGTAGATGACATCATCATTAGTGGAAATAGTGTTGATGGTATTCAAAAAATCAAGATAGATCTATCCTTAGAGTTCAAGATGGTAGATCTAGGGTGTTTTCAATTCATCTTAGGCATAGAAGTACTTAGCGGGTCTGATTTTATCTTTATAAGTCAAGTAAACTATGCTCAAAGTCTTTTGAAGAAGTTTAAGATGGAAGTATGCAAAAGTGTTTTCACACCAATGGAGCAAGATGTAAAAGTGCCAAATGAAGATGATGAAAGATCCTTCATGGACATCACTTTGTTTAGGCAACTTATAGGTTCCTTAATGTGGATCACTATAACTAGACCAGATCTTAGCTTTAGTGTATGTAGGTTGATCCAATCCATGCAAAAGCCATTGAATATCCATTGGAAAAAGGCTAAGAGGATTCTAAGATACATCTTGGGTACATTGGATTTTGGGATTCTATATAGAGGAGATGTGATTAACCTTCATGCATTTAGTGATTCAGATTTTGCAGGGGACAAGAGGGATAGGAAATCAACAAGTTCCTATTCAACTTTCATAGGAGAAGGTGTGGTTTCATGGCTTTCAAAAAAGCAAGAAACTATATCTCTATCTTCAACCGAGGCCGAGTACAAAGCTTTGACAACCACTACAAAGGAGGTACTTTGGATCAAGAGAATATTGGTGGAACTAAAGATCATGGATTCAGAGGAGGCACCAATCATCTACAATGACAATATATCAGCCCAACACCTTGCATCTAACCCAATCTTCCATGCAAGATCTAAGCACATTGAGATATGCCATCACTTTGTGAGAGAAATGGTGCAAGCCAAGGAGATTGCTTTGGAGCATGTTCCAAGCAATGAATGTGTAGCTGATCTACTTACTAAACCACTTCAAAAGACACCTTTTATGAAGTTCAGATCATCACTTGGAGTGATTAGTAAAGCAATGATTGAACCAAGCTAGATAGTGAGGAGGAGTGTTAAAAATTCACAATTCTAGCTTGACTAGTTTTGGTCATATGACTTGTAAATAGCTAGATGGTCATGATGTGGCTTGTCACACGTGCCAAATAGCATAGGAGTCCATTAATAAGGATGTTCTCAAGTAGACCTAAGTGTTAGAACCTTTGGAATGAGTCCAAATTATGCTTAGATACAAGGGAGAAAAAATAGGAGCTATTTTTTGCATTGTTGAGGGATCTCCAAGATTCCAACCCTAACTTGGTAGGGATGAAAGATCCACAAAAATTAGAAATAGGGATAGGTTTAGGGCTACTCATACCTGCCCAAAACCGTGATGGATCATGTATATATAGGTGATGATATCTCACCAAAATCAATCAAGCAATTTCATGTTTTTTCTCTCATAATGGTGCAATTGCTCTCTATGTTCATAATTGTTTGAGTACTTGTGATTACTAATGATTATAGGATTGAATGTAGGTCTGGTGTACAGTACTCAGACTGTGGGAGGCCGTACTTTCACACGTGTGAAGCCTTCTTCAAGGATTTGGGCCATTTAGTGAGGTTCAAGCATAGATTTTTGATGGATTTTGATGGTTCAACTTGTGCTAATCTTATGAAATCATAATCTATTGTTTCCCTCATCATTTCAAGTGTTTTAGGATCCTTATTTGCTGTAATTTTTACATGACCTCCTCTGGATGATAGATCACATATATCTTTGGTTACTAGTCTTTTCCTCTTGTTGCTTCAGACCTTTCTATTGAGCACATCCATACCTTTAACAAGAGACAAATATGAGATACGCATGATGTGAAAGAAGTTGTTTCTAACTCTGAATCAGTCTCTTCCCGAGTTACTCATCAATTCTTATTCTCTGATCTGTGGGAAATCTACACAGATTGGGAAACTAACTATTCTCGTTATTTGGAAGAAGTAAAAGCAAATAATATACTTCGCTCCACTAACCCAATAACTAGACCATATTATACTTACAACCATGTAAATATTGCTTCTCTCATTTCGTATGCCCTCTTATCTGCTCAACAATTGTATATTAAAGAGAAATTTTCCAAATATACATATGCTGCCCTTTCACTAACTGTCCCTTCTGCTGAGATCTGAGATGTTTGAAATCCTGACCTAGGATAGTTGGTATGTACATCTTGTTAATAATACATTAATTGATAACCCCCTTGCACCAATCGGAAATCAAGGAATGGATGGTTATCCAAATTTGTCATTCCAAGAAGACTACAACCAGAAGAACAACTATTTCCTGGCAACAAAAGGTTTGACATTGGAACAAGAAATGTGAAAAATGCAAAAATAAGCTTGGTAGAGGCCAAAAATAATGTATATAGGATGATTACACATGTGTGGAGCCTGTTCCCACGTGTTAAAATAGTGTACTTGTCATGTACCATAATCATATAGGTTGTACATATGATTTAATTCAAGTTCTAGTGGCTAAAAAGGCCAAAAACTAGTTTTCTAGACATATGACACATGGCATTAATCTATTGATTGCATGAGCCACATCCTTTGGTTAGGTGTCATATCCCATGTGTAGAGGACAGCTCACATGTGTGGAATAAGCTGAAGTAGGCAAATTTTGACTTCTAGAAGATTTCTAAGTAGATCTCCATATAGAAGGAAAATGGACCAAAAGTGCTCAAAATAGAAGGTTTTGTCCAAGTGTTAGTTTTGCATGATGAATCATCATATGACAAAGCACCTTCACACATGTGGGATCATAGGGATGATCAGTACCACGAGCTCTCACTTATTGTATATATAGAGCCACATTTGGCCATTTGTTTTGATTGTTTTGAGGTTCTATCAATGTGTACTTGATCTTCAGGTTGGAGTCCGTACTCAGACAATGTTTCACACGTGTGAAACCAGAAATTACACTTACCTTCAATTAATGATTGTTCTTGTTAGGATTTAGGATCAGATTAGGATTCACTCTTGGTCCTTTTTGTACTTTTTTGCACATGGTATCAGAGCCAAGTACAAGAGGTTTTGTTGAAATTGATAGGGTTAATCCAAATCAAAGCCAAAATTAGCAGTTTTTTGGAAACTAGTCAAATTTTGTGTAGCGAGTTGGATTTGATAGCTATCCTCAAAATCTTTGGTCCAGATCTTGTTGTGGGCTGTAGGAACCCTTTCACACGTGTGAGGCCATACAGCTCCAGTTTTGACTGAGAAGTTTCAAAAATTTGTAGAATTTGACTCACATACCAATTTGAGTGGTTTTCGGTGCAAAATCAAGCATTTTCTATAGTGAATCTAATCCCTTGATTAGTTCTTGGATTAGATCAGCCAAAAAATTAAAATTGAAGCTTGAAATAGGTGCATTAATTGATCTTCTCTGATTTTTTGAGTGTATGTTGAAGTTAAAAGAGATTTTGTTAAAAATCACAGATTAAGGAGTGATATGCAAGGTGAGAGGTTGAAATCCGTTGTAACATCACTCTAGATTTGTTCAAGAATGATAGGGTCAAGTTTAGAAGCATCAATTTGCTAGAAAACATCTTTGGATCTGTCTTCCAAGTGAAACCTTTGAGAGTTTCTAGTGCATATAGAGCATCTATGCAAATATTTTGTAGAATTTGACATAGATTGGCTTAAATTGAGAGTTCTAGAAAAGAGATTGAGATCCAAGTCACATTGTTCAACCCTACTCAATTTGTTTAAGTGACTGTAAGGTTTGAAAAGATTCATTAAGGTGTTTATGGCAAATGTGTAGAGAGAGATTCAATTTTCTAAGAGTTCCTTCCTTTGTAGAGGGCAAGATCTAGAAGCTCATTATGTGTTGTTATAGGTGAAGAATTCGTCTTCTCCTAGGTGATCAAATCTTTCTAAGTGGTATTAGATCTTTGAAGCACAATATCTTAGTAGAAAAATCACAACTTTTGATTTTGAATTTCATTCCAAGTCTTAAAAAGTAGAGTAATTGGTGGAATTCAATAGGAGTGATTGAGTTCAATTTGTTGAGCAAAAATTGACATAGAATGTATGAAACTCAAATTAGTTCTATTCAACTTTCTTTGTGAGAGTGTGAGGGTCAATTTGTGATCCCATTGGATGTCTAGAATGAGGAGGAGTCCATATTTGAGTATTCATGCATGGTTGAGATCTTTGTGATCTCTAGTTGTCTAATTTTTTAAACTTTGTAAAAAATTGGTGGTATAGTTTGTTTTCAAATCAAATCAAATTCATTCTAAATCTCAAGAGTGAGATTATTTGGGTCAAGAGTGAGTCCAAAAGAAGTGATTAAGTTTGATTTTCATGTGTTTGAAACAAACCCATCTTTTGTTCAAGAATCTCAAGTGTTGAGAGAACTAGTCAAGTGAAACGGAAAATCTAGGTGTCAAATCTTTTTCATATCCATTTCAACTTTCAAAAGAAAGAGTCATTGGTATTTGATGAGTCCAATAGGAGATTGGATCTGATTTCTTTAGTGATTTGATTCAAAGATTGTGTGCTTTTGTCTTAGTGATCAAAGCAAAGTTTCCAAGTGACTAGTCATTACTGTGAAGACTGATTCTTAGGTTTGTGAGCTAGATCTTTTGTAGATCCTTCTAGATTGTTGAAGATGTTCAAATCTAGTCTCTTGAAAGTCACAAATTACATTTGTAGAATCATATCACAGGTATTTATTCACATGGCATCAATAGGTGGCATCCTATTGAAGGAAAAAAAGGATCCTGAGTGCAACCTTTGTGGCAAGGGAGGATATTTTTTCTCAAGATGCTACAAAAAGAAGACCAGTCCATCCAAGGAGAACCAAAGCAAGGGGGCCGAGGTGAAGGACGGAGCTTCAAGTTCAAAATGCAAATACTAGAAGGACAAGTCCAAGGAAAGGTGTTTCCTTTGTGGAAAGGTGAATGAGGCTTGGAGTCTCACAAGGACTTGCAAGATTTGTCTTCAAAAGTCCATCACAACACATGTCAAATATTTCAAAAATTTTCATTTGGAAGTGCATTGTTTGGTTCAAGATGCAAAGATAGATGTCATTTTCATGAAAGTAACTTGCATTTATTTTATGTCCTTGGAAAGTATTTTGCTTGGAACTTTGGACAAGTTCAAACTTATTGTTATTATCCAAGAGAAATCAATCAAGAATAAGGAGCAATCACAAAATGAAAATAGTTTGATTTATGCTCTCATGTCAACTTATGAAGAACCATTTTGCTTTGAAGAAATTTTTGTATCTCAAAGGTGGATTAAGGCAATATTAGTTGAGTGTGATGCCTAAAAAGATAGCAAAATATGTTTTCCTTGTAAGCTTACATTAGTTATGAAGTCAAGGAAATGGAAATATCTTCATAATGTAGGATCTTTTGGTTTCAATAAGATCATGAATGATGTGTTCATTCATAAAGATGAAAATTGTAAGTTTTCAATCTTAAAGGCAAGTTGTAAACTTCTTATGAGAATAAGTGAAGCATCCAAAGTGGACACTTATATCCATAAGCAAGTAGTTAGCCTTATTGAGATGGAAATGCCTTTTGATTTCAATATTAGAAAAATCATGCCAAGTTGTGATGATTTTTGGACTTATGTTTCTAGCATAAGTAATTTTGATAATCATAGGAAGTGCATATTGTGTGGTCATAGTTGTTGTGATCATATGAGACATGGAGTTCTTGGATTTCCATCAAGAAGGAGCACCATGAAGAGGATCTTAAAGAATCATCTCAAGGTTCAAGTGTGCCAAGGATTGAGGAGGAGAGATCTTCTCAAGTTGTGATTCCAAAAAGAAACTCAAGAAATATGGTTGAGTCGATGTGGCTCACATTTCAAAGGAAAGAGGAGCATATCTCATGTGGTATACATCACATACTTACTTCTCTTATGTCATTTGATAAATCAATTTGCTTTAGTGAGATCATTGCATCTCAAAATTGGAGTGAAGCCATACTAGTTGAGTGTGAAGTCTCTCTTGAGAACATAGATGATGTTCTTAAAAGGTTGAAATTTATTTTAAATCAATTAGAAAGCAAATGGTTATTTAATCAAATGTATGCTCTTGAGTCATGTAAGAGCAAAAGTGATTTGTTCACTCATAGTTTGAAAATTTGTATTGAGGCAAATTGTAAACTCTTTATGAGAGTAAGTGAATCATCTTCTAAAGACACTTATCTCCATAATGAAGTATTTAGCCTCAGTGGATCTGAGATTAGCATGGTAAACAAGCATGAAGATATGATGCAAACACTTTGTTATTAGAGCATGCATAGTCTTGCCAATTTGGATAAGTCTAATTCTCTAGATCATGGTAACATGATGTTAGATCTTTGTGATCCTAATAAGTCAAGAAGAAATCTTTATTCTCTCATGGAGGAGCATGCACATGAAGAAGGAGCAAGCCTCAAAGTCAAGCATCTACATAATATTTGGAAGAAATCAATTTCGAAGATGCTAGGATGGTGCAAAGCTCTCAAGTTCATCAAAGATGTCAACATCAAAGAAGCACTATCATGGATATGGTGATTTCAGATCAACATCAAGCTCATTGGCTGAGCTTCACACCTTTTGAACCAGCAAAGACCAATTCAGCCCATGGAGTCAAGTTCAAGATCATCGTGTTTTCCATCAAGCTAGATTTACCAAGCTAGATTTTTGAAGAGTGTGAAAAATGCAAAACTAAGCTTGGTAGAGGCCAAAAATCATGTATATAGGATGATTACACATGTGTGGAGCCTATTTTCATGTGTTAAAATAGTGTACTTGTCATGAACCATAATCATATAGGTTGTACATATGATTTAATTCAAGTTCTAGTGGCTAAAAAGGCCAAAAACTAGTTTTCTAGACATATGACACATAACATCAATCTATTGATTGCATGAGCCACATCCTTTGGTTAGTTGTCATATCCCATGTGTAGAGGACAGCTCACATGTGTGGAATAAGCTGAAGTAGGCGAATTCTGACTTCTAGTGTCGGTTTTGCATGATGAATCATCATATGACAAAGCACCTTCACACATGTGGGATCATAGGGATGATCAGTACCACGAGCTCTCACTTATTGTATATATAGAGCCATATTTGGCCATAATCAATGTGAGACACCAATCTTGGTTTTGGAAGCAATTTTGAGTGATTCTCTCCATTTGTCTACATTTGTTTTGATTGTTTTGAGCAATTAATGATTGTTCTTGTTAGGATTTTGTGTCTAGAATTGATCTAGATTGATCTTAATCTGAAGTAGATTGATAGATCAAGTAATCTGACAACCAATCCCTCTTGAGGATCAGATTAGGATCCACTCTTGGTCCTTTTTGTACTTTTTTGCACAAGAAAATGAAGAGAATGAAGCCCGAGCCAAGGCTATTTTCCACAACAAGCCAGCTAGCCAAAAGAGACAAAGAAGGACATAAATCAGATTGTTTGCGAGCCGCTGCACAGTTGAGGAAGGGGATATGTGGAGTCTTATGATCTCACGTTATCCAAATTTTGTCATATATTGTAAAAGAATTTCAATTTCCATGTATATAAAATGTGCGATAGTGCCTAAATACATGTAAAGGCCTATTTCGCACTTTGTAAAATCATATTTTGAGTAGAAGTTGCGACGTACTAAAGAGACGCAATAGAAGTTCAAAACTGACATTTGACGGTTCGTAATTGACATTGAGGCTGAAGAACATTCCTATAAGGATAGCACTATGTGCCATTGTACATACGCATTTCTACGTAGAGCTGAGTATCAATAGAGAGCGAAGAGCAAGTTCTTACAGCTTGAACATTCTTTCCTTCTGTTATCTCTCACAGAATTACTTCTTATCATTTGTGCGAACACACTTTGTATGATTTGTGATTGATTGTGATACTATTTTGTTTGTATCACACACATTTATTAAGTTATACTGAATTTCAGTTACTCTAACATGGATTTTTAGACGACACCAGCAAGTAATAATTTTGACTAATGTGTGCAGGGAATTAGCCGACGCGGTTGAACATAACTTTTAGCAAAACCTCCTTCAACTTTGAATGAGCTATGTGTTCAAAAATGGGATTGATTGAGGCTCTGTCTTGTTTGCTTCCTGCGATAAAAACTAATTCTCTGTGTTTGATTAAGAAGAACTTTTAGCTAATGTGATTCTGCTTGATGAATCTAATTGCTAGTTGTTGTCAGTTCTGACTGTTTTCCTGATGCCTAAAAAGCCTGAAAGATAAAGTTATTCTTACAATTACAGACCTTGACCGAATTGTTTCATCATTGGTATTCCTGGATGCCAATTCACCCAAATATCTTTGGATAACCAGTTATGTCGTTGTAGTATTCATTGTGAACTTTATACACTCTAGTCTGTTTATCATTATACATACATTTACCATGCAAAAGACGAGATTATTTTCTCTCTTGGGGAACAATCAAACCTTTTATACTATGTAATTCATTGATTTTACTTTAATTTGGATTGTTGCATGCGGCATTGTTTTAATAAGTATGGATTTATTGATATTTGTATTTTGGTTGTTGCAGTCAGCATTGGAGCCTGAACATTATGTCTGTAAAGATAAATAAGGAGAGAGTATCAAATATTCTATGTGTAAGATTAAACTCAGCTGCAAATACACAGAGAGAATTTAATTCTCTACTTTATGATGTCATTTGGAAAATATTGACAACGACAACCTCAATTGGAGAGATAACCATTAGATCTCTCAAGGTATATTCAATTTATCTCTGATATGCATGTATTCTTTTTTTAGTTCAAATCTATCATCATAGCATAAATAAATTTTCTGTCATAATATTACTAATTTTCGTTTAATATATGCAGTGTGTACAACAAAAGGACGTTTTTAGTTGTGCATGGTCCGTCATGTAAAATACGAAGCTATTTTTTGAGTGGTATAATTTACAAGTGGATGTAGTTATTGAAAATGTAATATTCTGTTCATTTGTAGTTCCTTTCATTTTGATTCATATTTCTTTACTATCATTGTTTGTAATTTGCTGATTCTCGTGTTTTGTGAAGACAGTTCACTCTTGAGCCGTATACTCCTGACGATGTATATAGATTTCGGCAAGAGTTGATCAGAACCTATGCTCAAAACGGTGTAAGCATTGCACCTGAGATCGAGGGCCGTCAAAAACAAGCTTCTACTGCTTTAACAGCCTTTCAAGTTGCTCAGGATGCAGATCTTATTATATATGATAGAAAATAAATAGAAGTCCTTCCTAATACATAGAAAGACGATATTATAGCAGAGAGTCCTCTTGTCTTAAAAGGCATAGAGACCTTCCTGAAACAGAGGAAGTCGAGATTATAGTAGGAGCTGTTCCCTTATCAGTTCCTAATACTGATAAAGAAAATATAGAAAAATTGTCTGAATAGAGATCTATTTGTAAATAGAGATACATAAAAAAAAATACAATCATTTTACATATAAACAACTTGTTTATGGATTTTTTTATTGATATCAATATATATTCTTACAATCAAATTGTGTCCATAGTGTAATATTGGAATGCAATTTTCTATATTGATAAAAAGACATGATGATTGGCATGTAATTGTTGATAGTGAATCTCAATGTTCTTCCATAAGTTGAATTGTTTCGCCAATATCTCTGCATTTGATTTCGAGCTCATATCTTTTATGTACCTACATAAAACTAATACAAAGTGAGTTACAATTAGTATAAAAATTGTATTAGAAAGTTTTGATTGAAACTATTCATAAAGGATTGAGTGTTTACAGTTATTTACGAGTTTACCATTGAAAATGAATCTGAAGTCTGAAAGTAAATCATCTTGTAGGAGCAATAGTTTCCACCTGATGTAATTTAGACTCCAATCTTTTTCCACCTCAACACACGTCAAAACAACATCATTGTATATAATTTCAATTTTTGTTTTAAATGTCCACTGGCTTCCAAGTCTTGATCAAGTGGCACCCACTTACCTTTATTTTTTTTCAATCTTTGATAATGGAAGCATAAGCTCAATATTTGTTTTTCAATTTGATAACGGAAGCACATGGAGGACATTTTAATTCTGCATTCTATTTCTCCATCTGACCTTTTGTCCCAGCCTTCATCCATAAGTTCAAATAATAAATTATCTTATAAATTTTTGCATCCAAGGTCGTTGGGGTTTTGTGTACATTGACATTTGAAAAGAAATCCACAAATATATTCAAGGAAATAAACCAACTCAACCTGACTGTTTTTTATTTTGTGCTCATTTTAATGATTTTTTTACATCATTATATATCTTGCAAAGAAATGATTCTGAAACTGTAGCATCTGGTGCAATCCATTCATCACTTTCAAAACTAGGTAATGGAATTGGAAATATTTGTCCAAATTTTTCTTGTATTAGGAATGTACATTGATCCATAAAAAAATATCTCACTATCAGCTAGATCTTTTGCAGTTCTACCTCGATATTGCAGCTATCCAATATCAATGTAAATAACATCTAACACACCTGCTAAAAATCCACTGGGCTCCCATTCATTTATGTTGGATGGATATAAATCTGCAAGAGAAAAATGATCACATTGGAAAGTTTACTATTAGATATTTATGAATGACAAAAATCTAAGTATCAAAAATATCAATACTCAGTTGTTTTTTTTGTGATCCTGAAGGTTGAATCCTTGCACATTTATCGCATATATACATGTTGGACTAGAATTTCAAAAATAGATTTTCCTCCTGATGATGTTCTGAAATCCAAAATTCTGGCCTTCCAATAAAATTGAAATGATAGTTTTGCCCTTGTGTTTTTCTGAAATGCTCCTCTTGATGATGGATGCATCAAAACCCAAGAGTTTTTTGAATATTTTTTTGGCACCCATAATCCATTATCATCTTTCTCATTGAATAGAAGCACAAAGTCAATTGAGGAGCACGACTTTCTTGATGGCACCATTTGTAATGTGCATGCAAAAATCTGAAATACTGAACTATAAATCACAAAATTTGCGTAGACAAAAAGCCATGAATATGAGAAAATGTGTTGGCATAAATTTGAAATATTGATCTATTTGGCGCCATGAATTAGCTCTGGTTAAGTCTGTTAACCATGATTTGACAATGCATATACATTAATGGTACATCGATTTTCTCATCTCAACCATCTGTCATATTCATTTTCAATGTTTTTGGGTCTCTTCGGACAATGATGAGTTGGACTGCCCAAAGAGAGCCTTTGAAAAAAATGTTTTTATATTTTTTTCTTATTTTTGTTGCCATGTGGACCAATTGAAACCTCAAAATCAAGGTTCTACATAACGTAGAATTTTTCAAATATAAATAAAATAAAAACTATTAAAATATATTGTTGTTTCGTTGGGCAGCATGTAGAAATGCTATTGGTTGATGAGGTTTAGTCGAAGCTCCTACTGGATGCAATATCATTGATTGCAAATGGATCTTTAAGATCAAGTACAATGCCAGTGGAACAATTAATTGAAGGAAGACAAGATTGGTAGCACCAGGATTCACTCAGATCTCCAACGTTGACTACAATGAGACTTTCAGTCCAGTAGTCAAGCATTCATCAATCCGAGCCCACCTATCATATGTTGTAGCTACCGACCTCGAGGTGTGGCAACTTGATGTGCAAACAACTTATCTGAATGGAGTTATACAAGAAGACATCTACATGGTCCAGTCCAAAGGATACGTTCTGGAAGGTATGAAAATTATGTCTGTAAACTCCATAAGGCACTCTATATGCTTGAAACAATCTGCTAGAGCTTGGTTTCAAAGGATCAACACATTCCTCATTGAACAAAATTTCCAATCAAGCACTGCTGATTACAACGTCTATTCCAAGTCGGTGCAACAATCCTTCATTATCATTATCTTATACGTGGATGATACGTTGTTTTTCAGCAACAATATCAATTTGGTCAAGGATTCTAAGCAGATGCTGTTTTTTGAGTTTGACATGACTGATGTGGGTGAAACTCACTTCTGTCTGGCATTCAGATCCATAGAGACAGAGCGAGATGACTGATCTATATTACTCAACAAAGGTATCTTTATTGACAGATACAATCTAATGAACTGTAAGTTATTTCACTCACCTATGGATCCAAGCCTATGTTTGTCAAAGGACCAATGTCCCTAGACCAAACAGGAAGAGGAGCAGATGAGAGAGTATCATTATTGATCAATACTTGGATCTCTTGTATCTGTACAGCCCTACAACCATATTCTGTGATAATCAGAGCGCTATTGTCTTATCGGCCAGCCCTAGATTTCACTCTAAAAGTAAGCACATTGAAATCAGATATCACTACATCAGGGACAAGGTTCTCAACAAGGAGGTAAGCTAAACGTACTATAGAATGCAAGACATGGTTGCAAATATATTCACGAAGGCATTAAGTGTTAATGCACACAACAAGTTTTGTGCATTGCTTAGTTTGAGTTTCAAGACATTCACGGATCTAGATTTAGGGGGGGGGGGGGGTGTGTTGGATTTATCTTCTCTACTCTCCTAGATCCTATTTTAATCTGCCTCCATTCATGTTGCTGTATTTTACTTGTGTTGTCACACAGTCTGCATATTTACATGTAAAATAAGACAGGCAAATAAAACGCAACTGTTTGCATAAATACAAGTACACAGGTGAAAAAGGTGACACTGTATTTTTACACGTGATTTGTGACAGGCAAAAAAGATGACATTTTCATACAAATGCTAAAGGTGTCCTTATAAAGCTTGTATTTATCATTTGCTGGAGTTTATAAACTTTTAGAAGTGTGGTTTACATGTGGTTTTGTAGGTTGAATCAATATTTTAGTGTGTTGATCATATGTTGATCAAGTTTGTTCTATTCTAGGTATCCTTGGTAGCCTAGTTTTGTGTATTTTCTAAGAATGCAAGTAACTCTTCAGATCATAACTTGATCTGGTCACTTGCTGGAAATTTTGAGAGCTTAAGCAAGAGTGTGTTTAGGTTGGTTTGAGTCTGTAATCCATTCTTAGTGTGTGCAAAGTGTTGCATGTGTTTGAATCTTCCTTTCTATGCTTGGAAATCAGACAGGTTCAAGATAGAAGTGTTTTAGGGTCTTAGATCTTCTGAGATCTCCTTATCCATCATTTGTTGAGAGGAAAGTGAGTGCTAGGTGCATTAGGACAAAGCCTAAAAGTTGAAGAATCATTATATTCATGGCTTTTAATGGTGAGTTTTAATGATAGGTTGAGTTCATCAAACTACTCTACCTGGAAAGTGAGGATGGAATCCTTACTTGAGTTGAATGAACTCACGGACATAGTTGCAGGAACTAAAGAGAGACCACCCATAGTTCAAGAGCAACAAAGGTTTGATAAGAAGGCTAAAAGGGCTCTTCATATCATTAAAATGAATGTTACCAATAAACTTCTCAAGGAAGTTGGTTAGTGTCAAAGTGCAAGTGAGGCATGAAATGCCTTGAAGAAACTCTTTGAATCAAAGTCCACATCTAGGGTATTGACCCTTAGGAGGCAAATATTTTCTAGTAGACAAAGAGAGGGAGAAAGTGCTCATGCATTTGTCTTGAGGGTTAAGTCCTTAAGTGATGATCTAGCATGCATTGATGAAAGCATAAAAGATGGTGAAATAGTCCAAGTTATGTTGAATGGTTTTTGCATTCGGATCTTCATTCTTTTAGTACAACTAGCAATGGTGGGGCAAAAATGTATGAAACTTTTATTGATGACTTTAGTAGGTATACTTGGGTCTATCTTCTTAAAACCAAGGATTAAGTGTTTGCTACATTTGTCAAGTTTAAGAATGAAGTGGAAAATCAATTCAATACAAAGATCAAATGCTTGAGATCAGATAATGGAGGGGAATAGTGTTTTGTATTATGCATTAGTTTAAGGTATTTAAGAGTGATAGATAAATAAATAGTATTTGATAGAAAATTTCTATTAGATATATATATATATATATATATATATATATATATATATATAGAGATATATATATATATATATACAGAGAGAGAGAGAGAGAGAGAGAGAGAGAGAGAGAGAGAGAGAAAGTGTGTATGTATGTGTATGAGTGTGTTTTGATTAAGATTTAGAGTAGTAGATGACTAGATAGTGTTTGATGGTAATTGTATGTTTGAATTTGCTTATAATAATGGTTCAATTGTGTAATATAGTGCTATTTTTTAATTGCTTGTGCATGTGACAAAAATATTCAAAAAAAAGAGAGCAAGCATTTAAAGAGCGAGCAATTGCACATTTGCACTTAAGCTTCGAGTGAGTTTACTGGTGCGTTTGTGTTATTTCAATTTGTTTTATTATTAGAATACGTTATCTAACATAGTAAAAAATTAAATGTAATTCATAATTTTCATTTTGTTCAAAGCAATATCGTATTTTACCGCATATACTAGCAATCAATTAATATGCAAAGGTGAAATGTAGATAATTAAAATCCCCAAATCACCACCAAATTGATTTAGAAACAAGAGCAACACATTCTACTCTCCAATACCTATCCAACAAGCTATAGAACACATCTCAGCAGCTTCTTGGATGGCTGATACAGCCTCCGCTGTGACTCTAAAACCTAATCTAAATTCATCAATAACTTCCTTTAGCAGCGAATGAAGGGGGCTCTTGGTATAAGGAATGCAGTTGACTTCTGATAGTGTCTGATCTCTTTTAACCACTTTGCAATTCATGGCTTTCGTTGTGACCTTGGTGGGGGTGGTTGCATCCTTCGAAGGTTCTTTCCTTCGCAAGGTGGTTCGAAGGTTCTTTCCTTCGCAAGGTGGTGGTGGGGTCCTTCTTCGTCTTCGATTCATTGTCGGCTCTAGGATAGTCGAATCGGACTCTTCTGCCTGCGATTGATTGCTCGTCTCGAGGATTGCTTGATCCGGTTCTGTTGCTTGTGCTTGGTTAGTCGTTGATGTTTTCGGAGTCGGTGCTAGTCTTCTTGCCTTGCACTTGTTCCGTGACTTGCGGATTTTGACCTCAGGTGTGGCTTTGTTGGATCCCACCAACAAGCTCATCATAGGTCCCATTATTGGGCGTTGAACATCCCCAAGGGACTGCAACGGTGTTGAATCCCCAGATGGTAGTCCCGTCCCCTTTGAAGCAACCAACGGATCTGATAGGCCGAAGATATTCGACGGCAAAGGACCTGAAGCCCCTAGCTCTGCGTTTATGAAATCCACGGCCGCTTCCCACTGGTTGTGTGTTGGGAAGGAACTACGTAAATTGTTGTTGTTGTTGAAATGGTTCCTGTTGCTCCAGCTCCTCATGTTGGACCTGGGGAATTGTCTCCGCAGCTCCCACCTGCATAACCTGCGGAATTGTCTCTACAGCTCCCACTTGCACATCCGCAGCTCCCACCTCCATATCCGGTTGCTGCTACTGCCCATGTACCCGCTCTTGCACCTGTTGCTCTTGCACCTACTGCTCTTGCTGACCCTACTGTTGCTGGTGGTCTTGCTCCTGTTGTTGTGACTCTTGCAAGACTTCAGCCATCTGCTATCTACATGATCTGCCATTGGGACGGCCGGTGAATATTTCTCGAGGATTGGATTGGGCTTTTTGGCTGTGGCTGGGACTTCTGCTTGGGCTCAGACTTCTATTGGCCCCATCGTCTAATGTCGCTAGAGTTTCCCGTTGCATTAAAGCTTGAATCCTAGGATCTCTAGCAGTTTGTTTAGTGCGTGCCATGTCTTCAAACATTTAGGATGGTGAATGAGAAACCAGAATATATGCTGGTAGTGGGAGCGCTAAGCACGGGCTCTGAAAAAAAAATACCTTGAGCTTTGAAACCGAAAGGGTTGAAGTGTGAAAATGAGGCTCCATGCACCCTTTTATTTGCGAGATTTCTATTTGTAGTAATGAGTGTTTTTGAAAAAATTAGACTTTTTAAAAATAGTAGTGCACCATACACATATTACAATACCTAAAACCCTAAATCCCATTCAATCTCAAATGCATCATAGAAAATACACAGATGTGGCATAGCAACGTATTCCCATTAAAATTCCTTGCCTTCGAAAGTTCAATTTAAAAAAACTTTTTAGGTCCAGTACATGCATATTCCAAATAAATTCATGAACACCACTATCTTTGTACATTGATGAATAAAAGAACATCAGTCCCACTAAAATTTTAATGTAGCAGAATTTATTAGCGAATCGCAAGTGTGGTCCTTTTCCGCATGTCTCCTAATTTGCAAAGCAGACACTAGTATTAGTATTAAACAATGTATTAATCCTTGCTACACATGTTAGACATCGTGCACATAAATCCTAACAAAGCGGATAATAGAAAAGTAATTTTAAAGATACATTTTGTCCGTCAATATTGAAGATGAGATTTGTGGGCACATCAGCAAATGTCAATTCAAGCAGAGCTTGTAAATCTTCTAGATTCCACCCACTGTTGATGCGCACTTCACATATTTCATCATGTGGGAGAGGGATACACAAGTCCACATCTTGCTCTCTCATGTCAGCGTCCAATGCTTCCCATCGACCATGACTAAACTTTACCCGCCTGTAAACAAAACTGAAAGAGCATGTTTGACGTGAAATGTGATATCTTATTCCCATTGTTTCACGACAAAGATTACACCTTATCATATTCCCTTTGTGTTCTACTTCCCTTGAATCCCAAGAGGTAAGTACATTATCCAACAATGAGGCCTCTGCCGCTTTCCACGCCCGCATTGTATTTGTTGTCTTGAATGGGATTTATTTGAATATCACAACAAATAGAGTGATCGGTAGAAAGACACTAGTGTACACTCGTTTAGAACCCAATGTTGGCTTCATGTTCATTGTAATCTCTCTCACGAGTGTGTCTTTGTTAATTCAATAGTCAACTGATCAATAGAGGGCCACTCAAGAGAATTATTTGCAAGTTCCAAAATGGGTAATAATTTTTCATGGCCAAAGTTTCTTTTTGGAACTTCGTACATGTGATCATAAAAGTAGATACCCATGTTATTGAGAGCCGTAGACGAAAGACCACCATATATCAATTCACCATAGTTTGCATGTATGGCTGCAAACGACTTTACATGTTGCCACTCAAAGCTATTTGAAGAAAAAATGTCTACACAAGCACCTTTACTATTGTCACTGTTTAGTAAAACAATGGAACAATATTCATAATACAAAATTTACATGACAATAAAGGAAGTAAAACTTACAATGTGAAGGTATGCTTCTATCAGCAATTGCCATGTCCAACAAAATATCTCGACACATGTACACATGCTATACTTTAGCATGGAAATCTTCATGACAATCTATTTTGAATTCATGAATTCTACATTTCTAGTGGTAGTCTTGATTGTTTCATTTTCTCTTTGCAACTTTGTGAATTCCTTTGCCAGAGGGTTGCATGAGAATCCAATCAAGCATTGAAAGTGTCGTAGGCACCCAATCCCCATTGAAGTCTTTGATTTGTGCTACAATAGAATTCAGTTGGTTTTTTGGCTTCCTTGACTGGCTAGAGGTCATGATGTCTGATGTAAATGATATATTGGATCAGAGATAGTGTCCTAACTTTAACCAAGAAAAAGTGAATAATAACGAGATAAAGAAACATGATCTATTGAGAATAGATAAATGGGAGTAAGGAAATGTCATTGAGAGATGGACTGTAGAAAGGAATAGTTGTAGTGAAAAGTAGGTTCACACTAGCATGCATTCCAATATTGCTAATCATACCCATCACTGAACATAGCATTACAAAAACGCTTCTATTATCAGAACTGAATTTACAGTACAATTCTTGATCGTTGTCTATTTTCCAGATCAGTGTGTTGGTGCGAGAGAGATGTTCTCTTCTCACGAATAGTATGACTAGCTACTGCTAATCTGTAAACTCACTCTGGAGCTATCTTAGACTGTCTGTCTGTGTATATGTCTATGTCCGTCGTTGATCCCTTTATGTGATCAATCCAGGGAACTGATTAAGTTAAAAGATCTAATGAAAAGAAATGCATTAGCCTTAAACAAAACTGATTCCAGTTTTTTGTCATTGTCCTATGTGAATCATCCGCCTTTTGCCCGGTTGTGTTGTGCCTTCATGCTGCAGGCCTTCGCTTTTTGCCTAAAGGACATTTTTGTGACTTTAAGAGCAGTGTGGCTTTTTCAAGGGTAAGTGTCCCTTTTCTAAAGGCAAGTGTCGCTTTTTCCCGAAAGGCGAAAACCCGAAAGTAGTCCTAAAAGGTTTGAAGACATTTTGACGACAATGTCACTTGTTCTCAAAAGGCAAAAAACGTGACAGTATGGCAGAAACCAGCTCTAAGGGCATGTGTCGCTTTTTCTAAGGATGCGAAAAATGCGACTGTAGGACAATGTCCCTTTTTTAGGGGCAGGTGTCACTTTTTCCTGAAAGGCGAAAACGCGACAATGTCGCTTTTTTCTGAAAGGCGAAAAGGCCGACGGTATGACAGAAAATAGTTCTAAGGCTACTTTCCCATCTTTAAGGGCAGGTGTCCTCTTTTTAAGGATAGGTGTAGCCTTTTTTGAAAGGTGAAAAAGCCGAAGGGAAAAAAGCCGACTATATGGCAAAAACCAGTTCTAAGGCCAATGTCGCTCTTCTAAGGGTGAGTGTCCCTACTTAAAGAATCTAAACCTTTCTAAGGCATTTTAGGGACAGTGTCGTCTTTTTCGCAAAAATGCGACAGTGTCGGGAAAAGTTCTTAGAATTCTTTTCTAAGTGTTTTAGACCTAGGGATGAATTTTTTTCATGACCCAAAAATGTGAACTGTGCGATGAAACAGTTCAAGAATGCAGACTATGAAACATAGTTCAAAATGCATAGTCGTGAAAAACAGCAAAGAAAAAAAACTAAGAAAAATACTAAGGCTTTGAAAAGACAGAAACTCCTCTCAAAGCTAGTATTTTTCTGATTCGTAAGCTTGCGCGCTGCTTCTCAAAAATTGCCTTGTCAAGAGGCTCCGTGAAGATATCAGCCACCATCTGCTTCGTTGGAACAAACTCGGTCTTCAACCTGTCTTTCTCAACCAGATCTCTTATTAGATGATATCTGATAGCAATGTGTTTTGTCTTGGAATGAAACACCGGATCCTTTGTCAGATGAATGGTGGATGTGTTATCCATGAATAGTAGCAGCGGCTCGTTGAAGTTCTCTTTCAGTCCATCAAGGAACTGCTTGAGCCATGTAAGCTCGTTCATCATCTTGGCTGCTACAACATACTTTGCTTCGCAGGATGATTGCACAGTTACTATCTGCTTCATGCTGATCCATATCACAACTACACCGGCTACTATTGTGCATCCTCCTGAGACGCTCTTGCAGTCATCTTTCAGGGATGCCCAACTTGCATCACTGTAGGATTTGATCTGAAATCCTTCATGCTGAGAGAAACATAGCCCATAATCCTTCATCTGTTGAAGGTATTGCAGAATTCTCTTGGCTATCTTCCAGTGTGTAGGGCCTGGATTGATATTATAATGTTGAGTAGAACAACAGCGAAAATTCATCTACTACTAGCATGCATTCCAATATTGCTAATCATACACATCACTGAACATAGCATTGAAAAAACTGCTTCTATTATCAGAACTGAATTCACAATACAATTCTTGAGCGTTGTCTATTTTTCAGATCAGCGCGTTGGTGCGAGAGAGATGTTCCCTTCTCACGAATAGTATGACTAGCTACTGCTAATCTGTAAACTCACTCTGAAGCTATCTCAGACTGTCTGTCTGTGTATATGTCTGTGTCCATCGTTGATCCCTTTATGTGATCAATCCAGGGAACCGATTAAGTTAAAAGATCTAAAGAAAAGAAATGCATTAGCCTTAAACAAAACAGATTTCAGTTTTCTATTGTTGTCCTCTGTGAATCAGCCGCCTTCTGTCCGTTGTGTTGTGCCTTCACGCTGCAGGCCTTCGCTTTTTGCTTAAAGGACATTTTGGTGACTTTAAGAGTAGTGTCACTTTTTTAAGGGTAAGTGTCGCTATTTTCCCCAAAAAACCCAACAGTAGTCCTAAAAGGTTTTAAGGCATTTTGGCAACAGTGTCGCTTTTTTTCGAAAGACGAAAAACACGACAGTACGGCAGAAACCAGTTCTAAGGGCAGGTGTTGCTTTTTCTAAGGATGTGAAAAACGTGATTGTAGGACAGTGTCCCTTTTCTAAAGGCAGGTGTCGCTTTTTCCCAAAAGGCAAAAAACTCGACAGTGTCGCTTTTTCTCGAAAGGCGAAAAGGTCGACGATATGGCAAAAAATAGTTCTAAGGCTAGTGTCCCATCTTTAAGGGCAAGTGTAGCCTTTTCTGAAAGGCGAAAAAGCCGAAGGGTGAAAAAGTTGACTTTAGAGTAAAATCTAGTTCTAAGACAAATGTCGCTTTTCTAAGGGTGAGTGTCCCTATTTCTAAGGGTCTAAACCTTTCTCAGACATTTTAAGGACAGTGTCACCTTTTTCAAAAAAATGTGAAAAATGCGACAATGTCAAAAAAAAGTTCTAAGAATTATTTTCTAAGTGTTTTAGACCTAGGGATAAATTTTTCTCATGACTCAAAAATGCGAACTGTGTGACGAAACACTTAAAAAATGCAGACTGTGCGAAATAGTTCAAAACGCACAGTCGCGAAAAACAGTTAAGGAAAAAACTAAGGAAAAATGCTAAGGCTTTGAAAAGACAGAAACTCTTAGTTTCTTCAATGTAGGGTTAATATTAAGAAGTGTACCATGTGGGTCCATAGTCTACTATTTGAATTTTCTATGTCATATGGACCATCCCATCTCATTTGTCACACTTTTATTGGTACACATGGTGTCATTAACACTAATTATAATTAGTGAAAAGGCCCTTTTTGAGTTCAAAAAAGGCCCTAATGAGTCTCTCAAACGATTGTTGACAATCAACACACCATTCATAGTAAATGTCTTTCTTTAATAAATGTGTTAGTGGTGCAGCAATAGATGCGTGGTCTTGAATGGACCTTCTATAATATCCAACATGATCCAAAAATCCTCTGAGTTCTTGTAGATTTGTCGGGTCTTTCAAATTCTTTATAATTTCCACCTTAACTTTATCGACTTCAATTCTTCTTGTCGATATTTTGTGTCCGAGTAGTATTCCTTCTGGAAAACCAGAATAACACTTCTCTAGATGGAGACATAGTGAAGTCTCTCTGCATATCTGCAATGTCTTCCGCAACTTTGAAAGATCAGTGGCTTCTAAGCTATAAACACATAAGTCGTCCATAAAGATCTCCAGGAATACGCATAGATATTTTTGAACTTTGTTTGCACTGTCAGTTACTTCAGTCTCTTGAATCTCGTAACAATCTAAATAATTTGTTTCAATATCTTCTTCTTCTGAAAAGATATGAAGAGCATAAGATGATTGCTCGGACGTAAAGCTTGTATTTGATTGAGCAGTTTCTCCTTCATATAGCTCACGTTGCCATGTGTAACATGCTCGTGCAGCTTTCCTTGTTCATCATGTTCTCTACTTTGAAATCACAACTCCTTTTTCTTCCAATGAACGCTAGATTTTGTTAGAGATAGCCAGGGTATTCCGATAAGGATGGAATAGTTACCCATTCTGATTGGCCGGATCACAATAAAATTCATGATAAATGGTATATCTTGGATATATACCGTGACTTCTTTCAGCTCGCCTACAGGCTTTCTCCTTGTCGAGTCGGCCAGTTTAATCTTTCTCTGAGTAGGCTGGATATTAGTAAGTCCAAGTGCATGCGTTGTATCTTCCTCCAATGACTTGAAATTGGGGTGTCCCATCCTTTTATGCCAAACCTCTTGAATAGGGTATTTGGTCCCTTGCAACACATCATCATTGGCCGTGTAGATCACCCTCTTGTCATCTCCATATGCCAACAAAGAAGTGAAGTACTCTTTGTGAAATGTCATGTGTGAACTTGCTCCACTATCAATCCACCAAGGATCTAGATCTCCATCATTAGCAAGCATACATGAAGACATCACAAAAGCATCATCATTTGCATCTTGAACATCCAAACCATCCTCATCAAGAGTAAGATTACCTTGCTTGTCTCCTTGATCTATTTTTTTCTTGTAGCACTCACTTGCAAAGTGTCCTTTGATGCCACAAAATAAGCACTTGAGCTTTGATCTATCCTTCTTTTTGCCATTGGAAGAAGCATCCACTTGATCTTGCCCTTTAGACCATTTACTTTTGGTTTTGCCTTTGAATTTGCCCTTTGTGAACATAGCATCCTCTTGAAGTGTCGATGTAGAAACACCTCTTGCTTGAAGCCTATATTCCTCATTGATCAAGATCTCTTGAAGATCCATTAAACTTGGAAGATCTTTCCCTTGATGTTCTCCTTGGCTTTTGACTTGATGAAGGTCCATCATCATCACCATCCAAAGTAGGATCCTTTTCATCAACATCAAGAATGTTAGATCCATCCACACTACCATCAATCATGCTTGAAGATACTTTTGGAATGTTCCCCTCATCAAAAATGACATTTCTACCAACAACCACCTTGTTAGTAGAAGGAATGTGAACCTTGTAGGCTTAACTCACCTCACTATATCCAATAAAAATACCTCTTCTTGAAGATGGATCCTCCTTGGTCCTATCATCAAGAGTAATGTTGACATAGCATGTGCATCCAAAGGTTCTTAGAAAGTTGACACTTGGCCTTTTATTGAATAGCATCTCAAAAGGTGTCCTTCCATTCAAAATAGCACTCGGCCACCTATTGCACAAGAAATTGGCACACAACAAAGCTTGATCCCAAAATGGTTTGTCAAGATTAGCACTTAACCTCATAGCTTTAGCACTTTCACATAAAGTCCTATTCTTCCTTTCAGCCACTCCATTTTGTTGTGGGTCCTTGATGTTGTATACTCCCTCTTGATCCCATGCTCATCACAAAAGGCCTTAAACTTGGTAGATATGTACTCACCACCATTGTCACTCCTTAAGCACTTGATCTTTGTGTAAACTTGGTTTTCCCTTGCATTCTTGAACTTGATAAAGACATCATACACTTCATCCTTGTTATTTAGTAGATAGATCCAACAAAATATACTAAAATCATCAATGAATGTTACATACATCTTAGCTCCACTATTGCTGATTGTAGTAAATCCATGAATATTTGAATGTACAAGTTGAAAAGGCTTTGTAAATCTAGATATAGATCTAGTATAGGGTTGTCTATGTGAGTTTGACAAAGAACAAAACTCACAAACATGTTTGATGCCACTTAAGAAACTTGGAAGATCTATCACAATCATCTTCCAAGCCATTACCTCCAAAGACTTGAAGTTGAGGTGTCCCATCCTTTTATGCCAAACCTCTTGAATAGGTATTTTCTCCCTTGCAACACATCCAACTTGGTTAGCAATAACACAAGCATCTAGTTTGAACAACTTCTCTTTCCTTTTACCTTTTCTAACCAAGACATCCTTCCTTTTGATCAAACAAGCATCTTCATCAAACTCCACCTTGAGGCCTTCACTTAGCATTTGACTCACACTAAGCGAATTCTTGGTAATAGATGGAATAAACAAGACATCCTCCAAATGAACATTCCTATTTGTAGAGAGAGAAATAGGGATTGTGCCAATCCCTTTGATTGCACACTCACCATCATTGGCCGTGTAGATCACCCTCTTGTCATCTCCATATGCCAACAAATAATTGAAGTGATCTTTGTGAAAGGTCATGTGTGAACTTGCTCCACTATCAATCCACCAAGGATCTAGATCTCCATCATTAGCAAGCATACATAAAGACATCACAAAAGCATCTCATTTGCATCTTGAACATCCAAACCATCCTCATCAAGAGTAAGGTTACCTTGTTTGTCTCCTTGATCTCTCTTCTTCTTGTAGCACTCACTTGCAAAGTGTCTTTTGATGCCACAATAGAATAACTTGAGCTTTGATCTATCCTTCTTTTTTTTGCTTGAATAAGCATCTACTTGATCTTGCCTTTTAGACCACTTACTATTGGTTTTGCCCTTGAATTTGCCCTTTGTGAACATAGCATCCTCTTGAAGTGTCGATGTAGATCCACCTCTTGCCTATATTCCTCATTGATCAAGATCTCTTGAAGATCCATCAGACTTGGCAAAGTATTTTGAATATCAATACTTTGAACAATGTTAGCATGAGCATCCAACAAGCCATTAAGAGTCACTTGAATAAGCTCTCCTTCCTTAATGCTTTCATCAATGCAAGGCAACTCATCATTCAATGCTTTCATCCTCAAAACAAAAGTACTTGGACTTTCTTCATTCTTTTGCAAACAAGAAAAGATTTGCCTTCTTAGAGTCAGCACTCTAGAAGTAGACTTGGATTCATAAAGCTTCTTCAATGAATCCCAAGCTTCCAAAGATGATGTGCACTTACCAACTTCCTTGAGAGGCTCATTGGTAACATTCATCTTTATCATGTGTAGAGCCTTCCCCTCTTATCATACCTAGCTTGATATTTTTGTGCTGTTGGTATCTCCTCCAAACCTATAACAATATCCAAAACATCATTCATCTCAAGAAGTGACTCCATCCTCACTTTCCACAATGAATAGTTACTTGAGGTAAGCCTATCATTTGGCTTCCAACATGACTCCAATTGAGGTTGCCATGTAGCAATGACCTGATCTTCTTTTTCAACCTGTTTCAATGCACAAAGCACTCCTTTGAACAACAACAAATGCTTTCAAAAGAAATCACCAAGATTTGAAACTATCTCACAAATTCTCTTCTAGCACTTATCCAAGCAAATCAACACATAGAATCATGGAATCTTGATCAACCTATGATCTATCCTCAATCTAATGACTTTTGCCACTTCCTAAGATTGAAACACAGAAACCTCACTATCTAGAGATCCAATCAAAATTAGAGTTTTGTCAAAATCACAAAAGATTGACTATTCCAAATCTGCATGCAAATGCTGAAATTTTGATTATGCAATCTAATAGCCACCACTTAGGCTGATCTAATGATCCAAAAATTGGCCAAATCTAGTATGTGAGATCAAAAATCAGAATTGATCAAATTCATAGACATGTATAGGGTTTTGATCTACAAAAGATCCAATCTACAAAAGCAAAAAACTTGATTTTGGTGTAGAATCCCCTCTAGCATGCTCTAGCCTTGATATCTTTACCAAATTATTGATAGATCTGATTTCCTCCTTCATAACCTGAAACACAAGCTTTGATACCATGTGAAGGATTTCAGATCATTAAGATCCAATCCACTTGAAAGATCTTTTGTTAGAAAGAGAAATACACTACCAATCTCACGAATGTAGAAAAATCATCATCTACACACAAAATGAGATGCAAACACTAATAGATTTTGATCAAACTTGAATGAAATGATAAAGTATTGTTGCTGTCCATACAAAACCAACAAGCTACTGTATTTCACACATGTGGATCCGAAAATAGCAATTATAGATCAATTCACACATAAAATTGCATGTAATTACAAGCATAGTGCACCAATGGATAGTAGAACCCAAGAGAACCATGTATAAGCATGAAATGAGATAGAGAAGAGAGAAGATAATTCTCTCCACGAGTTACATCCTTTTATAATAGGTCCAAACCCTATTTGGCATGCCATATTAAGGTTCCATAGCTAGCTCTAACCACACACTTGCCATGGACTCCTCCACATATACTCAGTTGCCCCACTCATCTTCTTATTTCTCTGGACCATTTTCATCTTACCAACCTTCAATTTTTCCATTTGTTTATTCAACCACATCCACATCCACTTCTAATACCATACCCACCACATCATCTCTTAAATCTGATGACCATTTTCTAAAATAGTTTGTTTCGCCAACAGCTCAGTATAACCTCATAACTAAGCCACTACCCTCTACTTGTAAACTGTTTTCACCTCCATCACCCCCTGACTTTAATTTTTTTTATCAACATCCACTTGGTGAGACTGTGCAGCCTTCTATGGGACTTTCTTCATCCCCTCCAAAGGGAAAGAATGACATCTTTGTTGGATCAAGGTATGAGGGTTTAACACCAAGGATTCTTTATACAAAGAGTGCCACAGCCTTGGACGACTATTTGGCAAGGCCCTCAAGGAAGTTGTCTGAGAAATTCATAGAAAAGATCAAAAGACGGTACAATGATCGGAAATAGTCTGATGAATTCCAGAAGACCTGGAAAAGGATCAACTCCTATTATGTGGAGCAACAAATCAATTGGCCTATTATAACAAGAATTGACTCAAGCTCAACCATTGTAAAGTATCGGAACACGCTTCTGAAGTTTAGATACGCCTATAGAGGATGTACAGATACTGTAGTCCAAGAAAGTGCAAACTATTGTTTATCCATAACCTTTCTCATGACATTAGAGTGATACTGGGATAAGGGGCAACTGCCATAATGATGGACATCAATCAACCTTTGCAAACAGAAGATGCGCATCTAATAATGGCAAGGCTTGATTTTCGAACAGCATTTACTTCCAGTCAGTACGTGCAAATGATCGAAAAGTGGTATCAAAATAAGCTGCTACTTTGAAGTTTTGTCGAGACACACAACAACGAAGCCAATAAGTTCGTGGTTTTACGTAGACAAACGCTAATCTATGCCTTTCCTGTTGGAAAGAGGTGTGCGAAAGATAGGTAAAATAGAATCGAATAAAATAATTTGAATTACAAGAAAGAAAACTTATCGTGCACAATGAAATAAACTGTCTTCTTCTTTCTCTATGCATGACTACGCCTATCAATTTTGAACAAAACAATAGTGATAAAAATCATGTTTGATCTTATAGTAACTAATTTTGAAATCATTAGTACTACAATGATTACGTAGCCAAACATTAAAGCATTGAATTATCAGACAAATAATCTATCGCAAAGATTTACAGAAATGAATACATTCTGAGATGATCCTGAACACAATAAGAAGATAGTATTGATTCAATATGAAAACCAACAGATGTAAATGAGTACAACAAGTTGCGGATCAAAGTTGCGTCCCTAAGCTATCTCTGAGCGACTAAATATAAGTCTAAATTATGCGCTACTATTTATAAGCAGTAGGCACAATAACAATCTCTAATCAACTCTAAAAAAGTGAGCTAGAATGTTCAAGAGTGCCCAAGCTCACAGGTTTGAGAGAGAGAGTGCTAACTATTCAATACTTGATGATTGATCTTCATGCTTGTATTTTAAATATAGGTTGTTGTTGAAACAGCTTCAGCCCAGAAGGACTTCAGAACTGTTGCATGTGATAACATGCACTTTGCCGATTCGACTAAAGTTCTGTTCTTTCTCTCAGCAAGACCATTTGACTGAGGCGAATAGGAGGTAATGTATTGTTGCTCAATGTCGTTGTTAAGGTAGTACTCCTTGAATTTGGTGGAGATGTATTCTCCCCTGTTGTAGGACATTAGTGCTTTAATTTGTTTGCCAGTTTGATTTTCTGCATGCTCTTTGAATTGTCTAAACTTGATGAAAGCCTCCGATTTTTGCTTAGTGGATTAAACAACTGTTCTTTTGGAAAATTCGTTAATAAAGGTAATGAAGTACTTTGTATCTAGCAATGAAGGAGTTTGCATAGGTCCACATATATCTGAATGTACAACATCTAACAGACCTTTTTATGCATGCCTATGACTTGATCTAAATGGAATGCTAGTCTGTTTTCGAAGGATGCAGCTATGGCAGACAGGGAGATCGACTTTGCTACAAGGATAATCGAGACCAAGTGCAAGGGATTGTCTGGACATGTTCGATACAGATGATGATTTAAGTGTCCTAAGCGATGATGTCATAGTAGTGCTTTATTGACAAGAACAGATGTTTTCAAGTCTTCACTAAAATCAAAATAACAGTGTGCCAATCTATATAAGTATACATGCCTCTTGCCGAGTGCAAAGAACTTATTATTTCTATCGATAATTCTACATTGATCTGACTCAAACTCCACCTTAATGACCTAAATCTGTAATTTTACTTACTAAAATGAACTTGAATGGAAAATGTTCGTTTGCAGCGGAATAAGCTATCTTACTCTTTTCTTAAGCATGACTATGCCTATCATACTCGAACAGGACATTAGTGATAGAAATCACGTTCAATCTGATTACATAGCCAAACATGAAGCATCAAAACATCTGAAAGATAATTTGTCGCGAACAGCTAGAAAAATCATTAGTCGCGAACAACTAGACTAATAATAATTCGTGAAGAGCAGACTACCAGATTAAGCAATAAGAAAGTCAGACAGAATGTAGAAAAGCATTGCAATATTGACACAAATCTGAACCCAGAACAAACAAAGCTGTAATCAGATTAAATATAGCGAAATATACAGGTCAATAATGTAGGTGAGCACAAGACAATGCCGGACGTAACCGTGTGCTTCACAAGGCTAATCACACAATCTATAAAGATGATGAACCTATTATTGACAATACATCTAGAAGAAAAGAATCGATGTGCGAAAGCATCTACAATGTCTGTCTCTAATTATCAGTGATGTTTCATTTTGATGTTGTTATGCTTCACGCCTTTCTGAATACATAGATGGTATTCAATATATACATAATTTTATAGGTGTGTAGATGAAAAAAGTACAAAAGTGGATGTGTTGTCTGTGGGTGGTGGGAGATCATGGGTGGCTACTGTCGTTGTCAAATTTGATTGCACATTGTATGGGATGGGTGTGAGAAGGCCGCGACGATAGCCTTCGCTGAAATTAACGTTGATGAAAATGCAAAAAATGTGACACTCTGACGAATGCCTTAAAAAATAATTTGCAAGGTACCTTTGCTTAGATCACTTCACATGAGAATGTTATTCAACCTATTAAGAACCTGAAAACACATTTGCATAAAAGAGGAATTAGTACCAAACCTCTTATCCATATCACCAAGGGGCACTGAATGCGGCACCACAGTTTGGAGCACCAATAAATCAGCAACGCATGGCTTTACCCGCACCAGCGGGGCCAGCTAACAACCAAGTGGCCCATGTAAACTTGACAATAGCAGAGCACGAGATACCACTTCAACCTGAGCAGTAGCAGTGGTATGGTCCAAATGAGCCATAAGTTGATCTGACTATCAACGAGTATTTTGCGACCTACGCTGCACAACCTCAATGCCAGGGTAGAAGAATCTATGGTGTGGCAAAGGGCATTGAATTGGAGAATGTCATCATAAGGACATATTCACACCCTTCCACTACAACACCCGCCGCGATTTGCGACGTGTTTTGCGACGTGAATCATGAGCTTAGTTTTTTTTTAATTCGTCGTGGATGTCGGACAAACACGTCGCAATGAGATCGTTGGAATCTGACAAATATAAAACACGTCGGAGTTCGACATACATAAGTTGTCGGCTTCCTGAACCTCAGGTCCTAATGGTGTATGTTGGGTCCGACGTGGACATCGGAATGTGACATCCAAAGATATCACATCTGATCCACCATGGATGTCGAACATAGGAACGTCAGAATCCGACGTCTGTTGAAACAGATGTCCGACGTCCACATCCGACGTCTACATGAAGGTCAGATTCCGATGTCCCGAAAACATGTCGGAATCCGACGTCTGTTAACAGAACCATCCCAGAAAACATCCAACATGACACGTTTTAATGTCGGATTGCAATGTCCTTGATTAAGTTAAAATAAAACTAAAAAATGCGTAAAAAACAGCGCGTGCATTTTTATTGGACTGTTCTTGGAGTGGTGTTCTTGGAGAAGCAATGTTCATGAATTGTTTTTGAAACAATATTTTTGAGTTGCATTCAACATTTGGATCAAATAACAAGCTAAGTATAAGGTACTTTTCATTCCTAAATTACTTAATGCACATGGATTATTTTTTATTCCTATATTTTATTGTATTACTTCATGTGCATTATGAATGACAATATTTTATTGCATTGCTTTATGCACATCATAAATTTCATTTAGATTTCTATATGATATTGATTCTTGTTTTGAAATCCGACATTGCACATGGTTTTGAATTCTTAGTTAATTATTACGTCAATCCACATCTCGAAATTCGACATTGCAATTTTTGAAAAAAGAACATTGCACATATAAAAGCAATGGAAATATAGCACAATCACTTGCAATAATAATATATTCATAATATCAATCAATGTATTACAAAATTGGTGCTTTAATTTTGCATTAATCTCTAGATCTCTAGATCTAACATCAACAAAAAACTGCATCAACTAAAACTTATAAACCTAAACTACTCGTCGGCTTCGTGACCTCCTGTCTGCATGAACACAAGCAAACAAACTACATTAATATTTAATGATCGATCATACTAAATTGAATAAAATCAGTATGAATACAAACCACATTAATATGAATACAAAAACTAGTACTTACATTTGGAGGATGACCCTCGCTCTTTAGTTTGTCGACTAATGCCTCATATGATTCCCTGTAGGCAAATTTGTATTTCTCCTTAGTTGGTAGACGTCCATAGTCTACCAACTATCCATGCATTCAATTTAAGTTGAAATTAATTTAGGGCTACATTGGAGTAGCTAGTCATAATGAATATTAAAAAATAAAAGCATATGAAATCAAAGATAAACTATATGAGTAGTTTAGGTTCACTTACCATGCTTGTTTGCAATCTCATCCTTCCGCTTGAGCCCAACCTGGGATTGCCTATCCCATGCATCCTAGCAGTCACGACATCTTTCTGAATCTTGTTTTTATTTGGTGTTCGTTCAATCGCTTTTACACGGTTCCAATATTTTCTTGAACACCAAGACGGCTTGGATTGCCCATCCCTATAAGCTCGTCGACGTGCCATATCACGACGATGCCTAATCCATAAGCTCATATGCTTATGAATTTCCTTCTCATTGAATTTCTCTTCTTGCTAGAATTCATCATGAAGGGTACCAACAATTTGTCGTTTAAGATCGGCAGATTGTTTGGACCATTTATTAAACAATCTGTCGCCAAAATGGTGTTAGCATAAAGTATAGAGTAGGTCCAAAACCACCCTCCCTTTCATGTTGGCAATTATGTTACCTTCAGGATCCACGTCATAATAAGAATTTGTGGATGACTCTTCAGTAGGGGCGGGAGCTGCGGTCGCTTGTGAGGAACCACCCTCATCTCGGCTAAGCATATCTTGTAGTTGTGCTTTCTGCTCAGGAGTTAATAATGCATAAAAAGTTGAAACATAATCTCCTGAGCTTTCACCACTTTCTGACCCCGACATGATCACTACATTTATGAACATACAATACATTACAATTAACCCTAACAAATTGAAATGAAGTAGAAAAGAAAATCGACTATAGAACTTTAATGCAGACCTAATATGAGATAAGATAGATCTTTTCACAGCAAGAGCAACCATAGAATGTGCTTGTGCATCCCTTCTATCCCATTTCTTTTGTTCTTTTGAAGACGGAGAAGTTGATATTGATGATGATGATCCATGAGGTGTAGGAGGTGCCAAAGATGGAGGCCTTTCCTCATCACCATTGACCAAATCCCATAGCCCTTTCACTATGAGAAGATTCTTCATCATGTGACTCCACAAGGAGTAGTTTGTGCCATCCAACTGATCTTCACTAAACAAAGAACTGATAGCTTCCGATTCTTTAGCCATTACCTCCAACAAAATTTCAGCTTGTAGTAGATAGGAAAGAGAGCCTTTCCACAACTAGATCTACTCAAAAATTTGCAGCAAACAAAGAGCTGAAACTAGGAGCACAAGATGACTTTCAATTTGCAACCAAAGTACCCAAAGGATAATGGAAAGATGGCTGTCTTCCTGCACAAAAAAAATAGCTTCTTGAAAATTAGGTTTTTTTCGTAGATTGTAATTTGGTAGTTATGTCTCTCACATCATATAGTGAGCTAAGGATGTCCCAAACTTCTTTCAAAGTTTTGGCTTCAACTACGTGGCCAATTTGGGTGAAGTCAAGAAGTCCTCCTAATCCAAAGGTAGTGCCTCCAAAGGTCCTCCAAGCAACCTGCAAGCTCCAAGATGCTCCCCAACTCCAAGCTAGGATGCCTCCACCTGCAAGTAAGGATATTCAAGCCTCCATGGATCTCTCCTCCACCCGTGTCCCTAATCTTAATCACAAAGAAAGATAACAAGTGGCCTCAAGTATTCACTAGCTAACATATGCAATCCTGCAACTTGGCTAATCTAGCACCCCCTTGCTAACCAATAACTAATCACAAGCATACTACCACAACCATAGCATACTCAAGATCCAAACCCTACTTATGTCCCATACCATAAGCAAGATCCAAGCGTCAAGGATACTACCACAAACCATAGCATACTCAAGATCCAAACCCTACTTATGTCCCATACCCTAAGCAAGATCCAAACTCTAAGCATACTACACACAAGAAAACACTTTATACACTAGTAGCCACACTAGAGCATAAGCATAGCAAACAAGAGAGATCTCCCTCCCTCCCAATGGGCGCCCTACTCCCCTCATATAGATGGCAATTGGCACCCTCCAATACACTATGGAGTTCCATGCACAACCAATGAGAAAGAGAGAGGCCTAGGGGAGTTGAAGAACCTTCATAGGCTTATGGAAGGTCAAGAGACTTCTTCCATAACCTATGACTCTTTGAACTCAATGGACACTTTAGAAGGGCGCCCTCCTACCAGGTCCCATTGCCCAAGTTGTGCTTATATACTTTGGTCCAAAACTAATAAAGTGATATGGTTCAAAATTGAGGCCCAAGGTTTAGAAAAATAGCCAATACACCCATGATAATGACTTTCTAATACCTCACTAAGTTCTATACCTCCGACCAAGGCATAGACACCTACCTGCCCTTATCCAAGGACACTAGTACCTTAATCTAAAGGCACAGACCCTTAATCCTAAGAGTATCCCTTATCCAAAGGTAAGTTGATTCCATACCTCTGACCAAGGTATAGTTACTTGTCTGCCCTTATCCAAAGGCACCTACCCTTAATCTTAAGGGTACCTCTTATCCAAGGGTATCTTGCCATTTAGCCCTCAGCACTAAATGGACTTATAGGGGTCACTGAAGTACTGCTAGTTACATAGGTATGTAACCTTGGGTATCTGATATATTGAGGATAATAAGCGCGAAAGCTTTACCATCCTTCGGCTTCCATTTCGAGTCATCTATGTCATCTTCATGCTTTACTTCAATACTTGTGACAACATCCCACAACTCGTTGGCGATTAGCAAGCTCTTTATCTTAAATTTCCATAAATGATAATTGGATCCATTCAGCTTGTCTGCAATAAGACCGACTTTGCTTTGAGAATCCATCTGGAACTTTAGTCTGATGACGTTAAGAGAGATACCGTGTTGCGCTACAATTGGAAATCAATTCTCTGATACCGAAACAAATTGATTCGAACTGAAGGATAGTTTGATATCACGAAAGATATCAAGGATTAGAGCTTACGCTCTGGTATAGTATTAGGCCTTGACCAAGCAACGCTCTGATACCATGTTGGAAAGAGGTGTGTGAAAGATAGGTCGAATAAAATTGAATAAAAATAGTTTGAACGACAAGAAAGAAAACTTATCGTGCGTAGTGTAATAAACTATCTTCCTCTTTCTCTATGCATGACTATGCCTATCAATTTCGAACAAAACAATAGCGATAAAAATCATGTTCGATCTTATAATAACTAATTTTGAAATCATTAGTACTATAGTGATTACGTAGCCAAACATTAAAGCATTGAATTATCAGACAAATAATTTGTCGTGAAGAACTACAGAAACGAATACATTCTGAGACGATCTTGAATGTAATAAGAAGATAGTATTGATTCAGTATGAAAATGAAACATATCTAAATGAGTACAACAAGTTGCGGATCAAAGCCTCATACTCTAAGCTATATCTGAACGACTAAATATAAGTCTAAATTAAGCGCTACTATTTATAAGCCATAAGCGCAATAGCAATCTCTAATCAACTCTAAAGAAGTGAGCTAGAATGCTCAAGAGTGTCCAAGCTCGCAGGCTTGAGAGAGAGAGCGCTAACTATTCAATACTTGATGATTGATCTTCATGCTTTTTAAAATGTAGGATTATGAGAAGCTATTTATACTTAAGCAAATGCGACAATGTCCAATAGTAGGACAGCTAATTAGGTCGCAATCATAATGGATAGTGAGCTGGCATCCATCCAGTTGAATCTTCCTGAAAATTTACTTGCTAATTGATTAGGCAAGTTTGTAGCTTTTAAGACGAACAATAAACTATCTTTCACCCAACAAGATTCATCGGACCATGCCCGATAAAGATTGTCGAATGATGTCTGATATGATGGAGCCACCTATGAGTCATTTCCGAGTACTGTAGACTGTGTAGAAACACGAAGAAATCTACAGGTCTGGATAAAAATTGGACAATGATTAAAATGTCGATTAGGCGATTAGTAGGAGAATAATCTAACATTTTGTTGTGGGTATTTTCTGTACACAAATAAATAGGTGGGTCTCGTCACTTAAAATATTGTTGGCCAAGCCTTGCCTAGTGGGGCCCACCATTTACACTACTATACAGTTAGAATAATAAGTGTGAGGCTAGTGGCGTCCTGCGTGTGTAAGCCTAATCCAATGAGCACGCAAAATGGCTAGGAAGAACTTGGATAAAAGACTTGGGGCCTAAATAGAATAAAATAATAGAAAACTCCAAAGTCAAGTTACATGGTTCTAAGTTGAGGGAATTGCACATGAATCATGTGCGTTTGATCCTCTTCTTATTGAGCCATTAGATTGCAATCATTTTAGTTTGAATGGCTAAGATTAGGATTCTAGCCAATTAGAAAGGGCCAATGGCCTCCCCTCTAAACTATATAAGGAGGCCATTTTCCATTGTAAAACGTCATCTCTATTTTTAATAAAGCTCTAGCTCTTTCTATTTCTATCTTCATCTCTCTCCCTCTCTCTCTCTCTCTCTCTCTCTCTCTCTCTCTCTCTCTCTCTCTCTCTCTCTCTCTCTCTCTCTCTCTCTCTCTCTCTCTCTCTCTCTCTCCTTCCTTGGTTAGGACCGAATAGCTTTGGGAAGGTGTTGAGCCTCCAAAGCCTTTCTCAACCTAGCTAGGAATTCTCTCTCTCTCTCTCTCTCTCTCTCTCTCTCTCTCTCTCTCTCTCTCTCTCTCTCTCTCTCTCTCTCTCTCTCTCTCTCTCTCTCTCTCTCTCTCTCTCTCTCTCTCTCTCTCTCTCTCTCTCTCTCTCTCTCTCTCTCTCTCTCTCTCTCTCTCTCTCTCTCTCTCCAAGTAGCGACTGAATAGTTTAGGGAAGGTGCTCGGGCCTCCCAATCCTCTCGCTATTTGGGCTTTCTTTCTCTCTCCCTCCTCTTTGTGCTATGTAGGTTGAGGTGGGGTTGACGCTCCCAGCGTTCAGATCCTATGCTACAAACATGACACAACACATTTCCAAGAACCACACGTCGAAGCTAAAGCAATGCAGTGGGACCTGCAATACTAAGGGGATGATATTGTTAGCTGATGCCATGCCCCGAGGTGTCGATGCAGAACCGCTCCACTCAAAAGGACTTCTAGCAGAGATGAAGTTGTGTTAGCTGATGCCATGTCTCGAGGTGTCAATGTAGAACCTCTCCACTCAAAAGAGCTCTAGCAGAGATGAAGTTGAGAGCCGAGTCTAAGAGCACGAGAATTGTTAGTGCTAGGCTAAAATATACAGTTGTGAGCCCCATGGTAAGTCCCGAAAGATGGATAGCCATGTGGGAGTTAGCAAATTGGATTATCTCAACTTGAGTTATGTTTTAATAAAGAGGCCTCCTATTATCAAGTAAGAGGTGGAACTCAAATCATTATAGATTGGGGTTCACTTAGTTGCAAGAGGTGGACTCCAAAATAAGATGTAATTGGGCTCAACAGCTCGTGGCTATAGATAGAGGCCACCTCCACGACTTCTAGAGCATGTGTAATGTACTGAAATGTTGTTGCCTTGTTAACTGAAGATCATTCTACTTGCATTTCCTTCCATGCTCCATCTTCATGCATTCTGTTTGGGTACTGATGTATGTATGTGCTTCTTGTTATTTCTTTCCCTTAAGGATTGGTTTGGGATTAGCATTAGGTAGATGTGCAAGACATGGAAATTGATCTATCATTCCACTGAGTTATGATGTTTTCTAGTTTTGGCTCCCTAAGGAGTTTTTGTTACAAATGTTGAGTGACAGGTGTAGCAAGCCCTTTGTAGGATTCCCAGTTGCTTCCTTAAAAGTTGCGTTGGTGATTCTATGATTTCAGTAGGAGCAGCTTGATTTAATTCCCTGTTCTTTGAGTAGAATTGATTAGAAATAATCTATTGACTATAAGAATAATGAAAGAACTAAAACAGTTTGTAGAATGTAGGAATTTGAATTCCTGACAGGTCCTAAATCCAAGATGAGCATCCATTGCCAATCAAAGATCGAAATCAGGCCATTGTTATGCTACTGACAGGCGGGTACAACACCATTATACTACCAAGATTCCATAGAGGCTAGAAGCCATAGCAGTCCCGTTGTTAGCAGAATTTCTATCACAAGATGCGCTAGTAAACATTGAAGATTCATAAGCAAACAGTAGGAGAATCTATAGCAAACGTTGTAGATTCTCTGAAAAAGAAGTTGATTCTTCAACAAACATTGGCGTCCCTACCATTGCCAATCTTCTTGGCTTCAGAACCATAGTACTCGTTTCTTACAAGCCCATTATTTGGTTTCTCTCGCTTTTGTTTATGTTGCTTGTTGTCCTACATTCTTCATTTCCTTAAGCACACATTCAATTTTCTTGTTTGTCAAAGTAATTGCTTCACAATGTTCCTATTGATATTTCATATCTGTAAGAACTCATTTTAGATATTCCGAAAACCCACCACCTCACCGCTATTTCCCGTTTCTGGACACCGACAGTCAAAAAATCAAATTTTTCATGATTTTTGAGTTACTATAATTTTTCCAATTTTTGAGTTTCTCGAATTTTTTCGAATTTCTCGCATTCTCTGAGTTTTTTCGAGTTCCTTCATTTTTTTTTTCGAATTTTTATAGTTTTCACCGCCGCACCGCTATTTTGCACCACCAATAAAAATTCGAGTTTTTAAAAATTTTGATTTCTATCATTTTTTACTTTTTTCGATTTTTTAATATTTGTATCCGCCAAACTGCACAAAAAATTTGCATCCACTTACCTGCAGTAAATCTGCATCCGCCGTTTTTTAAACTCTTCAAGTTTATGAAATTTTCAATTTTTTTAAAAAAATTGAATCCGACATTTTTTCTCACTTTTTCAATTTTGTGAGTATCTCAAATTTTTCGAGTCTTTCGAATTTTTTCGAGTTTCTTGAATTCTTTGGATTTTTCAAATTTCTCTTGTTTTTTCAAATTTTCTCAATGTCTCTTCGCCGTGCATCCCACAACCACTTCAAACATAAAATTCCGTCCAACGATCCACGATCACATCTGAAGATTGCATCCGACGACTGCCAGAAAAAAAAATCACAAATTGTTTCCTAGACAACTACATCACTTTTTTTTTTTTTTCTCACATCAGTATTTTTTATTTTTCGAGTTTTTGAAATTTTTATTTTTTTCCATCTGACGAATTTTGGAATTCTTTCTGCTTTTCGAGTTTTGGAATATTTTCTCGAGTTTTTGTATCTTTCTTATGAGTATTTAAGATTTTGAATTTTCTTTTTTCCATCAGACGAGTTTTTGTATCTTTTTTATTTTTTAAATTTTTTGACATTTTAGTCATTTTTCATCTGATAAGTTTTTCCAAAACAATTTTTGAGACTTTCAAGTTTTTTAAATTTTCGGATTTCTTAAAAAAAAAAATTGATAGACGTGCATCCGATGACCACCTCACAAAAAAAAAATCTGTCTGAAACTTGCACCCACCGAATCTCCCATTTTTGTATTTTCGAAATTTTCGAATCTCTCGAGATTTTTCGAGTTATTCAGAAATTTTTTGAGTCTCTCAAAGTTTTTTGAGTTCTCTGAATTTTTTAAGTTTTTTCAAAAAATTGTGTCTACCGATGATTGCATCCGACGAACTGCACAACAAGACTTTCTCTAACGATTACATCCGACGACTTGCAAAATAATTTCTCTAACATTTCCATCCGACAAGTTTTTAAAATTTTCGACATTATCAGATTTTTCAATTTTTTTTTAGTTTCTCGAAATTTTTCAAGTCTCTGAGGATTTAATTCGAGTTCAAAGTGATTTTTCGAGTTGCTTCAAATTTTTCAATTTTTTCAAGTTTTTTAAAACGAAATCGATTGTGTCCGACGACCACAAAAGAAAAATCAAAACAAACTCTTTCTGAAGATTGCATTTGACAGACGATCCCATCCGATGATTTTTTGAAATTTTTGACATTCTCGGATTTTTCAATTTTTTTGAGTTTTTTGGATTTTCGGATTTTTTGAATTTCTCAGATTTCGAATTTTTTCGAGTTTTCCGGCTTCAATTTTTTTCGAGTTTTTTCAGATTTTTTTTGAATTTTTTGATAAGCTAGGTTGAGGTACTTTCAGTCACATATTTTAAAAAAAATACCAAAAACAAACAAAATAACAAAAAAAGAGTTGGATCAGTTCTCATGGCCAATCTACCCGAAGTACTTCTGGATGAATTCACACCTCTCAATCATCCAAATGATGAGAACAAACTCTATCGTCTTAGATCTCAGGTAAATCAAGATCTTGGACCATCCAGGTGGAGACCTAATCAATCTGAAAATCTTGATGATCAACCTGTTCACCATACTCACGTTCTCCATTTTCATTTCCGTAGCCCATAGTTCTTTCTATCAGACTTCTCTAACACACGATTGTCCACACTACTTGAAGATATTGTGGCCATGAGATCTAGGAATAGACTAACACATAATTATGCTGAAAATTAGATGTGTATATGTTCAGGTAAATGCAATTACAAATTGCGTGGGCCCATAACCTGTTAGAAAAATCAAATGTTACTCGATATCATCACACACATGGATTCAAGTACTTTTGCAAAAGAAATAGTAAACCCAAAAGGGATATGATACAAAAACCAAACTAGGAAATAACATGAGAACAATATTGTTGTAGAGAGATGTAGATTTCTAAATTTGTCCCCTACTTTATATTGTTTTCCTTCTTTAACTAGCCATTTCAAGAGCTAGTGAGATTTCAATAAAGTACGTAAACTTTTAGAACGTGCATGTGCACTTTTAAAATGTGCACATGATTCATATTAAAAACTTTTCTAATCTATTTCTATGATGTTAGGTTGGATGACATGTTGTTGAAATATTCTAATCAAATTTGGATATTACCATGATTGGAGCAATAGTGGGGGTATCCCTACTGCTCTGATTGTTGTTTTCTATTTACACCTCCTCAGAGAATTAGTTAGCAGGTCTTCCATTTTAACCTTGGCTCTTTTGGGTCATAAACCCATGGTCATTCCAAATTGTACATTCAATTGAGCATTATGCTTGCATTCATATGGTCAAGGGAGGGTTGATGCCCTCACCTTATTGGGAGATTCATACAATGTGAGCTATCACCTTTCTAGCAACTCATATTATGATAGAGGAATGAAGCTAAACTTATGCTGCCAACACTAAGGGTCCCCCATGACCAAAGGACACCACCCCATGACTGGATTCACTTGGGAAACCCCCCCCCCCCCATCTCATACTATTGATCTAGCAAGAACCGTGAAGCAAAGTGCGAGCATGTGGTGGACTCATGACGACATATCAAATTTTCCTTTACACCTCAAGGTAAACTATCTAAATCATGTGTTGGTAAGTTATTGGTCTCCTTGCAATGACTATATGAAGAGCACTATAGTGAATAATTGATGATTTTTTTTCTCCTCTATTTATAGCATTTAGATACATAGGGTCATAAATAGAAGGCTAGTTGGATTTGGTGGTTTATGAAGCTAACTGTTAACGTGTTGCAACTAGGATAGTGAGTGGGGTTGTGTATAAGGGTATTGTGGCTTTGTCTCTCACATAATCATCCTCACTAAACAACAATTGTTATCGACCCTTTGGAAGATAGGACAAGACTATAACATTTGAGATGGGTGGAAAATCTCTATCGAATTAAGAAATTGAACCCCCTTGCAATTCATCTAGGACAAGTCGTGCGGGACCACGCAGTTGGAAGATACAAGACCCATACGATTCACAAGCACCCTGAAAACCGGGCCCTTCATCTAGCCACATTGGTCACTTGGAAAATTGGAAATTTTTGTTGGGGCACCAAGCATTTCAACGAGCACTAATAAAATTGTTGTCGAGCACCTTCTGTACATGATCTGGACACTATGAACTTTAATGAGCATTGATAATTTTTAGGAGCACTTCATGTACGTCACTAAAATTTTGTCGGGCATTAATTATGTTGCTAAGCACATTCCACATATCCATTTAAGGGCATTCAAAGGGCACAACCTTATACTTTAAGGCCATACACCATTCAAAGGAAAAATCCAATAATAGCCCAGTTATATACTATTCAAGAATGGAAGACCAACCCTACATCCTAAAGGTAGTACCCCTAAGGGTCATGACACTAAAGTTAAAAGGCTATATCCTAAAAATCTAGAGGCATAATCTTGACTCTTATAGGAAACACCCTTGGTTTCAAAGACAAATCCCTAGAACATAAAGGTAGTGCCTTAATATATAGGAGTTGTGAAGTTTCACATGTGTGGGAATGCTCTAAAGTGTGTGAATGATCTCCATAGCAAGCTTATGCACTTGCTGATGGATGCTAGATTGAATTCCAAGATCTAGATCAAGAAACTAAGGCATAGAGGCAAAGATAGATGCATATGTTGATAACCAAAGTACATACACTTGAAACAAAGTGATCCTTGAAAAAACTAAGTAAAATTAAGCTCCTCTCCTCGGGTAGAGAGAGAATAGAGCTATTTTAGATTCGGGTAGAGAGAGAACATAAAACAAGCAAATCTCACAATACTGAATATTTAACTCAAAACTCAACTTAGATTATTATTCACAAATGGAGAACTCATGGAGAATCCTCCTTGCATTCTATTGGGCCCCTAATCCTAGCCTCTTTAATGCTATTGGATGAGTGATGCATCCATCCTACAATTCTATTGGACCATTCTTTAAGATTTCTCAATTCCTATTGGACCCCTTGATCAAAGCCAACACTTTGACTTCATCACTCATCAAACTACATTAATACAAGTGTCACAATCCTATTTACTAGCCTACCTAGCTCAAGATTGCATCACAAATGGCTTTTGGATCAATAGTGGCAGCTTGACATAAAACTTTATGAAACCCCTGAGACTAAGATAGATAACTTTTTATAATTTTAACATTCCTCCTACAAAGATATCTAATCTAAAATAGCATTGATCTTGGAAGATATAGCCATGTAAATCTTGTGAAATCATCAATAAAAGTCACAAAGCAAGTGGCTCCTCCCTTGCTTTGAGATGATGAGAAGTGCACATCCGAGTGTATCAACTCCAAAGGATGAGTGCTTTTGATGGAAGATCTTTTATATGCCTTCTTGTGCAATTTTGCAATAGCACAAGCCTCACAAGGCATGATCTCCTTGGAAAGATTCTTTGGTCCAAATCTTGATCCATGTGGAATGATCTCATCATTTCTCTTGATAATACAAGTATCAATATTGAATTTCACATCAAGGCCTCCATCAATAAGTTGGCCAACACTCATGAGGTTCTCTGTAAGATTAGGCACAAAAAGAACCTTGTTGAGAAAAAGAATTTTAGAAGATGAGGTCTTCAAGGGAATACTCCTTATGCCTTCAATATTGCATTCTTGGTCATTTGCTGTATAGATAGTCTTCTTAGCTCCTCCATAAGGCATAATAGATGTGAAAGACTCCTTGGAGCTACACATATGTGAAGATGCTCCACTATCAATGTACCAATATCCATCCTTCTTGAAAGGTGTGGATGAAAAACTAGAGACCATAAGAGATCCCTCTCCATCACTTGCAATAGAGTCTTCTTTCTCATTTGAAAGGTTGGCTTGCTTAAATTGATGCTTCTTCTTGAAGCAATTTTTTGCATAGTGCCCCATCTCGCTACAAAAGAAGCATTTGATATTCTTCTTCTTCTTGTTTGAGGTAGAAGCATGAGAGGAATCATCCTCCTCTCCATCTTGGTCTTTGTCCTTTGCTTTGTCCTTGGAGATATGTTGGTGTTGCTTCTTGCTCCTCCCTTTGTGCTTGGCAAAAAGAGCTTTTCCATCACTATTATGGTTGATTGATAGCTTCTCCATCCTTAATATCTTGATCTCTTGTCTTGATTCTTCAACCATTAGCACTCCTTGCAAAGCCTCCAAAGTAGGTAGATCCTCCTTGATGGCATAGGACTGGACAAGATTTTTATACTCATCTTTCAAGCCATTGAGTATGACTTGGACTAGCTCACTTTGATAAATGGTTCCTCCAATGCAAGCAAGCTCCCTATGAGTATCTTTCACTCTCAACCATTAGAGGAGTTCTAAATCCAAAAAAGACCCTTTGTAAAGATTCTTTTTATATTTTTTCTCATTTTTTTTTACACATGGACCAATCAGAACACTCAAATTTGAAATCTACATAACGTAACATTTTGAGTCCACATTTTGATTTCACACTAAAAATGGCATAACTTTTTAGTGGTAAGTCCGAATTTAGCGGAGTTTGATGCATTGGAAAGCGCTCAACAAGGCCTTTCTAATGACATATTAGATGACATACTTTTAAGCTACGATTAAAAAGTTATGGCAAGTCAAATGTTTAAGTGCTATAATATTTTAATAATATAAACTACATCTTGCACGAATTCTTAAAGGGTCTTTTTGGAACTCAAAACTCCTCTAATGACATAACTAGTGGCACTCTCATCACTCTTTTGTGAACTTTGAAAGATTTGGTTTCTAAGAGTGAGGAGTCTTGAGGTATTCTTGGCCTCATAGATTGCTTTGAGAGTGTCCCAAGCATCCGTGGTCGATGTGCAAGCACCAATCTCTCTCGAAATCTCATTGGAGACATTCATTTTGACATAGTGGAGAGTCATCCTAGCTCTCTTATTGTACTTTTGTACTTTTTGAAGGACTTGAGGATCCTCCTCAATCCCAAGTACAATATCCATCACATCTTGGAGTGTTAGAATAGACTCCATCCTCAACTTCCAAATAGAATAATTGAAAGTGGATAGCCTTTCACTTGATTCCAAAAGATAGGAACCCATTGATGCCATGTAAGAGTGAAGGCTCCTTGTGAATTGGACAAAAAAATGTTTCTTTCTCTCTTACTATAGGATTCAATAAGGGTGTGCTACCAATTCCTATGCAACATCTTGCAACAAAGTTAGATATGGTCCTCACTAGCTTTTCCAATCTCTCTTGATCTAGATCATTCTCATCTCAATTGATGAAGTATGGACTAAGTTTGGGTCAAGAAAACTTTGGCACGTGTGAGACAATCCAAATCACCACAAAAGACTCAAATTCAAGCCAATTGTATGAAAGATTGTGGCTATGACCTCAATTTGATAACTAGATCTCAAAAAAAGTGTGATTGGCAAGCCTAGAAGTGAGATTTTTTATCAAACAAGCATAAGAGAGTCCTGAATAAAAGTGTCCAACTAGGTTGGGTGCCCTACCCACCTTGATTCAATTGACTATAACTTTTGACTGGGAGATCCAATCACTATGAAGTCAAGTGCTACACAAACTAGACTCAAATAGTTTGATAACTAGCTATCAAGCATCAAATTTGGATCACACATGGAAGAGAACCACCAAAGTGAATTGGGTTGTCCTTCACATGTGTCTGAGCAAGAAATTCCATATAATATCAGAAATGTTTCAATCCTTTTGATAATGAACCACCTTGATCCAATTTTGGTCGAGATAGCATGGGAGATTCAAACTAGTCTCTCTAGATCTAGATTTTCAAGAAATTTTTGGAAGTTTGGATGAAACAAACATCAAGAGCTTAGGTAGTCTCTAATACCATGTGAAATTTCACATGTATTGGAATGCCCTAAAGTGTGTGAATGATCTCCTAAGCAAGCTTATGCACTTGTTGATGGATGCCAGATTGAATTCCAAGATCTAGATAAAAAAACTAAGGCATAGAGGCAAAGATAGATGCATATGTTGATAACCAAAGTACATACACTTGAAACAAAGTGACCTTGAAAAAACTAAGTAAAATTAAGCTCCTCTCCTTGGGTAGAGAGAGAATAGAGCTATTTTAGACTCGACTAGAGAGAGAATGTAAAACAAGCATACTCAATGTTTGGCTCAAAACTCAACTTAGATTATGATTAAAAAATGGAGTACATATGAAACTCGTGGAGAATCCTCCTTGCATGCTATTGGACCCCTAATCCTAGCCTCTCTAATGCTATTGGATGAGTGATGCATCCATCCTACAATTCTATTGAACCCTTCTTCAAGATTTCTCAATTCCTATTGGACCCCTTGACCAAAGCCAACAATTTGACTTCATCACTCATCAAAGTACATTAATACAAGTGTCACAATCCTATTTACTAGCCTACCTAGCTCAAGATTGCATCACAAATGGCTTTTGGCTCAATAGTGGCATTACATGTGGATTTGACCAATTTGCCATCTATGCCAATTTTTGGCCCTATCACAAATCTACACAAAGAAGCTTGACATAAAAATTTATGAAACCCCTAAGACTAAGGTAGATAACATTTTATAATTTTGACAAGTATGTCCTCAACACATCAGAAAAATGTGCTCTTAACAGACTATAAGGATGACCGTAGAATGTAAAGGCATGAGTAGGATGCCTGGAGATAGGTTTTGAAGCCGATGCCCTTAAGTAGCTCAAGATCCGATCCCCAAACTTAAGGGGGTGTTCGTAGAACTAAAGGTAGTGCCCATAGCCATCAAATCATGCCCCTAACTATTGGAATAAAGAAAAGACCGGGGTTGGGCAATAATCTTCGATGCATGAATCTATGCCTATCGGATTCAAGCTTTGCTTCGATCACTCGAGGATAGCTCTACTTGATCCAAGCTTCAGAGTCCCTTGCATCGATATAGTTGATTCTGTAGACATACATGAATTAAGTTGATTTTGAATTTGGTTGCAAAAGTATAAGAGAGTAAGAGAAGGTTTAGAACATAACAATCGACATAAGCTACAAGACACAATAACAATCCAACCTACGAATTATCTTATCTACATATCATGAATCAAACAAAACTGAGTAAATGCATTTGACATGATACAACATGAATTAGATTACAAGAATGAATACATTTAGTCAAAAATGTGTACAGGTCTGAATGTAGACATAGTCACAATCTTTTTGATACTATGTAGTAATAGAAAAAAAGGTTAAATAGCTGGGCTCCAGATGTTCGATTGATTGATGTCATAAATTAGTAACTTGGATTATTATCGAATATATACACACAGTTGTGTGATTAAAAGAATGTCTAATTTGTACTTTTACAATTGGGATCAAGGTAGTATGTGCTGGTGGCAGTCGTTGTTGGATAGTATCTGAATATTCTATTAGAGATTTTGTTCGAGTGTGATAGTGTCAAGTAGCCAAACAGTCGAGTTGATGGTGATGCTCGATAGTTTGATGATAAAAATCGAATTGTTGATGATATATGCCAAATAGACGATGATACACAGTTTGATAGTTCGACAGTATCGACAAACCATTGTTATTGAATCATTTATCATGTTTGATATTTCAATATCATTCAAGACTCTTCCTCCACATATTTTATCCTTGAATTAATCATTGATCTAGGATCTAATGCAACCTCTTTAGGTTTTGTCTGTTGATCATCTGATATCTACAAGAATCATAGTGTTTTCTTTTCCCACTCTGCATATATAGTCGTTTTTCTTAACACAGGCTATAAATACCTGGAAAACTACTCTTTTTTTGGTGTGCAGAGTAATGCTTAGTAAAATACACAGGTTTTTGTGAAGCAATTCGACACCTACAACATTCTACATAGAATCGAATCAACCGAACTATTTGAAGGACGAATGCTTTGACCTTATAAAAAATCTTCATTTTTGAAGTAATCGATATCCATTCCTATCAATATCTACATTCAAATGTCATCTCAAACTATTCAAAGAAGCTTGAAGACATGGCCATCTCCGGCCTACTTCACCTATTCGACCCACCATCCGAATGATTCGACGGTCGACCCAAACATCTTTGATCTATAGCACACTGTACATATATTGCACAGAGTAAACTACACACTTACCTACTGTCTACAGATGCACTGATTTACATGTACATGTTTGTACAGATGTCATGACACGTCAAAATTCTGTAAAGTACATTCATGACCAACATCCGATCAAATTAAACTATTTTTGTAATTATAGATTAGATGAAGCAATTTTGTAATCACTCGATGTTGACTCTAAGAAGGCTGATCTTTTCTTGTTTGCAAAAGAATGAAGAAAGTCCACGTACTTTTGTTTGGAGGATGAAAGCATTGAATGATGAGTTGGCTTGCATTGATGAAAGCATTAAGGAGAGCTTGTTCAAGTGATTCTTAATGGCTTGTTGGATGCTCATGCTAACATTGTTCAAAGTATTGCTATTCAAAAGACTTTGCCAATTTTGATAGATCTTCAAGAGATCTTGATCAATGAAGAATATAGGCTTCAAGCAAGAGGTGGATCTGCATCGACACTTCAAGAGTAGGCTATGTTCACAAAGGGCAAAGTCAAGGGCAAAACTAAAAGTAAGTGGTCTAAAGGGAAAGATCAAGTGGATGCTTCTTCAAATGGCAAAAAGAAGAATAGATCAAAGCTCAAGTGCTTCTATTGTGGCATCAAAGGACACTTTGCAAGTGAGTGCTACAAGAAGAAGAGAGATCAAGGAGACAAGCAAGGTAATCTTACTCTTAATGAAAATAATTTGGATGTTCAAAATGCAAATGATGATGCTTTTGTGATGTCTTCATGTACGCTTTCTAATGATGGAGATCTAGATCCTTGGTGGATTGATAGTGGAGCAAGTTCACACATGTCTTTTTACAAAGAGTACTTCACTTCTTTGTTGGCATATGGAGATGACAAGAGGGTGATCTACACGGACAATGATGGTGAGTGTGCAATCAAAGGGATTGGAACAATTCCTATTTCTCTCTCTACAAATAGGAATGTTCATTTGGAGGATGCCTTGTCTATTCCATCTATTGCCAAGAATTTGCTTCGTGTGAGTCAAATGCTAAGTAAAGGCCTCAAGGTTGAGTTTGATGGAGATGCTTGTATGATCAAAAGAAAGGATGTCTTGATTGGAAAAGGTAAAAGGCAAGGGAAGTTGTTCAGCCTACAAGGTTTACATTCCTTCTACTAACAAAGTGATTGTTGGTAAAGATGTCATCTTTGATGAGGAGAATATTCCAAAAGTGTCTTCAAGCATGATTGACAAAGGTGTGGATGGATCTAACATTCGTTGATGTAAAGGATCCTACTTTGGATGGTGATTATAATGGACCTTCATCAAGTCAAAAGCCAAGGAGAACATCAAGGGAAAGACAAGTACCTTCAAGGCTCACATATGATGAAAAGGGTAAGCAAGTAGTTTCTGGAAATTATGTTGCTTTCCTAACCTCTTTTGATGAACCTACAAGTGTAGATGAAGCAAGGAAAGAAGAGGAGTGGATCCAAGCAATGGATCTCGAGTATCAAACTCTTATGAAGAATGGACATGGAGATTGGTGGAGTTGCCTAACGACAAGAAAGCTATTGGATGCAAATGGATCTTTAAGGTGAAGACAAACCAAGATGGATCTATCAAAAAATACAAGGCAAGGTTAGTGGCAAAAGGATATGCTCAACAACAAGGGATTGACTATGATGAGACCTTTGCACCCGTGGCAAAGATGGTAAGCATTCCAGTCATCATCTCACTTCCAAACCGAGTATTGAATCTTGGATTGTTTGCCAGAATAATTTAATAAAAATCTATGAGCTTTGGATCCTCCAATGCTCGGCTTGCATGAAATATTTCATGTTTTACCTGATAACTTGTCGTCTTTTTTTATGTAAGCCTGCTTTAAACAACACATCCTCTAATCAGGAAAGAGCTTCCTTTGCAGATGCCTCTGGCTCGGAATTCCATGCAAACATGATATGAAGATACATTATTTTTTCTATTATTCACAACTCTGCATGCAATGTACAAATATGAACATTCTGAAGAGGAACCGGTAGTATGGGTTTCCAATTAGGATCTTCTCGATATTCCTGTACTCCTTGTCATGTCTTTCGCTATCCTCATGCAGTACAAACATGGGTGTTTAGAGTTAGCACCATAGGATACATTGGGCCTTCTGAGTCTTCTGAATTTGAAAGTGCTCCATTCATGATCGTAAGACAGACTCTCTCCATTTTTTTTCCTTTAATAATTTCAGACTCATCTACCTTGAGAACAACTATCAGCTTGTTATTGACATTCTCATTTGTAATACTGTAAAAATTTATGATGAATGTTAGTAACTGATTAATGTCAGTAAATATAATTGTTGTGCTTTTCTGGCTCATGCAAACAAATGGCACTTCTTTTCCATTCAGCAATTTCTTTTGCTAATTTTTTTTTCTTCGATGCATGCATGATTACTTGCATGTGGGATACTTCGAACTTTAATTAAGGTCCAAACTTCAAAAAAATTTGGGCCAACTCACAACTTTTCTTTAATGTTAACTTTCTTTCAAAGTCCACTGCCCGACCTCAACACATAGTATTGCCTTTGCAAGGCAAGGCCAAAAAATGAATGTCTTTTCCCCCTTGGATGGGGTATAAAGGGCTAGGAGATGAGGCCTACAAATATCTTTGCACATTAGACAAAGATGGCATTTGATTTGGAAAATACTCAAGGAGAGTAGGTAGAGACGACATCTAGCTCCACCAAAGTCCAACACTAAGGACATGTGATGATCAAGGAATGCTCTAGGAGTGCATTGCATGTGTACTCCTAGCCCCACCGCATCCAATGATGATGGATGGGGTTGAAGAGAAAAAATAACATCTCTCTCCCCTAGGATGGGGTGGGGGTGGGACCTCTTCCTAGAGAGGCACTGCAGGTTCATCTGCGATGCATGGGTCATTATTGTCACTAAAGACATGTGATGGACCTAGGATTACTTAAGATGTGCATTGCATGTGCGCTTGCACTCCTCGTGTTGGATGGGATTAAAGAGTAAAAAGAACATCTTTCTCTCCTTAGATGGGGTATAAAGGGCTAGGAGATGAGGCCTACAAATCTCTTTGCACATTAGACAAAGATGGCATTTAGCTCTTTCCAACACTAAGGACAAGTGATGATCTTGGAAATACTTAAGGAGCGTAGGTAGAGACGACATTTATCCCAAGCACCACTGCATCCAACGATGATGGATGGGGTTGAAGAGAGAAAATAACATCTCTCTCCCCTAGGATGGGGTGGGGTGGGACCTCTTCCTAGTCATTGCAGGTTCATCTGCGGTGCATAGGTACATAATTGTCTCGAATGAGAGTCAATGATCCTTCGTGCATAGGTTCATTATTGTCTCTAATGAGAGTCAATGATCCTTCTTTTCACTATATTTAAGGAAGCTTGACTAAAGGTAAGAGTGTAAAGAGGGGAAAAGGAACTCATGCTTTCTTCTCAAAGAATTCTACATCCAGGATAGCATTTGAATGTTGGGCAATCTGTAGCAAGCTTTGATTCAAGCTCTGTGCCATCTCAGGGTTGAAGTTCATAGTATGAATTTCTTTTATCTACTGCATCCAAAAATCATTGCAAAGGATCAACTAACCTTGAATACAAGTTGATCTGTGCTTGTTGTAGTCATAAACACTCTCTCCATTTGAATCTCTAGTATAAACGTTACTAAACAACAAGCGAGTACGTGCTGGCCTGAGATTTAATTGGAATCAAAACTGGGTATCTTGCATTCTATTGCCTCTTCTGTATAGATAACAGTACAATTTCGATCAAAAGCGAAGTGATTTGGCTGACCCAGTGAAACACCAAAAATGAGGAGCATCAACGCTGGCATGGTGGCACTGTTGGTATTGGTGCAATCGACGGTGGTGGTAATGTCACGCAACATGGGTGTGGCGGCGACACCAGTAACTTGCCTTACATCCCCGACAGGAAACTATGTACCTGTTAGCGATGCCAAGGCAGCAATTACTATCCTCCAAAACCGCGGTGGCCATTGCTGCCAAAACACTCCCGGTGCTCTATCCACCTTAATGGTGACACATGGCAACGCTGCGCTCAGCATCTTCGGGCCTTCCGGGTTTTGCCTCAGCTGCAGCGATGCCGCAAAAAACCTGAATACGGCCAGGTCCAAGTGTATCTTTCAGAACGAAGTGCAAGCCGCTTATACGGTTGGGCAACTAGGATTCCTCTATCTCACTACTCCCATGAATCGCCCGGGCGGGCCGCTTAATCAGATTGTGTCTTGAACTATTGGTGTTATGGGCATGAGTGCATTTTGAAGCTTTCTGAGTTCTTCACACTCGATTTTTTTTTCATAGAAATGCATTTTTATTTCAACCTTTCCCGTGGAAAATTTGATAATCTAAAAAATCCTTAGTGAAATCCTTAAAAACGAAAGTCCCTTTTGTTTAACACCTTTCACTATGAAAGTATGTACTTGCCCTCGTTATGAGTTAATCTTCCAACAACATAGTAGTGGTGCGAAGTTTGTGTTTGTTGTGTTGTAGCAAAGGCTATTGAATTTGGCAATGTTGTTTGGTAGTTTAAAACAAAAGTATGTTGAATGGTGCTCTCAACAATACGTTTCAGTTGTTTGTGATTCACAAGTATGCAATATTTGGGCTCTTTAAGTTCCATGGCCATTCTAAGGAGTCGAAGATATCCATGATTCAATGAAACTAAGTGAGTGAACTGAGACAAGCGATTAGAAAAGTGCAATCAATCACAACACACGCATATCGAGATTAGACATAGATAGTAAAATGTGTTGTTGATATTTTGCTCTTAGTGCTTGACATAAGAACATTTGCTCAATATGGAGCATGAACAAGATAAGCTATTACAGCCTTAATGTGGTGCAACTTCCGATGCCCAACCTATATAGTGAGTGCGAACTAGATGTATATATATACAACATGCTTTCAACTTCCCATGCTTGACGTTGCCAACTCTGATTTGACTAGTACATAGGCCTCCCACCAAGGAGCCTATCTCTCCAATGTATCCATCATGTCAACCAAACCAAAGCAGATGCAAACTAGATCCACTATCATGATGAACAACTCACCCACGATCCATAGCATATCAGGTAGGATAGCTCCAGAACCCTGTACCATGTACCATCTGACCACCAAGTATCCATTACCCGCTGATAGCTCCCCAGAAATATGTCCAACTGTAGTACAACTAGACATCAACTGGATCTAACCAAAAATTGCATCCTGCTTACCGAATAATGATGGATAGAAACAACATGTGATGCCAACCTGGAGACTACCGTGCATATGACCATGCAGCTCACTTGATTACTCACCAAAGTATCAGCTGTCACCCTGAGCAACCATCTCCATCCCCATCTCCATTAGGAGACAAGAAAACTGTAAAGTGCAAGTGGGTCTTCAAATACAAGTATGGACCTGATGGCAACGTATCAAAGTACAAGGCCAGATTGGTAGCAAGAGGTTTCTCTCAGAAGTATGGTGTTGACTATACTGAAACCTTTTCTCCACTCGAAAAACATTCATCCTTACGCCTACTATCTGCATATGCAGCAACATACAATCTCAAGATCCACATAGTGGATGAAAAGACCGCCTTCTTATATGGCGAGTTGAATAAAGAGGTCTACATGGACCAACCACCAGGATTCATCTGCTCACGCTTTGCCAACTATGTCTTCCGAATGCAAAGTACGGACTGAAGCAGTCTGCCAGGCAGTGGTATAAGGAGAAAAATCACACCCTCAGATCCTTATGATTTCAACCATTGATGGTCAACTACAATGTCTATACAAAGGTCACAGATGGAAAAATCATAATCGTTGTTGTCTATGTTGATGACGCTTTGATTCTATCCAGAAGCGACGACCTGATTGCTCAGATGAAACATAATATTTCTTAGCATTTTATATGCAGTTGTGGTATGGATCAGCAGGAAGGGGACCATAATTGTGCAATCATCCTACGAAGCAGAGTATGTTGTAGCAGCCAAGATGGCGAATGAGCTTACATGGCTCAAGCAGTTCCTTGTGTTGAAAAATAAAAAATCATCTATTTTGACTTTAGGCTTTGGCAAAGTTTTTTACTGTGTGTATGTAATGTTTCATATTGCAAATGCCAAATTTGGCCTAGAAGAAACTCAAGCTACATGGTTTCTTGAGTCTAGTTGGTCATATACAACATATGATATAGAATGTAGACATAGAAATGCCAATTATGGGCTTGTAGAAACTCATGGCATATCACATGTAATAATTGTACGTGATCCAACATGCAAGGCATGCACAAAGCGTATTGGACACATGCATAGTGATTTGGAAAATTTTAGTTTAGAATTTGAGACTTGGTAAAAGTAGGTAGAAATGCATGCCCAATTTGGAGACTCTTCAAGGAATTCTCATCTCTGAAGAAGCAAGACAAAGTTAAAAACTTTCAAGGATGAACAAACTCGAGCATATGGACAAAGACAAAGCCCTTTTTGTCAAGGACAAGCACAAAGGAAGGAGCAAGAACCAGTTTTCTCAAGCCTTCATCAAAGACAAAGAAAAGGACAAAGACAAAGATGGAGAAGAGGATGACTCAACTCATCCTTATACTTCCAAGACCAAGAAGAAGAAAGTCAAGTGTTTCTTTTGTGGCAAGAAGGGGCACTATGCCTATAATTGCTTCAAAAAGAAAAATCAACTCAAACAAGAAAATCTATCTAATGAGAAAGAAGAAGACTTTATTGCAAGTGAAGGAGAAGGATCCCTCATGGTGTCGAGCTTTTCTTCAACACCCTTCAAGAAAGATGGAGCATGGTACGATAGTGGTGCCTCATCACATATGTGTTGTTCTAAGGAGTCTTTTGACTCTATTGTACCTTATGAAGGACTTAAAAGATCTATTATTATAGCAAATGATCATGAATGATCTATTGAAGGAATTGGCAATATTCCTTTAAAACTTACTTCCTCTAAAGTTCTATTACTTTCCAATGTTCTTTTTGTTCCTAAACTTACAAAGATCTTGATAAGTGTTGGAAAGCTGCTTGATTGTGGTTGTGATGTGAAATTCAATGCCAATACTTGCTTTATTAAGAAAGGTGATGAGATCCTAGCTCATGGATCTAGATATGGTGGCATCTTCAAGTTAAATTCTTATAAAAATGCAAATTTTTGTGAAATTGCTTTTGTCTAAGAAGGAGTTATGGCATAGGAGGCATCCCAACTACAAATCTACGCTTTCTATGATCAAGAATGATAAGGCTATTAGCCTACCAAGATCACTTTCCAAAGATATCAAGCCATGTGAGGCTTGTTCTATTGCAAAATCACATAAAAAGCCGTATCAAAAGTCTTCTATCAAGACTTCTCATCCTTTGGAATTAATACATTCGGATGTTCATTTTTCTTCCTCAAAAAGTACTGGTGGTGCTACTTGTTTTGTTACCTTTATTGATGATTTTACAAGATATACTTGGTTGTACCTTCTTTCTTCAAAAGCTATGGTGTTTGAACACTTCCTAGTTTTCAAAGCTTATGTTGAGAAACAATTTTCTTTCAAAGTTAAAGCTTTGAGATGTGATGGTGGAGGTGAATAAATCTCCAACAAGTTCTATGATTATTGTGAGGTTAAAGGGATTAAGAGAGAATTTTCTTGTGCTTATTCCCCATCTCAAAATGAGGTTGCCGAAAGGAAAAATTGATCTCTATGTGAATGTGCTAAAGCAATTCGTATTGAAACTTCTTTGCCTATTGAATATTGGGGAGAAGCAATTAATTATGCAAATTATTTGTGCAATAGATTACCTCATAATACACTTGCAGCAAGATCACCATATGAAATCTTGTTCAAGAAGAAACCTAAGGTTGATCACCTTAGAGTTTTTGGATGTGCTTGCTTTGTTCATGTACCCTTGGAAACAAGGAAAAGAGATGATCCAAATTCAATCAAATGATCATGGTTGGAAGAAGGCATACAAAATTTATGTTCCCTCTACCTCAATTATATTTTTCATGAGAATAAAAAATACATCTTTGATGAGGCCGAGATCAAAGATTCTAAAAAAGATTCTCCTATCATCACCCTTGGAGACTATCATGGAGGGATGGGGCCAAGATTTGAGGAGGAGTCACCTCGAGTCTTCTCGCCAAGGAGATCACTAAGAGAAAGATCCGAGCCTAAGAGGCTCTCATATGGAGAAAAGGGCAAACAAGGAGAACTCAAGTCCACTAATTATGCATATTTTGTTTCACATGAAGAGCCAAAAGATGTACATGAAGCACTCAACTCAAAAGAATGGTTTCTAGCCATGAAGGATGAATATGTTGCATTGATTGCCAACAAGACATGGGAGCTTGTGAATCTTCCATCCAACAAGCACACTATTGGTTGCAAATGGGTGTTTTGGGTCAAATATAATTAATATGACACAATCAACAACTATAAGACAAGACTTTGTGCAAAGGGCTTTGCCCAAGTTTATGGACTTGATTATGAGGAGACTTTTGCTCCTGTTGCAAAGATGGTATCAATAAAAATTATCATATCCTTTGCATGTTTTTTCAAATGGCAAGTTTTTCAACTAGATGTCTCAAATGCTTTTTAAAATAAATATCTAGAAGAAAAAATTTATATGGGACAACCCCTTGGGTTCATCCAAGACAAGACCAAAGTTTGCTTGCTCTTCAAAAGTCTCTATGGACTAAAGCAAGCACCAAGATCGTGGTATTCTCGACTTAATTCTTTCCTTATCTCACTAGGATTCAGTCTTAGTGACTATGATCCTTCCTTGTATATCAAGTTCTATGCTAGTGATATTGATTCTTCTAGTTTATGTTGATGATATTATCCTAACAAGAAGTTGTATCAATTTAGTTGAAGAAACTAAAATGCACTTGGAGGAGAATTCAAGATGCAAGATCTTGGTAGAATTCATTACATCTTAGGATTAGAGATTGACTTCCATATTGAGAAAGTTTTTGTTTGTCAATCCAAGTATGCTCTTTCAATGTTGAAGAAATTTAATATGTTAGATTGTAAGAGTATTGATACACCTATGGAGCAAATTGTAAAACACCCTAATATAGGTGTTGAAAGATCCTTCGTGGATATCACTCTTTTTAGGAGTCTTATAGGCTCCTTAATTTGGCTTACCATAACTAGATCTGATGTAAGTTTTAGTGTTCATAAGTTAAGCCAAGTCGTGCAAAATCCTACTATTCATCATTGGAAAATGGCCAAACAGGTACTTAGGTACATATCTTCAACCTATGATTATAGTTTGTTATACAAAAGTGAAGATCTTTCTATTGTTGGCTATTCTGACTCGGATTTTACAAGTGATAAAGTGGATCGGAAATCGACAAGTGCATATGTCATATACCTTGGAGGAAATTTAATATCTTGGCTTTCTAAAAAGCAAGATACCATATCACTCTCATCTTGTGAAGCTGAATATAAGGCACTTACTACTACGACAAAAGAAGTGTTTTGGATCAAGAGGTTGCTTTGGAGCTAAAGACTATCAAGGAAGATGATCTACCATTGATCATGTGTGACAATATTTCAACACAAGCCCTTGCCAACAATCCAATATTTTATGCAAGGAGCAAACATATCGAAGTTGCACATCACTTTGTGAGAGAGAAGCTCATTGGAGGAGAAATCTATTTGGAGCACATCGACACATCATCATGTATTGTAGATTTGCTCACCAAACCTGTGAACAAAAATTCCTTCATCAAGCATAGAGCCAATCTTGGATTAATTCCAAGATCCATATTCAAGTCAACATAGATTAATTTTTAGGAGTGTTGAAAAATGAAAAATCATCTATCTTGACTTTAGGCTTTGGCAAAGTTTTTTACTATGTGTATATAACGTTTCATACTGCAAATGCCAAATTTGGCCTAGAAGAAACTCAAGCTACATGGTTTCTTGAGTCTAGTTGGTCATATACAACATGCATATAGAATGTAGACATAGAAATGCCAATTATGGGCTTGTAGAAACTCGTGGCATATCACATGCAATAATTGTAAGTGATCCAAAGTGACATGCAAGGCATGCACAAAGTGTATTGGAAACATGCATAGTGATTTGGACAATTTTAGTTTAGAATTTGACACTTGGTAAAAGTAGGTAAAAATGCATGCATGTAAAGTGACAAATGTCACTAGTTTGCTAGTTCTGACTTTTAGATGTGGATGAAAGTAAAAGAGAGATGGTTCTACCTCGAGCTACTCCAATATCCATAAATACGTGTAAGCTCTCTCATAATGTTTTATGAAGAACCAAGCTTTGAAGCTATTCCATGTCAATTTGGATCTATCATATTGTATGCTTGAATTTTGCTCTCTCTTTCTCTCTCTAGCTCAAGTAGAAGGCTATACTAATGCCTTAAATTCTTGTACTTTTTCTCTTTTGATGTTGAAAGCAATCATTCTTTGATTACTAGCATGCTAGATTGTGCTTTGGTCATAAATTCTAGAACTAGATCTTGATATTCAATCTAGAATCAAATTATGTGCTAAACACAAAGCTTAACAAGATAATTCACACTTTAGGATTGTTCCCCACACGTGTGAACTTGATGGATTTTCTTCACTTTGACGGACTGGGAGAGAACTCCAATGAGCCGCTGCTATTGTTCATAGACAACACATCCGTCATTCATCTGATGAAGGATCCAGTGTTTCATTCTAGGACAAAACACATTGCTATCAGATATCATCTGATAAGAGATCTGATTGAGAAAGACAGACTGAAGCCCGAGTTTGTAAAAACAGATGGTGGCCAATATTTTCACAAAGCCTCTTGACAAGACAATTTTTGAGAAGCAGCGTGCAAGTCTAGGAATAAGAAAAATACCAGCTTTGAGAGGGAGCTGTAGAAACTAAGAGTTTCTATCTTTCAAAGCCTTAGCATTTCTCTTAGTTTTTTTTTCCTTGATGTTTTTCTTGACTGTTGCATTTTTTGAACTATGCATTGCACAATCTGCGTGTTTGAACTGTTTCATCGCACAGTTTACAATTTTTGTTCATGAGGAAAATACATCACTAAGTTAAAACACTTAGAAAATTGCGACACTATCTTGTAAATGACTTAAAAATAATTTCAGGCCTACCTTCAGGTTCTTCGCCCTTCGGTAAAAATGCGACACTTCCTTATAAATGCCTTCCGATAAAATGCGAAGGTGCCCTTAAAATCGTGAAGGTGTCTCTTTCTAAAATGTGAAGGCTTGCAGCGTGAAGGCACAGTGTAATGAGCAGAAAGCGGCTGATGCACGGAAGACAGTGACAGAAAACTAGAATCAGTTTTGATTAAGCCTAATGTATTTCTTTTGATTAGAGCTTTAGCTTAATTAGTTCCCTGGATTGGTCACATAAAAGGATCAATGAAAGATACAAAAAAAATATAGACACGTGATCGCACATACAAACTGATACAATCATGGATATAGAACAGACAGAACTGTAAGAGTTTGATATAGGTTGAGAGTGAGTTTACATATTAGCAGTAGCTAGGTCACATTACTCATGAGAGAGAACACCTCTCTTGTGCCAATGCACGGATCTGAAAAATAGACAACATGTTAAAAGTACAGTACTAAGAACCATAAATGAATCTTTGAATGATCCACAAGGTTGATTGTGTGCTTGTTAAACAATCTATCAGATACTAGTCATCAGAAAACAAGATCTAGTTTAGCAGCTTGATAGAAAACAAGTAGAGACAACATTGATCAATAACTATAATCCAACTCCACACATATGGAAATAAGGCTATAGTACAGCCTGTAGACAATTTTTAGAATGTGCCAAAGCTGGGTTTTGGAATCAAAAGCAATCACCATACAATGAGAGAAAACTCGAGTTTCTCCTTGAGGCTCCAGAACGTTTCTATCTCCTCACTATGGAGAATGAGAATACATAGTAAAAGACACTTTCTTTGCTAAGTTAGGTGAAAATCCAGCATGTAATAAGGAAGTAGACTCAACTTTCTTGCCCTAATGTGAAAACCCTAGCCTAGATCCAAGAGTCATGCTTGGTAGGTGTATGGTAGGTACAAATCTCATCATAAATCATGGTCTAGATCCTACAAAGTAGGAATCACTACCAAATGGACACAACCACTCCTCTTGACTCGCGGTAACCTACTTCAGGTGTGAGTGTACAAGTGGCACTTTGGCCATTCAAGTAACCAACAAACAATATTGACAAAATGTACAATATTCTACATGGCTAGATTTGCCAATGTAGGCAATTTTTCACACTCCTCCTCAAATCTAGCCTTGGAAATCACAATGCTTTTATCAATAACTCCAATTGAAGATCTAAGCTTGACAAACGAATCTTGCGGTAAAGATTTAGTAAGCAAATCAGCCAAGCAACTTGATGATGACACATGTTGGAGCTTGATCTCCTTGGCTTGCACTTTCTCTCTCACGAAATGATGAGCAATTTCGATGTGTTTGCTCCTTGCATGGAATGTAGGACAAGTGATTGGGCTGATTGGTTGTCACAATAGATGATAGGGATATCCTCCTCCATGACATGAAGCTCCACCAATAGCCTTTTGAGCCACAAGACCTCCTTGCATGTTGATGTCAAGGCCTTGTATTCGGATTCTGTGGAAGATAGGGAGATGGTATCTTGCCTTTTGGAAAACCATGATACTGCTCCATCACATAGAAAGGTGGCAAAAGCACTTGTTGATCTTCTGACCAATTTTTGTTATTTTCTCTGATATCTCAGATCCAAATGGATCTTAAGATTGGCGATCTGAATAGATTTCCCTGTTTTCACAATCAGATTAGATTTCAAACAGTAATTCCACTCAAATCAAGCAAAATCAATCCCAAACTAACCCTAAAATGCAGATCTAACACTATTCATGCCACAACAAGATGCCTAATGCAAGCTAACCATCCAACAATCATACTACAAACTGAAAAATTAGCATAGATCCCCGAAAACGGTGCCAAAATTGTAGTGGATTTCTTTTCTTGCCTAACCCAAATCCAAGATTTAGTCAATATAGCATCAAAGAGACGGAGTTAGTTGTCACGCGTAGGTTGTGAAAGATTTCAGATCCTTAAGATCCAATCTACTTGAATTATCTTTGGTTAGAAAGAGAAATACACTACCAATTTTACCAATGTAGAAAAATCAGCATCTACACACAATTTGAGATGCAAACACTAATAGAACTTGATCAAACTTGAATGAAATGATTATGTACTATTGCTATCTATACAAAACCAGCACGCTACTGTATTTCACACGTGTGGATCCAAAAATAACAAATAGAGATCATTCTACACATAGAATTGCAAGCAATCACCAAGATAGTGCACCAGTGGATAGTAGAACCCAAGAGAACCATGTATAAGCATGAAATGAGATAGAGAAGAGAGAATATCACTCTCTCCATGAGTTACATCCTTTTATAACAGGTCCAAACCCTATTTGGCCACTTGGCTTTCCCACCAAAATGGTAACCCTTCCAATTTTGGGTCTAGATTCAATGTACCCAACTTATTCAAATTGAATCTACTCAAACTCGCATTCTATCTTTCCCACACTTTCAAAAAGTATTTATTCAAATGAAATTTAGACTAATGAACTTTGAAAAGTCAACCTCTAAGTCTAAAACAAGTTTTGGCCTCAATATGCCAAATATGAAAATATTGCAAAATGTGATGAAACTAGTTGAATCTTTCATAGGTTCGTTCCCATGAGAGCGATAGTTTAGTTCACATTTTAACATAAATGAAAGATTCACATCTAACTCTAACAACCATTAACCCTACAATCCATTAACACTACAACCATTAACTCTACGATCCACAATAAAGATGGCTTACTCTTTCTCTCTCATAAAAAGTATAATAACATACAATCCCAATAACAATTAGATCCAACAATTAGTAAATACAAAGAAAGTATGAGAGATAGAGAAGGAAAGAAGAAGATCAAGGACATTAATCAATCCATTTCTGAAGAGAACCAATCTGCTTTATTGAAATGAGAAAATGAACATGAGGAGCAACTCAAGTTGGTCCCTTCTTATAGTAGAAAGGAGGACCCTGGCCTCTGAATCCTATTGGTGCAGGCTTGCCTCTCTTTTTATTCAAATTTTAAAAAGTGTGGGAACCATCGAAATTGGAGGGAAACCCAACTTTATTCACTAACTTGACATTTAGGCCCTACGACATTAAAAGTCCCACACAAAAGGCCTAAAGTCCTTTTATTGACTTTTAACTAATCAATCAAATAACTACGTGATCATTGGGTTGGACTTACACATGCAGGGTGCCAAATCCCTCACTTATTAACTAGCATTAGTGTTGTCTTGGGATCCGCAAACCCTCTTATAGAACTCCAAGAAGATCTACAAGGGCAAGGTTTGAGCCATTGAGGCTCACCTATGATGGTCAAAGAGAAGGCTCATCATCTTTCCCATCTTACACCTTTCTTACTTCAATGTTAGATGAGCCAACATGCTATGAAGATGCTTGTAAGTTTAAAAATTGTATGGATGCTATGCAAGTAGAGTATGATGCTCTTATTGAGAATCATACTTGGGATCTTGTGGATCTTCCTCAAGGGAAGAAACCTCTTGATTGCAAGTGGGTATTTAGATTGAAGCATAATCAAGATGGATCAACAAGCAAGCAGAAAGCTAGGCTTGTAGCCAAAGGTTTTTTACAAACCAAAGACATTGATTATGATGAGACTTTTGCTCCTATGGCTAAGCTTGTTACTATCAGCTTGATCATTAGTCTTGCTACAACCTTAAATTGGGAGCTATTTCAACTTGACTTCACAAATGCATTCCTCAATGGTTATTTGGAAGAAGAGATCTACATGAGGCAACCCGAGGGCGTCAACAAGGCAAAGCATGAAGGAAATGTGTGTTTTTTGAAGAAGAGTCTTTATGGGGTCAAGCAAGCACCTAGAGCATGGTACTCTAGGCTAAACTCTTTTCTCATTTCCATCAATTTTGTAATGAGTGCATATGATCCATCATTGTACATAAAATTTCATGATGACATGATCATTATTCTTGTTTTGTATGTAGATGACATTATCTTGAGTGGTAATGATCTAGATGGAATTAGAGATGTAAAAATTGCTTTAGCAAAAGAGTTTAAGATGGTAGATCTCGGCCTATTAAGCTTCATTCTTGGAATATAGGTTATTATATGATGTGATTTTAGCTTCATTTGTCAATCTAAATATGCTACATCCATCCTAGATAGATTTGGAATGAAGAATTGTAAAGGCATTGAGACATCAATGGAGCAACATGTAAAAGCATCTATTGGTTGTGATGAAGCATCCTTTGAGGACATCACATTATATAGAAGGCTTATTGGCTCCTTGATCTATTTAACTATAACTAGACCTGAACTTAGCAGATCTAATCTGAGATAGTTTTTTGAAAAAATCTAGATCCAATCTCATTGTCTGCTTGATCTAAATTTGTAAAGATGGCTACCCCTGGAGCTGCTCCTAGAGGTGCTCCACAGGAAGTCAATCCAATTATTGTTAGAAGAGCACCCCGATTGGATCTACCCAAATACTATGGATTAACAAATCCAGTTAGATTTCTTCAGATCTATGCTGAATTTTGTGAAGTCTATGGCGAGATTTTTCCTCAAGATAAACTTAAGCTGTTTCCTATGGCCTTAACAGGTGCAACACAAGATTGGTACAATAAGCAAGATGAAACTGGGCGTATAGATTGGGAGGTTGTTAAGCGAGCCCTTATCACACGGTTCAAACCACGGAAGTTTATGGAAGACCCTTTTCTACTTTTAAGTAAAATTAAAATGGGAAAGCGGGAAATGACTCGAGATTACATTGAACGGGTGAAACGTCTGAATGCGAACCTGAGCTGATTAACAAAAATGCCATGGATGGTTTTGGTCAGGTCTATCTAAACGGATCAAACGTGAGCTGAAACGCCATAATGAGTATGCCCTCTTGCAAAATGCTATGGATGATGCAATTCGAGAGGAGGATGAAGATTTAGATGATGAGTCGAATGTCAGTATGTTGCCCTATATAGAAGGGCAGACTATTATGACATCCACCACTATTGCATCAACAAATGCCAATACTACTACAGAAATGATGCTCAATGAGTTCGAGAAACTTGAGAAGAACCAGCAGAAACAGATGGAAAAGTTGTAGTCACAATTTAATGAAAAGATCAAAGCATTGGAAAATTTCCACGGAGAAACAAACAAAGAACCTGAGAAGTTTGCAAAGACTTTTCCTACTATGGAAAATGTCTGGTATTCTATTTGTATAGGAAATCACACAGTGAACAAGTGTCCTCAATTGAAAAAATGAATGGAAATCAGTGTTTTCCATCTGTGTAATTCACCTGACCATGAGACTGCATTTTGCAACTTCAACCCTCGGATAATTCAGCAACGATATGCACAAATGGGATATTGAGAACCACAATATGGAGGAAATCTAGCAGCAAGACATCGACAACCTGCTCTTGGATACCCAGAACGTTTAACTTTACCTTCCCCACCAAAGCACTCCGCTCCTCCAGCCAATTTGATGGAACCCGAACCTTACGGAAGTGTTGAGCATTGGAACTATGGAAATGATCAAGCAAGTGGATCTTCAAATAGATCTTCAGAACAATATGCTATTTATGCTGCCGCTCAACAACAGGCCTCCAGAAATTGGACCAGAGCACCACTTGGATGCTTTGCATGTGGAGAAAATCAGAGAGTTGCAGAATGTCCAAATAAAGAAAAATTTATACCATTCTGTCATGATTGTGGATATGGCCATTGCTATAAAGACTGTCTAGCAAGACCGAAGCCACCACCAGCTACAGCACCTGTAAATTTGATAACAATCAAGCAAAGACCAGTAGCTCAGAATAAAGCAAGTGCACCCTAGATGGTGGTCACCAGAGCACAAAAGCAGAAAAAACTAGTAATGGATCCAGTACCTGCTAATTCTATACCATTGAGTGATACACCAACAACATCGGACTCTATCCAAATCTTAATACAGAAAAACAAAGATATCAGGATATGAGGCAGTGGATTAAACATCTACACAAAGAAGAAGAGGAGCTTGAAGTTGCTAAAGCAACAGCTGAAGTTCAGTCTTCACCATTGTAGTCGTCAAGAAATTTACGTACGCATATGAATGATCAATTACATCATCATGAAAAACCCTTCAAGATGACTGAACCGGAAGCACCGCATACAAAATTACTCATGAACATTTTGTCTAGCAAGATCAATTTTTCATTGGGAGTGTTCCTGAAGTTGATGCCAAAAGCAAAAGAAGTCTTAGCGCAAACGTTAGCTCAAGAAGAACCAGAAGTCATTTAGGAGCCATTTTTTTGTGCTGGATTTGGAGAATCTAACGATGTACTCCATGTTGGAGCCGCTTGGTAAACTGAACAAAAGAATATCACTCTGCCGATATAGCATAGACAATTTTCTAAAGAAACAGCCGTGATAGATGGCGGTTCAAGAGTTAACCTGATTTCTACAAAGCTACGTGCAAAATGGGGCCTTACAAAGATCAAACCTGCTACTTTTGTTATTAAGCTAGCTGATCAAATGACAGTTCGTCCATGAGGAATGGTGGAAGATATACCTGTCAGGATTACAGGAGTACAGTTCGTCATTACTTTCGTCGTGATGAACTTACTAGAAGCGCCAAATGTCTACCGAATTCTATTAGGACGTCCATGGTTACGAGTTGCGCAAGTAATTCATAACTGGGGTACCAGAAAAATCACTTTTGAAAATTGTGAACGTGCAGTACAACTTGGATTATCAAACCAGTGGTTCAATAAGAGGATGACAATTTGTCAACAACGGATCACACTTGTGATCGACCAGAGAACAAATTGGGAATTCATTACGATTGTCAAATGGATACTGTCAATTGGAATGAAGCTCTTGCAACAATTGATTGTACAACAGAATATATGTGTCAACAAGATATTCAATCAGAGTTGAGCGATATATCCTTATTGGATCGAACTCTGGATACACCAATCATGTTTCCACTGAATGTGCTGAATGTAGTCTGGATATCAATGGAACCTATACCAGATCTGATTGAGGATGATCTCATACCAGTGAGCCATGACTTGACTTATAATGGCAATGCAGAACTTACGAATGAGCAGATTCTAAATCATATGGATTCGACCATATTTGGAGTGCGTAATGTTTCTGATGAACCAACAGTAAAACCGCCCAAAGCAATTATATTGAAGAGAGATAGGATCACATGATTGATGATGAAGAAAGAAGCTAAGCAGCATTATAATATGGTCCTAAAATGGGAAAATCCTCCTCGGAAGATTGATTCAAAGGAAGTGCCACCTTTATTGGATAAAGGACAAGGAAAAGTCAAGGATGATTCTTCAAGTCAGATTTCTAGTAAAACATCATCGTCTAGGAAATCTTCACCTGTGAAAAAAGATTTATCATCTCGAAAGTCATCACCTCCACGATTAATTCCTGCTAAGAAGGCTAAGCGAAGATCCAAGACAAGTCCTTTTGAAAAAGAACAAGCAAACGTAGTCCAGCATGATATGCCCTAGCATCTTAAACGTTATACATTGGATGATGTGGTTATCATGTTACCTAAAACACATCGTGAACCTGAAGAATACATGCCGTAATCTAAAGAAATTTACGATGGCCCAGCTAGGACGCAGCCAATGAATCTTGCCGAACCAGGAGAATTGGAAAAGATTGTACAAGTTGGATCACAACTTACTCCTGAACAGTATCAAGCACTCCGCATGTTACTTATTAAGTATCAAGATTGCTTTGCATGGACTTATCAAGATCTGAAGGGTATTCTAACATTAGTGATTAAACATACCATACCTTTAGTACCTGATGCGGTTCCAAAGGTTACAAAGTTCTATCGCTGTAATCCTAATGTGGCGGACCTGATAAAGAAAGAACTTTAGAGATTGCTTGAAGTCGATTTCATTTATGAGATCGAGCACACTGAATGGATGTCACCGATTGTCATTATTTGTAAGAAAAATGGAAAATTGTGGATCTGTGTGAATCTCAAAGCATTGAACAAAGTGACGCGAAAGGATCACTTTCCGTTACCTTTTACTGAAAACATTTTGGATCGCCTTGCTGGAGCGGAAGCTTATAGTTTCTTGGATGGATTTAGTGGTTGCAACCATATTAAGATTGCACCTGCCGATAGCCACAAAACCGCCTTTACAACAGAATGGGACACCTATGCTTACAAAGTAATGTCGTTTGGACTCTGTAATGCACCAAGTTCATTCCAAAGAGTAATGCAATTTGCTTAAAAAACTATCTGTAGAAATTCCTTGAAATTTACTTGGATGACTTGGGAGTTCATAGTACAGATACAGACCACCTGGATCGATTGGAGAAAGTATTTGAAAGATGTTGCAAATATCAGATTTCTCTAAATCCAGAAAAATGTCAGATATGGGTTTCCCACGGAGTTGTGCTTGGACATGTGATATCAAGACATGGTATTTCCACAGATTATTCTAAGATTAAGGTTATTGTGGAATTGCCACCGCCAACAACAATTCGGGAAGTTTATGTGTTTATGGGTCATGCGAACTACTATCGAATTTTTATTATCTTTTTTGCAGATTTAGCACGACCTATATACAAACTGACTATTGTTCCTATTTGGACAGTAGACGCGTTAGAAGCCTTTGAAAAGTTAAAAAAAAAACATTAACTTCAGCACCAATACTGTGTTCTCCAGATTGGAAAATAGAGTTTCATGTTCATACAGATGCCTCAAAATACGCCATTGGATCAGTTTTGACGTAGCCAGGTGACTATAAGAAAGATTATCCTATACGATTTGCAAGCAGACAACTTACGGATCTAGAAAAAAATTATTCAACAACAGAACGTGAGACATTAGCCATGATTTTTTTTGTTCAAAAATTTCGTCACTACCTCATGGAGATGCACTTTGCATTTTATACAGATCATCAACCGTTACTATTGTAAAGCTGACTCAGGTGCACCCAGCGTGTCCTGTAAGACTCTAAGGGGTGACGCTCCCTAAGGTCCCAGAGCAAGTTAGAACGTCAAGGACTGAGCCTCCGACCTGTGGTGAGCCAATCAAGTAGTCACAAGTCATGAGCTAGCTCTGGAGCTCAAGTCATGTCCTAGTCAAGAAGCAAGTTGATTCTGCCACCGGGACGGCTCCCGGCACCCATGTCTGGGAGCCAGACTGATTCTGCCAGGCTTGCCAGGTTTAATCAGCAAAATAAAAACTAAGTCCCAAAAAGCGTGCTTTACCAGAAAGCACTATGTTTCAGAATAGAGGGGGTGCGCCGAATCACAGCAGAACTATAGGGGGAGTCCGGCAGACAGAAACTTGGGCAGCTCAACCAGCGCCAGGAATCCAGTCGCCAGGTCTCAGCTCCCTCTACCAGCACGAGCCAGGCACAATGCCCAGCACGTGTTGGTGGCTCCGAGACCGGTCAGTCTATGTATGAATGTAATCTCTTCCAAATCTAATAAAGTTGATCCTTGGGGATGATTACCATTTCGGTTTGGCCTCCGGGACTGGTCCAAGTGGAAGGACCCTTACTACAACCTTTTTGCGTCGCTGGCGCCTAAGGCTCCCTGTCATCGACATGGGCTTGCCGCTATGCCAATTGGTCAGTTTGGCGACCACTATGCCTTGAGTTTCATGTGTGGCTTGTCTTTGTCTTTGGTTATCTTTTGGGGACGGATTCTGAGTTGGCTTTCGGGTTGGTTGGGATTCCAGTTTTCTAAAGTCTGAATGGTTAAGCTTGTTACATTTCTGAGTTGGCTTTTATGTAAGTGCATGATGGATAAATGTTAGACTTAAGCGCGTGTTGGGGAAACCGCTCAAGTCCCAGCGCCCTTTGAGGCGCCGACGCAACATGTGGTATCAGAGCCGACTAGCCAGTCAGCTACGCAAGTCTCACAGGGATGGCCACGTTTTGGGATTTGTCAGGACAACCGTTGCGCAAGGTGTTGCCCACAGTGTAAGCACGGGTGCGCCCACGGTCGGGGTGGTCGACAGAACGGGGGACTTGATGAGTCAAAGTGTTGCCCTCGAGGTGTAAGCATGGCCAATTTCCGCAGTTCGGGCCTGGCACCGTCTGCACGTAGGACAGATGAGGCAATGTGCTGCCCTTAGGTTGGTGAAAGCACGGTCTGTGTCTTGTGGGGTGCGGGGTGACATATTCAAACTGTACAGGTTAACCATTGATACAGAGATGCTGCTCATATTCGGGTGTAAAGCACGGGTGGTTAGCTGCCGGTGAGGGATAGCTGCCGATCGTTTAGCTATAAGGGCTATCGACCAAAAAGTGGTGGGGCATGACTGAGGCAATGTGCTGCTTAATGGTGAAAGCACGGATGGTTGGATGGATGTTTCTCCGTGGGCTAATTCTGTGATAGATTTGTGTGGGCACGGTTAGGCAAAGGTCCTACGTCCGGTCTCAAGGGGAATGTGGCTTGAGAGGGATCCTCTGTGTTTGCTTTGGTTGGTATGTTCGTTTGTGGTGTGCTTGTTTGGACCTGAATAACCCCTGGTTGCTTAACTTCTTCCAGGTGATCTGATCTAGTTGGGAGTTGAAGGAGGAATTTACATTTGTCGGTGGACGACATACAAGTATGGAAAGGAGCTTCCATGGGGTAACCCCCAAGATTGGTTCAAGATTATTATTCCTATCCTGAAAGATCGCGGGGAGGAAGTCAGATTTCATGATCGACTCCAGAGCTTCACATAACTATATTTCAAGGAGCGTAGTGGAACAGTTCAGCTTGCTGACCAGAAATGTAACATCAACGCTCAAGGTAGAAACAACAAAGGGAGCACTGGATGCAGACAAAGCAACATTGAACATCCCGGTGCAAATTGGGAGATGGAAGGCTAAACTTAGATTTCTGATTTCAGAGATGGATGCCTTCGATGTAATTTTGGGCCTTCCCTGGCTAAATGAACATTGTATTGCAGTTTTGGGTAGGAGCTCAAACTTGGTTCTCTTGGATTACAAGGGACAAATCTGTATGATAAAAGCTCTGCCTGGAGCGAACGCGAAGGGTACCGATATTGAACAAAATCTGGTTGCTGCATCTGTGATTAAAAGCATGGCGAAAGGGAAAAGGTCAAAGTGCTTTCTTTGTATCTGTAGAGAGGTTCCAGAAGGAAAAAAATGCACAACAGAAAAACTTGCCAAAGGAGGTGGCATATTTGCTAGAGGAATTTAGCGATGTGTTTCCAGAAGAACTCCCAGCTAAGTTACCTCCTCGAAGACCAGTGGACCATAAGATTGAGTTGGTACCAGGAACAGAACCAACTTCACGAGCACCTTATAGGATGTCCCAAGAAGAGTTGGTGGAACTGAAATGACAACTTGGTGAATTGATAGACAAAGGATTCATTAGACCCAGTGCTTCGCCTTTTGGAGCCCCTGTACTATTCGTGGAAAAGGCGGACAAGACACTGCGGATGTGTGTGGATTATCGCATGCTCAACAAGGGTACCATCAAGAACAAGTATCCCATGCCTAGAATTGATGACCTGTTTGACCAGCTCAAACATGCCAGATATTTTAGCTGAATAGATCTTAGATCTGGATATCAGCAAATTCGAATAGCTAAAGGCGATGAGCACAAAACGGCTTTTCGAACACGGTATGGGAGTCACGAATTCAAGGTGATGTCGTTCGGTCTAACAAACGCACCAGCCGCTTTTTGCACATTGATGAACAACATTTTTCAAGACTGCTTAGATGAATTTGTCATTGTGTACATCGATGACATCTTGGTGTTTAGTAGTAGCCTCAAAAATCACATTAAACATTTACGGACTGTCCTCCAACGACTAAGAAAGAACAACTTGTTCGCAAAAAGAGAAAAATGTGAATTTGTGGTAGAGGAAGTTGATTTTCTTGGATACGTTATAGGCTACGGACGAATTTGGATGGATCCTAAGAAGATCAAGACTATCTTGGATTGGGTGGCTCCTAAAACTGTTCATGGCATCAAATCCTTTGTGGGCTTATGTAACTTTTACAGGAGATTCATTGAGGCATTCAGCAAAATTGTGGCACCACTGTTGGAGCAGAACAAGACTCATCTGAAGATGACATGGACACCGGAATGTGAAGTAGCGTTTCAAGAACTAAAACGACGGATCACTCAAGAACCCATCCTTGCCTTACCGAACTTTAGCAAACCTTTTGAAATACATATAGACACGTCGAACTTTGCTATTGGGGTCATGTTGATGCAAGACGGAAAACCTGTTGCATATTTTTCAAAGAAATTGAGTGACGTAGAGCGACGATGGCCAACTCATGAAAAAGAAATGGTCGCAGTAGTTCAAGCAGTGGAGCATTGGAGACATTATGTGGCAGGAAAACCCTTTAAGACATTCACTGATAATGTATCACTCAAGTACTTCTCATCCCAAGGTATGCTCATGCCAAAGCAAATGCGATGGCAAAACTTTCTCTCAAAATTCAATATAGACATTGTACACACGACGGGAAAGAACAATGTGGTGGCGGACGCACTAAGTAGACAGGAACACTTGATGGCAACAGTGACAACTCAGGTGACTGACCTACTCCAAGAAATCAGGGAGAATTATGGTGCAGATGCTTTGCCGAAGGACTTAATGATCGAATTCTAGCTGGGAAAGCCTCATAAACATTTCACTTGGAAAGATTAAATGGTTGTTTATAAACAACGCAGAGTATATGTCCCAGACAACATCAACCTGAGGAAGAAAGTCTTGCGAGAACATCATGACATACTAGCCGCCGGACATCCAAGGGTGAATCGCATGTATGAACTTCTCAAAAGAGGCTTCTATTGGCCAGGTATGTGGGCAGACGTTGAATCCTATGTGCAAACATGCCCGACATGTCAACAAGTGAAGGTGGAACCGCTAGCTCCAGCAGGACTACTCCAACCATTACCGGTACCAGCATACCCATGGGATTCGGTGAGCATGGATTTTATTGTTCAACTACCATGGTGTCAAGGCTTGACTCAATTTATGTGGTGGTTGACCGCTTTTCAAAGCAAGTTCATCTAGTACCAACTAAAAGTTCAGTGACAGCTGAAGAAGTGGCAAGGTTATTTTTCAAATGTGTCTTCAAATACCATGGCCTGCCTAGAACGATTATTTCTGATCGAGACACCAAGTTCGTCGGAAAGTTTTGGACTTGTCTATTTTGCCTCGTGGGAACTGGACTGAATTCCAGCACTGCATATCACTCTCAGACAGATGGGCAAACGGAACGAGTCAATCGACAGATCAAATAATATCTACGAAATTATGTCGCTTGGGACCAATCCGATTGGGTCAACTACTTGGATATTCTTGAGTTTTCACATAACAACCAAGTGAATAAATCTACAGGAAGGGCACCCTTCGAGATAAGCAATGGTCGGCTACCGATTGTTCCAACCTCTTTTCTTACAGGCGTGCAGGGAACACCAGTACCTACTGTGGAGGAATTCATCAATGAGTGGCACACAAAGCTGATAGAGGTGAAGTCATTTTTAGAGCAATCACAAAGGAGTATGGCAGCTGACGTAAACCCACATCGACGAGAATTGGAATTTGAGGAAGGTGATCAAGTATGGCTAAACACAAGGAACATTGTGTTACCAAAAGGTTTTTCTCATAAGTTCGTTTGACCTTATGCGGGACCATATTATGTCACCAAGAAGATCAACCCAGTGGCTTACCGATTGGCGCTGCCGTCCAGCTTGGATATACACAATGTGTTTCATATCTCATTACTCAAACGGTACAAACCAGATGAGCGATTTGATCGGCAACACGAACTCCGTCACCCACCAATGACACTTGATGATACAAAGAGGCAGCTTGTACCAAAACAAATATTGACACATAGAAAGCGAACTGGCATTCAACGTGAATATCTAGTGAAGTGGCTACGAGCTCCACTTATTGAGGCTTCTTGGGAGTACAAAGACAAACTTAAGGAGGGAGCCCCTGAAGTACTAGCAGATTATCTGCAGAAGAACCAACACAATAGCCGTTTTCCCAGATCGGCACACACAGCACTACCTGGTGGCGTGCCTCCTACATAAACATTCATGGCCATTCTGAAGTTCAAGGAACTTCCAAGTATCTTTCTTAAGTTTGTCAATAAATCACTTGTAGCTTTACACACGTTTTACGTAAGTGAACTTTATCTACACTTTTCCTGTGCTACTACCAATGTATTTTTAATTCAAAGTTGTTAAGGCCGGTGAATTAAGCCCGTGCCATACGTCCTAGGTCTAGTTTGGCCCTGATGAGGACATCAGCTTTTTCAAACGAGGGGAGGATGTTGTAAAGCTGACTCAGGTGCACCCAGCGTGCCCTGTAAGACTCTAAGAGGTGACGCTCCCTAAGGTCCCAGAGCAAGTTAGAACGTCAAGGACTGAGCCTCCGACCTGTGGTGAGCCAGTCAAGTAGTCACAAGTCATGAGCTAGCTCTGGAGCTCGAGTCATGGCCTAGTTAGGAAGCAAGTTGATTCTGCCACCGGGATGGCTCCCGAGACCCATGTCTGGGAGCCAGACTGATTCTGCCAGGCTTGCCAGGCTTAATCAGCAAAATAAAAACTAAGTCCCAAAAAGCGTGCTTTACCAGAAAGCACTATGTTTCAGAACAGAGGGGCTGTAGAGCAGGCATCCCAAAGGGAGCCGGAAACCACGACTTAGCTTCCCAGCCTTCAATTCTTGCCATCCAAACCCACTTGACATACAAGCAGCCAACTCGCCAACAACGATCAGACTTAACCAACTTGAAGTTCCGAAAACCAACATTGAGATCCAACCTAGCGCCATGCCAGATCGGGGGTCCCGATGTGGGTGACTTCCCTCCAAGCAAGCCGTCCGACATACATCAAACTTAACCAACTCGAAGCTTCGTTACAAACAAGTAACATCCATTCCAAGCAAGCGGTCTGACTTACATCAGACTTAACCAACTGAAAGCTTCGTCACGAGCGCTGGAAGCCAACCTGGCGCCACGCCAGACTGGACAGCCATAAACAGGTAACTTCCACCCAAGCAAGCCATCCAACTCAGCCGACAGGTTAGAGCCCATTCCCCAAGAGCTTAACCCATTCACGTTCATGCAAGGAACACTCAGAACCACAAGCCGCGACAGATATGGAGACAACCAGTTCCTAGACCAAATGGTCCCAACAGCATACCGCTGGCGCTACGGACCGAATGGTCCTGACGGCATATCGCTGGCGTCCTAGGATATGACCCTCAGCTATGTGCCAAGTTAAAAATTTTGAAAGCGGCCTTACAATTGGCACTTTTACCGAACACTGAAACCCAGAAGGTAATCAGAGTCAGTTTGAGAAAAATCCCACTTTATTGATAAATTTGAGAAGGTTACATTTCAAGTGTGTGACCGACCCTAGTCTCCGGGGCGCTAGCATGCCAAGGCGAGAGCCATGACAACATTCCAGCAAGGGAGGTTGAGACTTGGTTGGAGCTCACCTTGAGTCGCAACCCGCACTCCCCTATAGTATTGGTGTGATTCGGCACCCCCCCTCATACCAAGCACTCTACCCAAGCTGGTAAAGCACGTCTTTTCTCTCTCTAGGATTTTCTCTTTCTAGAAAGTCATTTTCTCTCTCTAGATTTTATTGATCCCCAGACTTCCTTTAATCATGCCTAGATCGTGTGAGGTGATTGCACATCGATCAGAGCTCTTTGGACTCCGCTAGAACCGATCAAAGATTTTCAACCATAGGAACTTGGCGCGGCTGGATTCTGGTCACAGTGGCGCCGGGGACATAGCTGGCACCGATGGCGCTGGAAGTAAAGCTTGTAAAAGTAGCTTTACAACAGGGGCGCCGAATCACAACAGAACTATAGGGGGATTCCGGCAAACAGAAACTTGGGCAGCTCAACCAACGCCAGGAATCCAATCACCAGGTCTCAGCTCTCTCTACCAGCACAAGCCAGGAACAATGCCCAGCACGTGTTGGTGGCCCCGAGACCGGTCAGTCTATGTATGAATGTAACCTCTTCCAAATCTAATAAAGTTGATCCTTGGGGATGATTACCATTTTGGTTTCGCCTCCGAGACTGGTCCAAGTGGAAGGAACCTTACTACAACCTTTTTGCGTCGCTGGCGCCTAAGGGTCCCTGTCATCGACATGGGGCTTGCCGCTATGCCAATCGGTCAGTTTGGTGACCACTATGCCTTGGGTTTCATGTGTGGCTTGTCTTTGCCTTTGGTCACCTTTTGGGGACGGATTCTATTTACTTAGACAAAATCCGAGTGATATGAGATAGGAGTTGAGCCTTGCATACCAAGACCTTGGTGCTTGTTTCAGTCGATAGAGACTTTTGAACAAAAGACAAACTTTTGATTCATTACCTTCATTCACAAAACCTGGAGTTGCTCCATATAAATCTCCTCCTCAAGGTAATCATTGAGAAATGCATTAGAAACATCAAGCTGGAACATACTCCAATTGTGAAAACATGCAAGAGATATAAGTATTCGGATTGTTGCCATCTTTGCAACTAGTGCAAAGGTGTCTTCATAGTTAAGACCTTTGATTTGTGAGTACCCTTTGGCACAAAGTCTTGTTTTATACTTATTGATTGATCCATCATGATTATACTTGATTCTAAAAATTCACTTACATCCAATCACATGCATGTTGTTTGGTGGCTCCACAAGCTCCCATGTGTTATTTGACATCAAGGCTTCAAATTCTTGGGTCATTGATTCAACTCACTTCTTGGATTGAAAAGCTTCCTGGACATCCTTAGGCTCTTCATCTGATATAAAAATTGCATGATAAGAAGTTTCACCTTCCACTTGCCTTCCTTCTTCATCATATGTGAGCCTCCTTGGCTCAGATCTTGCTCGTGTAGATCTTCTTGGTGTGGTAGCTTGAATTTGCTCCTCCTCATGCCTCGGCCTCACCTCTTCTTGAACAACATCAAGGTTGATGATTGATCTTGCATGAGTCTCTTTAATCTGAACAACATCCGACTTAAATTTTTGATCTTCATGGAAGACCACATCTCTACTAACAACATTCTTGTCAATAGAAGGAGGATATACTTTGTATGCTTTTTTAGTGCATGCATATCCTACAAAAATTCTTTTAACTACACTAGGATCTTCCTTCTTCCTAGTTTCTAGAGGCACATGCACAAAGCATACATAGCCAAAAATCCTAAGATGATCTACCTTAAGCTTTTTCTTATACAACATCTCAAATGGTGTTTTTCCTCCTATTGCAAGATTTGGAAGCCTATTACAAAGATAGTTTGCACATGCAACTGCCTCTCCCCAAAATTCTTTAGGTAGAGAAGCTTCTAGCCTAATGGCTTTTACACATTCACACAAAGTTCTATTTTTTCTCTCAGTAACTCCATTTTGCTGAGGAGTATATGAACAAGAAAACTCTCTTTGAATGCCCTCTTTCTCACAACACTTTAAACTTATTGGAAGTGTATTCTCCTCTACTATCACTTCTCAAAGCTTTCAACTTCAAAGAAAACTACTTTTCTACATAAGCTTTGAAAGTAAGAAAAACATCATAGACCATGGCTTTTGAAGACAACATATAGATCCAAGAATACCTTGTATAATCATCTACAAAGGAAACAAAGTTATTTGCTCCTCCTTTGCTCTTAGTTGATGAGAAATGAACATCAGAGTGCACTAATTCAAATGGCTGCTTTGTTTTGATGCTTAGCCTTCTGTGTGATTTTGCCAACACACAAGCTTCACAAGGTAGAAGCTCCTTTGACAGTGTCTTTGGTAGTCCAACAACATTTCCTTCCTTGACCATAGATTGCATGGCTTTGAAATTGGGATGACCCAATTTCTTATGCCACAGATCCTCCTGAAGAACCTTGGTCTCATAAGCAATATCTGAAGTGTTAGCACTCTCCCTAGAATCTAGTTTGTACAGCTTACCAATTCTAGATCCTCTAGCAATAAATTCATTTTCTCTTGAGATTATACACTTGTCAACTTGAAACTTGACATCCAATCCACTATCAAACAACTGTCCTACACTAGTGAGATTCTTAGTTACTCTAGGTACATAAAGTACATCATGTAAGCAAAAAGATTTTGATGATGATGCATGTAGTGGAATACTACCTATTCCCTCAATTCTACACTCTACATCATTAGCAGTATAGATTGATCTTTTTGCACCTAGATATGGCATGAGACTAGTGAAAGAGTTCCTAGAGCTAGACATATGGGAACTAGCCCCACTATCTATCCACCATACTTCTTCATTCTTAAAAGGAAAAGATGAAAAAGTAGACATCATTAATGAATCCTCTCTTTCACTCTCAACACCCTCACACTCATCCTGATTAGTAAGGTTAACTTGCTTAGATTGGTTCTTCTTCTTGAAACAGTTTGATGCATAGTGTCCTTTCTTGTCACGGAAAAAACACTTGATCTTTGATAGCTTCTTCTTCTCACCAAATGTTGCAACTTGTGAGGACCGATCCTCACCACCTTCCTTGACTTTGTCCTTTGTGAAGTGTTGTTGTACTTTGCCCTTGCCTCTTGACTTGTCTCTGATAAAGAGTTCTTTGTCATCTCCACCATCTTTTAATGAAAGTCTATTGATCCTCAACATCTTGTTCTCTTGCCTACTTTCTTCAGAATGAGAACACCTTGCAATGTTTCCAAGGATGGAAGATCCTTCTTGACAGCATAAGTTTGCACAATATTGTCATACTCATCTCTAAGTCCATTAAGGAGTACTTGAACAAGTTCAATGTTCTTAAGAGTATCTCCAATACCAGCTAACTCTTGATGAAGATCCTGAACTCTCATGACATATGATGAAGCACTCTCGTCTACTCTCTGATAACTTAGAAATATTTGATTTCTAAGTGTAAGCAATCTAGAAGTATTCTTGATTTCATAGATTGTTTTTAGAGTATCCCAAGCTTCCTTGGCAGTGGTGCATGTATTGATCTCTCTTAACACTTCATTGGTTACATTCATTTTTATGAAATGAAGGGCAATTCTGGTTTCTTTGTGAAATGTTGCAGCTTCATTAGGTGCAGCAGGTTCTTCTTCAGCTCCACTCACAATATCCATTACATCTTGTAGAATCGATAATGATTCCATTTTGATCTTCCACATTGCATAATTGGAAGATGTTAATCTCTCACTGTGCTCCAAGAAATGTGAACCAGATGAAGACATCTTCTCTATGAGAAATTCTAATAATGATAACAAATGGAGTTGAAAGGATGTTGCTTGCTATCTCAATCTAGGATCTAACACAGATGTTGATCCAACCTATAAAATCTAGCAACAGATGTGAGAACAAATTCTTAACACAGAAAATCAATCTATCTTGAATTTGGATCTTGCTTCAATCACAAAAAAGAAGCACATGCAAGTAAGAAGTCTATCTCTCCCACGAGTTTCAAAGAACTGAAAAACTCTTTGGAACTTACTTTCAACTCAAACACAGTAATTTGTGTGAAATGAAAAGGTTAAGACCTCAAAACACTCACTTTTATCCAATTCTACTTGATTGACAGTGAAAATTGATGAAAATGGTGAAAAGAACTGATGTGTATTCCCTTTGGCATATCCCACGAATTGAGTACTCTCTCAAACTCTATGATTGTCTAAAACTCTTCTTAAAAAAAAAAATCAAATTGATTTAGAAACATGAGCAACACATTCTACTCTTCAATACCTATCCAACAAGCTATAGAACATCAAATTTGGATCAAATCTAGAGAAGTAGCACTCAATTAATGAGGGCTGATTTTACACGTGTGAGCTCTCTGTCCGTACAGGGCTCTGCTGGAGCAGATGAGGCTTGTTTTGATCCACTTATGATCCACAAATAACTTGTCTCTCAGCGAGTCCCTCTAAGGATCAGTTTGCCTTGCCATGAGGCAAGTCGACGGGACACACGTCCCGCCAACGTCAACCTGGGTCATGCATGGGTTGCTTGAGTGAACAACTATATGTACAGTGTTATTTCATTTTGAGAAATACAGTTGCTATGTGAGCTTGCTGTGGAGAGTGTTTTCTGTCTGTGTTACTATGTAGCATGATCTGTGTTCCTGTGCAAAGCAAATTCTAAACTGGTATCAGAGTCGTACAGGGAGTGTACATAGTACAACATCGTCGTTGAAGAGAGCTTCGAGAGAACTGTCTTCTGAGAGTTCGGGGTTTACGGCGGATTGAAGACGGAAAGAGAAGCACTGGTGCACGGTTTCTAGTTTATAGAGGCTTGCCAAGCTCAACAGAGGGATTAGTAACCTGTGCATAGCATCAGACAGGGTAAAACTTGGTGAAAATTTGACAATTTCAAAGCCAGTTAAAAATTGAAATTGGGTTTGGGGTTACGGTTTTCTACACATAACTGGTGATTTCTTCGCTGTTTGTGCACCGTTTTGGATGCCGTAAGGACAGTGGAAGCTAATTATACTATCAACCAGCCATGGAGAAATTTTGAGGTTTTTGTCAGAGATTTGTCTACAGACAGTTAACCTAGCAGATTTGCGATAAAAGGTGAAAAAAGTCACTTTGTCACTGTTTCTCCATGGAATTTCATTATTGAACACTCTACAAATTTGGTATCAGTAGGGCAACCTTGCTCCAGGCCTCAAATCATGCTCAAATTGATCTAAAAACGAGTTTGATCAAGCAACAAGTAGCTTGGGGAGGCGCGGTCGTAGAAAGGGAGGTCGCGGGTATGTTCGCGCATGGACCCAAGGCAAAACCGTAGTGCTTCGGAGTGGACAGTGGTTGCAAGAGTCTCCATTAGTGCATAGAAGTGCTCAGAACCGTTGGATATAGAACTTACAAGATCGACGGCTCAGATCGTGCTATCCAGGCGGGATATCCACAGTTGGATCAGAATTGACCATTGGATGGAGTCTGAAGGGCTAAATGGAAAAGAAGTGTCATTTGTTTGCATGAGCCGAAAAAGCAAAAGCCTATAAATTGGAAAATGTCTTTGAAGATAAACATCTTGCTGCTGAACTCTTGTTCCTAGATTGTGCATCATAGGATTATAACCGCTGTATTTTGGAGATGGCGCAGTCATTGCATACTTAGCATCTACACATGCGTCCATTTCCATTTTTACTTTCGTTGCTTCGACTGCAAAAAAAACCATTGCTATTATGGCTCCAACAAACGTGAATTACAATTTTGCTAGAAAGGGACAAAAAAGAATAGTAGCTCGCACTTGGTGATTGGACAGTGAAAGAATAACAAGAACTTCATGCACGCTCTCTCTCTCTCGCGCGCGCGCGCATTGTGATTGAACAAAAAAGAATAGCACCTCGCACTCGGTGATTGGATAGTGAAAGAATAACATCAACTTGAATGCAGCTTGAACGAACAATAGCACCTCAAATTCGTATTTATAATACCTGCCGATGGCTCAGAGGTACAGTTCGCTTCTTTGTTTGCATGCGATTTTGGATTGGTTTGGAATATGTTTTTTCCAAAAATCTGAGTCTGTTCAGTAGCATGATTGAGTAGATTTGTGAGCAAAATCTTAGCCTGAGCAGATTTGTGAATGGTGGGATGCCTACAATATCTTAACAAAAAAGTTGCGATATAGAGACTCACTCTCTCTTCTTTGTTTGCATGTGATTCTGAGCAAGAACGTGAGTGATTGCCAACCTATATTTTATAACACTCCAACATTTGCATGGCAAAATATAGGATTGTAGCAAATTTTGACATATTCATGGTAGCAGATCCTAGTGAACTTTGGTAGTCTTGGTAGGTTGTAATGGATACAAATCTGATAAGCCACCTATATTTCACCTTGAAACAATTCCAGTTAAGCTATCAGACCAAAGCTCTCTTTCCATTGTAGTTCATTCTAGCCTTTAGAAAAAAAGCTTTTAGCAAATTTTCAAGTGTTTCATTTCGAATAAATACAACAGCGGATGCAGATTAAAAGAAAAAAAGCGGATGTCGGTTAACATGCTAAAAGGTAAAGCAATAAACTATTATGAGCAGAAGGGTAAATCATTGCTTTTCCACTCACTGCTTTTTCTACTTATACAAAATTTCTTGCACGGAACCTATATCAGAAAAATGGAGAACTGCAAAAAACTGAGATAAAAAGTTAGCCGTAAAATTCTCCTACCCATTTCACGTTCATATTGTGTTTTTGAAATGTCAAAAACTTTTCCTAACATAACGATGGCTAGCAGAAAACTTTGTTACCTGAGGAGAAACACATTTATTAAACGGGTAAATTGGTAATGTTAGAGAATTCTAGAGCTTTCAGCACTTGGAGAGCGCTTTGGAATTTTAATAGAAAAGAAAAAGGTTTGTGAGAAGGACAATTTAAACAGTATACAGGATTCTAGAATTTTTGACAAGTTTTGAACTTTGGCTTCAATCGATGAAATCCACATAATAATCACTGCTCAAACGGGCCTGAGAGTATGAAAAGCAACATTGTCCTTTTTCATAAAGTGGACTAGCTCCACATAATTTTCATGCAAACGCTATAGTGAGGTAACGAATAGATTTAAGATGTTTTTGTGGAACTACTGCTATTGTTAGTTTTGATTTTCTTTCATGCAATAATGTATGTCATTTTTATGGGCTTTTGTGATTCATTCCTAACACTCGATTTTGGACGAATCAAAGTTACTTCATTTTGTGTTCTTTGTTGGGTTAGTTGTAAGTGAAACAATATTGTTGTTAAACCGATTAATTTAGATATCTTTTGTTCATTAGAGAAAATATGGGCCCAAAGAGGGCCCTATAAAAAATGCCATGTAGGAGAGAGAAAAATAACAATAAAGTTATTAAAATATCATTTTCTAACTTCTTTACGCAACTGCCCGCACTACTTTCCATGAAATAACTTCACTGGTGCTTAACCACAGTTAAAGTATAATTTCCAAAATGTCGAAATATTCCCTCTCAATAGTTGGGAACACTCAAAAATTTGAATTAGGAGTGACATTTCAGAAACAAAGCCTACGCCATCTCTATCTCCAAGGTCTGTTATTGTCATTGTGCTGTTTGTTACTATACTACTATATTGATGACAAAGTTTTATCATCTTCATGTGGATCTGTCACCAAAATATGCTCCGCAGTTAAGTATTAAAAGTTTTCAATCCCACGACCATTTCATTTTTTTTAAAAAAGAGACATGTTAGACCAAGGTATGCAAACAATAGTTGGTAATCCATCTCATATCAATGAAGTGTATTGTTCGAAAGGAGAATGTCTAGCATATAACAATTCCAACAATTATATTTATTGACATTAATCAGTTACTAACATTCATCATAAATTTTTATGGTATTACAAATGAGAATGTCAATAACAAGTTGATAGTTGTTCTCAAGGTAGATGAGTCTGAAATTATAAAAGGACAAAAAATGGAGAGAGTCAGTCTTACGATCATGAATTGAGCACTTTCAAATTCAAAAGACTCAAAAGGCCTCAACTTCAGTGTTCTATCAGAAAATAATATTTGGTGGTTGGTAGTTTTTCAGGTATAGTAGTTCCTTCACATATTCAATAGGGATAATCTAATAGGGATTTCATTTGGACAATCTTCTCTGTGTTAATATTATTCTAAGTCATTTTTTTGTTTCTCTTATAGGTGATGAAAGAAGACCATGACTTTCTCTCATGGATATTTACTAGAACGTCATATCTTGCCACCATAAAAAATCACATGGATGGAGATCCACTCAATATTTCTAGAATTGGCACTTTCAACATAGAATGGCATTTAGTAGGAGATCTAAAGTGCTAACTCTAAACGCGCATGTTTGTACTGTATGAAGATAGCAAAAGACATGACAAGGAGTACAAGAATATCAAGATATCGAGAAGATCCTAATTGAAACTCATACTACCGATTCCTCTTCAGAATGTTCATATCTGTACATTACATGCAGATGTGCATATAATAGAAAAAATAATATATCTTCACATCTTGTTAAAATGGAATTCCAAGCCAGAGGCATCTGCGGAGGAAGCTATTTCCAGATTAGAGGATGTGCTTACAAGTCAATGTAGATATTTAAAAGGTAAAATTTTGCTCAGTTGTTGTTCTATTGATTCCATTTTTTATTTCGTTAGTGTGATGTTTAGTTATTTACTCATTCTCCTAATATGTGATGACAGTTCACTCTTGAGCCGTACAATTTCGACGATGTATATAGATTGTGGCAAAAGTTGATCAAAACATTTGTACAGAATGGCCTAAGTTTTGTATGGTGATTTCAGATCAACATCAAGCTCATTGGCTGATCTTCACACCTTTTGAACCAGCAAAGACCAATTCAGCCCATGGAGTCAAGTTCAAGATCATTATGTTTTCCATCAAGCTAGATTTACCAAGCTAGATTTTTGAGGAGGAGTGTGAAAAATGCAAAAATAAGCTTGGTAGAGGCCAAAAATCTTGTATATAGATAAACACACATGTGTGGAGCCTGTTCCCACATGTGAAAATAGCGTACTTGTCATGTACCATAATCATATAGGTTGTCCATATGATTTAATTCAAGTTCTAGTGGCTAAAAAGGCCAAAAACTAGTTTTCTAGACATATGGCACATGGCATCAATCTATTGCTTGCATGAGCCACATCCTTTGGTTAGGTGTCACATCCCATGTGTAGAGGACAGCTCACATGTGTGGAATAAGCTGAAGTAGACGAATTTTGACTTCTAGAAGATTTTCAAGTAGATCTCCATATAGAAGGAAAATGGACCAAAAGTGCTCAAAATAGAAGGTTTTGTCCAAGTGTCAGTTTTGCATGATGAATCATCATATGACAAAGCACTTCACACATGTGGGATCAAATCGATAATCAGTACCACGAGCTCCCACTTATTGTATATATAGGGCCACATTTGGCCATAATCATGGTAATCTTGGTTTTGGAAGCAATTTTGAGTGATTCTCTCCATTTGTCTACATTTGTTTTGATTGTTTTGAGGTGCTATCAATGTGTACTTGATTTTCAGGTTGAAGTCCGTACTCAGACATGGTTTCACACGTGGGAAACCATTAAGTACACTTACCTTCAATTTGTAGTGTGCTTGTGGCCGAGGAGAGTAGAATCCTTCATGTGAAAGCTTTGTACCAAGCTTTAAGGGTTGGTTCCTTAAAGCTACATGATGGAGATGAGAAGGCCAACTTTTCAAGCAAAGGCAAGGCAAAGTCCAAGAAGAATATCCAACACAAGGAGACCAAGAGTGATGATCAAGCATCAAGCTCTAAATGTGGAAAGAAGAACAAGGCCAAACTAAAGTGCTTATTTTGTGGAAAGAAGGGGCACTTTGCATCTGAGTGCTACAAAAAGAAGAATGAACAAGGTGAGAGCAAGCAAGGCAACCTTACTCTTGAGGAAGAGGAGGATGAAGTGGATTCATCTATGATGGCATCTACATCAACAATCAAGAGCTACTCCAATGTGACACATGGTGGATTGATAGTGGGGCTAGCTCCCACATGACATTCCAAAAGGATTTCTTCTCAACTCTTGTACCTTTTGTAGGTTGTAGAAAGTCTATTCTAACAGCAAGTGATCAATAATGTAGAATAGATGGAGTGGGAACTATTCCCATAGGTCTTGGATCCTCTAAAAGAGTAGATCTTCAAAATGTCCTTATGTTTCTACACTCACTAAGAGTTTGCTAAGTGTAGGACAATTGATGGATGATGGTTTAGATGTCCATTTTAAGCAAGGTGTTTGTCCATTCACCATCTTGAACTACAATTTGTTGCTTGTAGTACTCAGCATCAAAGAAAAGCATCCACTCTCCATTGTGTTGCAATGCAAAAGAGGATGTAATTTGTGCCTTCTAATGCCCTACTCCAACTACAAGTGTGACACTTTCATCAGCTTTCACAACTACCTCATCACCAACTGAATACACATCTCCTCGATAAAATACTTTCCTGTAAATTGTAACTCGTCTAAATTGGCCTTGATTCCTTTCATTACCCAAAAAATGCTCTACATATCGGACTTCCTCCTTTGGAGCTCGATATTGTTTTATTTTCTTTGTAATTGCAATCCCTTTGTCTTGCAAAAGCCTCTCACATGTATAATTGTGACTATAGGCAATATGTGATTTCCAAACTTCTTTGGCCTTCGCAATAGATGAAACTTCTAGAATTCCATGCTCATGCCATGTCATACATATGGAGGATTGGGCATTTTGAAGTACATATCCTTCTAGGAGAATCAAACAAGTATGGAGTTCCAAGAGCATTCTTTCAAAGGGCATTAGGCCATCTTTGTCATTTTGGATCATCTCAAGAACTAAAGTCAACAACCGCCTTCCATAATATTGGGCATATGATATTTCATTGCTTAGGTTATTGGTAGAAATATTCACATAATTGGATACCTCTCGCTCAAAAGCATAGCACCAAAAACATCATGCTTGCCATGTTGATAGATGTCATCAAAAATCTCTCCCTTGCCTGCATTGTTAACAAGGAGATCAAATTCACACAACAATCACATAGACCAAAAAATGCACTTTGTTTATATGAAAATTAAAATGGAACTCAAATATGCTACATACTCCATGTTCACAGATTCCAGCCCGAATATGTGAACACAACTTTTCTTTACTTTTCTTCTTCTTAGTTACGTCTCAGGTGGTTACCGCTCTAGAAACCGGGTGATTCTGCCCGTTTCCAGAAGCTAGTTCTTTACAGTTAAGTCCTATTATTTAGAACGGTTTCCAGACCGAAATGTTTCTCAGTTTGCAACGTGTATTCCTAGCATGTCAGTGGGATGAAACGGTTACGTTCACTCAGCTACATGCATTTACAAGCCATGTAACCAATCTTTGCTCAAATACAGATTAACGTTTTCGGACAGAATATTGCATCAGGTATGTCAAACGACTTGCACGAGGAACCGAAAATCGAGCCAGATTGACCTAGAAATCCAAGTTCCATTTGATGCTGAAATCACTGAAGAAGAAATCACAAATGAAAATATGAACGTAGAAAGGCAATCGTCGATGAGAATGCCACGTTTCGATGAAGAATGGCTAGAGAGGAAGAAAGTGATAATGAAGATGATCATAGCTCTTATACTCATAGTCGGAGAAATTTACGATTGCACTTAGAAATAGATTTAGATGAGTGTATGGACTTAGATAATGACGAGAATGAGGCACTATTTGACGAGCGACCTAAGTCGTGCCCCCTTTTCGGAACGTTGTGTTTCAATCAGGGTCTGGAACGCTACGTTCCGGAATGGATCCAGGTTCCGGAAAGCTGCGTTCCAGAACGTTAAGGGTCATGCGTTCCGGAACGCTATTGGATTCCGGAACCCGATTAGTTGGGTTGTGTTCGAAAATTACTGAATGTTAGTTGATGGGTTGTGGACTCGAGCAAACCCACAAAGTTGTTTTCTAGACAGATAAGAGGAATAGCACATAAAATACTTTTCATGGCTTTGACTAACCTTTTTTTGTGTGAAAAGTACAAAAATGGAGTACATCTCCACCCTTTTTGTGTGGCATATGACACATAATTTGGTGTTATGATTTGCTTCTGATTTGCAATTCTTCCTTATACACACAAGAAGTGAATTGTTTTTTTTACATTTTGTAGATAGTGATCCCTACAAGGAAGGATTATGGACCCACTTTGTGGAGGTAGGCGAATCATCAAGGGAACATTTAGACATAAGAAGGGTATTGAGTAGCCATCAAAAGTCATACCTCACGTAGATACGAAGACCATCAAAAAGCTGCATCAAGGGTCACAAGCTTGTTGAGGTGCTTCATGTTTAGGAGGAGAAGGCATACATTGCCATCTGCTTGTAATTATAAGTTCTAGCCATTTTCCAATTCTAAGGAACTCAAACAATTAAGATGCATATACTGGGCATACTACTTATGGACAGGCAATTGAGCACTACAGAAATTGTAAAAGGAGAATAAAAAGAAACACATGCTTTTTGTGCGCTCAAACGTATAGCACAATTGGAGGCAACAAGTGCTAGCATGGAGGAAAAATAGTTGATATAGACTTTTCAACAATCTACCATATGTGTAGCATATTTTATCAACCAACAAACGTATTCAAATGATTGAGATTGCACGAGTAGTTATTTTAGTTCGATTTTGGCCTCCAAGATCAAAACTAGCTTTACAAGGCAAGAGCTTGACTATGCTTCATTATCTTTCCATTTTATTCAACTTGGATTGGCCTCAGACATTGTAGCACACAAACTAAGTGTAATTGCATTCAATTAATTGATAAATCATGTACAAACAATGCAATTGCTTATATTTCATATCTCTTGTTCACTGATTTTATTCACAATATATTTTGATAGACTTGGATGTGATATTAGGGTTTTCTCACTCCTACTGTCAACCAAATTAAACCTCATTAGCCTCACCAATCAATAAGAGTTACCAATTAATGAGAGTTACCCTCAAATCTCTCTTTCTTTGTCACACACTCTTCATATCTCTCTTACCAATGATGATTATGAGGAGAAAAAGAGTTTTCAATTGAGGAGCAAAGGAGCAGATGAGCCTGCTTCTAGCTAAAGAGTGATTTAAGAGGAGCTATCATCAATGTTGATTGTGAGAAACATAGGGGATGCTAGCTAAGGAGTGGAGTAGATGAGCATGAGCGATTCTCCACACACACACACACACACACACACACACACACACACACACACATTACCTTTCTCTCTCTCTCTCTCTCTCTCTCTCTCTCTCTCTCTCTCTCTCTCTCTCTCTCTCTCTCTCTCTCTCTCTCTCTCTCTCTCTCTCTCTCTTCACACAAAATATCTCTCTAAAAAAACATTATCTTTCTATCTCTCTCACAAAAAAATTTTCACTCTCTTTCAACCTCTATCTCTTTTCTTAAAACATAAAATCAAAATCAATTCATTCACATTTCATTTCTATTTTCACATTACCTCTCTCTCTCTCTCTCTCTCTCTCTCTCTCTCTCAATCTCTTTTCTCAAAACCAAAAATCAGAATCAACTCATTCACATTTAATTCATTTTCTTATACAATTTTTTTTCACACAATCTCTCTTTTTCCTAGTCATTCACATTTCATATATTTTCTTATACACACACACACACACACACACACACATTACCTCTCCTCTTTAACCTTTATCTCTTTTTTCAAAACAAAAAATCAAAACCAAAAAACAAAATCAATTACACACATTTCATTCATTTTCTTATACACACATTACCTCTCTCTCTCTCTCTCTCTCTCTCTCTCTCTCTCTCTCTCTCTCTCTCTCTCTCTCTCTCTCTCTCTCTCTCTCTCGCTCTCAAGAGCCTTTTCTCAAAAAAAAAACTAAAACCAAAAATTAAAATCAACTCATTCATCTTTAATTCATTTTCTCATTCTCTCTCTTTTTCATTCTCAATTTTTCTCTCACAAATTCAATCACTCACACACACTCTCTCTCTTTTAAAAATCAAATGTCACAAATTTTTTTACACACACACTCTCTCTCTTTCCATCTATCTATCTATTTATCTCTCTCTCTATCTATCTATCTATATATTAAAACATGTAGAAGCAACTAAATTAAGAAATAAAAACCTTTGAGCTCTAAATCTGAAGCATCCAAAATTTCTCTCCAAAATCACTCCAACACGCTCAAGATTCCTGCAAAGATAGCGCGAAATGAAGCTCGCGGGAGGGAATGTGAAGGAGTGCATTGCATGTACTCCTAGCCCCGGAGCATCCAATGATGATGGATGGGGTTGAAGAGAAAAAATAAGATCTCTCTCCTTAGGATGGGGTGGGGTGGGACCTCTTCCTAGAGAGGCAGGGCAGGTTCATCTGCGGTGCATAGGTTCATTAATGTCTCTAGTGAGAGCCAATGATCCTTCCAGCTTTCACCATATTTAAGGAAGCTTGACTAAAGGTAAGAGTCTAAAGAGTGGAAAAGGAACTCATGCTTTCTTCCCAAAGAAATCTACGTCCAAGATAGCATTTGAATGTTGGGCAATCTGTAGCAAGAGCTCCGTGCCATCTCGGGGTTGAAGCTCATAGAATTAATTGCTTTTATCTACTGCATCCAAAAATCATTGCAAGCATCAACTAACCTTGAATACAAGCTGATCTATGTTTGTTTTACTCATAACCACTCTCTCCATTTGAATCTCTAGTAGAAACGTTACTAAACAACAAACGAGTACGTGCTGGACTGAGATTTAATTGGAATCGAAACTAGGTCGAGTGATTTCTTTCATTCTATTGCCTCTTCTGTATAGATAATAGTACAATTTCGATCAAAAGCGAAGCGATTTTTGGCTGACCCAGTGAAACACCAAAAATGAGGAGCATCAACGCTGGCATGGTGGCACTGTTGGTAGTGGTGCAATTGACGGTGGTGGTAATGTCAAGCGACATGTCATCTTGCATTACCCAGCCAGGAGAGTCTGTACCTGTTAGCGATGCCAAGGCAGCAATTACTGCTGCCAAAACAATTGCACTGGTGTATCCACCATAATGGTGACATATGGCAACGTTGCGCTTAGCATCTTCGGGCCTTGCGGGTTTTGCCTCAGCTGCAGCGATGCCGCAAAACACCTCACGCAGGCCATGTCTAAGTGTACCTCTCAGAACGAAGTGGAATTCGAAGCCGCTTATACAATTGGGCACCTACGATTCCTCTATCTCACTACTCCCATGAATCGCCCGGGCAGGCCGCTTAATGAGATTGTGTCTTGAACTATTGGTGTTATCTTCCAATCTTCCAACGACACATAGTATTTTCAACGACATACTACTTAGTAGTAGTGGTGCCAAGTTTGTGTTTGTTGTAGCAAAGGCTGTTGAATTTGGCAATGTTGTTTTAGCAAAGTATGTTGAATGGTGATTCGACCAATATGTTTCAGTTGTTTGTGATTCACATGCATGCAATTAAGCATTTGTCCATATTTGGTCTATTTGATGAAATTAGCATTTGTCAATTGCTTATGTGCATGTTATTTACGATTTCTAAGATTCTAGTATATGTTGTAGTTTTTGTGACTGATTGTTGTCATTCAATATATCAATCTTCATAGCCTTGTAGGAAGGTTCCAACGTTTGTGTTTGGTGGTCTTTATGTATTGCATATCTTGAAAATTCGTTAAATGTTGCTTTCACGAATTCAAACACATGCAATATTGATTGTTCATGGGTGTGTACAATATACATGAACCATGTCTATAAGGCCATCAAATACCCATTTTCAAGATTTTTGAAAAAGAGAAAATGCCACGTCATTACTAAAAAGCTAACATGCACATAAAAATAAAAATAAAAACTCCACATGATCAAAAATTTAAGGCTCTCTCTCTCTCTCTCTCTCTCTCTCTCTCTCTCTCTCTCTCTCTCTCTCTCTCTCTCTCTCTCTCTCTCTCTCTCTCTCTCTCTCCTAGCCGATTTTTTAGCATACACATTGCAAAAGTTCCCCGTATTATCCACGATGCAATGGCCACAGGCGGAATCCACAAACAAAATCTTATGTGGTGTTCTCACCAACACTGTCGAGTCCAGCCAATCTGATTAGGAACTAAAACTTTACACCGCTCTTTGTGGGCATATCGCATTACCCCGAAGAGAGCCACAGGTTTAACCCCTTTTCAGCTAGTATATGGCCAAGAAGTCGTCATGCCTGTGGAATTCCATATTCCACAGACTTTATGAACTCTATCCAAAATGGATCTAATCTTGAAACCATACTCTAACTTGATCAAATTGAGACTTAATACTTTCTTAAGGATGTAAGTGTCCTCATTGGATGTTTCACTTACTCTCAAAAGAAGTTCACAAAATGCCTCAAAATATGGAAAAACTCTTTTTTTCAAACTATGAGTACTAAACTCATCCTTGCTCTTACTCAATTTAAGAGCATACAAATGACGATACAATATCTTTCTTTCTAGATGTTTTGGAAACATAATCAAGTCACCCATGACAAGAATTAATTCCAAATTAAAGACTTGATTCAAAACTAGAATAGTCTTTCTTGATCATTAAGATAAGCAAATCTCAACTAAGCAAGATATATCATCAATCAAAGAAAGAGAACTAGGTGAGTAGAATAGAATGAATACCACCTTCACTTATCTTTTCTTTACCACAAAATAAGAACAACAAGGACTCGGCCTTGTACAATGAAGATCTTCTTGGATATGCATGTTGAGGATACTCCTCCTCAAATCTCGACCCCATCATAAGTTGACCATTCATAATAGAAATAACTTGTGATGCAACAAGAGACACTGTGCTCTCGGCCCCTTCCAAGATAGAAACTAGATCTTCATGAAAGACAAAAACATCTCCATACTCAAACACCTTCGAGATAGAGAGTGTAAAGGCTTTGTAGCCTTCCTTGGTGGATAAGCATCCAACCATGCTCCATAGACTAGGATCTCCATCCTTATTTCCTTCCAAGAAAACACATGCAAAGCAATAATCTTCAAGAACATTAAGGTACACAACCTTAGGCTTATAATTGAACAAGACTCCATATAGTGCACTCCTTCCATTAGCTCCATAACTCCATAAAGTTTTGCATGATGCAAAATACACATGCACCATAAAACTTGAAGAGACAAGACATAGCCAAATGTAATTTGTGGAATCATCAATAGTACATGCAAAGCAAGAAACACCTCCCTTGCTTACAGATAAAGAAAGATGAACATCCGAATGTTCCAACTCCATAGGATGTTTTGTCTTGGTAGAAGACATCAAATATGGATCCATAAGATTTGCCTTCTTAGAGTCAACACTCTAGAAGTAGACTTGGATTCATAAGGCTTCTTCAATGAATTTAAAGCTTCCAAAGATGATATGCACTTACCAACTTCCTTGAGAAGTTCATTGGTAACATTCATCTTTATCATGTGTAGAGCCTTCTTGGCCCTCTTGTCATACCTCATTTGATCTTGTTGTGTTGCTAGTCTCTCCTCCAAACCTACAACAATATCCAAAACATCATTCATCTCAAGAAGTGACTCCATCCTCACTTTCCACAATGAATAGTTACTTGAGGTAAGCCTATCATTGGCTTCCAACATGACTCCAATTGAGGTTGCCATGTAGCAATGACCTGATCTTCTCTTTCAACCTGTTTCAATGCACAAAGCACTCCTTTGAACAACAAAAAATTCTTTCAAAATAAATCACCAAGATTTGAAACTATCTCAAAAATTCTCTTTTAGCACTTATACCAAGCAAATCAACACATAGAATCATGGAATCTTGATCAACCTATGATCTATCCTCAATCTAATGACTTTTGCACTTCCTAAGATTAAAACACACTCAAATGAAGTCCTCACTATCTAGAGATCTAATCAGAATTAGAGTTTTGACAAAATCACAAAAAATTGACTATTCCAAATCTACATGCAAATGCTTGAAAACTTGATATGCAATCTATAAGCCACCACTTAGGCTGATCTAATGATCCAAAAATTGGCCAAATCTAGTATGTGAACACAAAAATCGAAATTGATCAAGTTTATAAACCTATATAGTGTTTTGATCTACAAAAGATCCAATCTACAAAAGCAAGAGTCTCAATTTTGGTGTAGAGTCCTCTCTAGCATGCTCTAGACTTGATATCTTCACCAAATCATTGATAGATATGATTTTCCCATTCATAACCTGAAACACAAGCTCTGATGCCATGTGAAAGATTGTAGATCATTATGATCCAATCTACTTGAATGATCTTTGGTTAGAAAGAGAAATACACTACCAATCTCACCAATGTAGAAAAATCAGCATCTACACACAAATTGAGCTGCAAACACTAATAGAACTTGATCAAACTAGAATGAAATGATAAAGTGATGTTGCTGTCCATACAGAACCAGCAAGCTACTGTATTTCATACGTGTGGATCCAAAAATAATAATAAATGACCATTCTACACATAGAATTGCAAGCAATCACCAAGATAGTGCACCAATGGATAGTAGAACCCAAGAGAACCATGTATAAACTGTTTCATAATCAGAGGAATCGGCATGAATCGTGGCACAGAATGGGCCCCTCCCTAGATAATAGGAAAGAATCGGCAAATTTGTTTTTGCATTTTACTTGATATTATGCTAGAAAATATGTCAAGTTATATCTATAATGTCTACAATGTCTCTCAAATCTTATAAATACTAGATTGCTAGTGAATACATGCATTTGAAAGTTTGTTGTTGCTTGTAAAAAGTTGAAGCTTGAAGGCTGCATAGAAATTAGAAATATGATTCACAAGTGCATATGACAATGTTGAATGGACAGTGGACACAATTCAACCTTGTTAGTTGCATTCCATGTTCCAACTTTCAACTTCCACTTAACAATGACTATTGTAATTTATGGGTTATCCATGTAGCGTGATATATCATCGTCGATTAAAGAGTCAAGACTGAAGTAACCAAACATGATACATTCATCAATGATCCTATATTAGTAGATAGTAGTTACTAACTTGTAAGCAGTGAGCAGTAAGCTAAGTACATTGGATAAACGTTTTAATCGAAATTCGAAAGTCAAACTTACAATGACAAGCAAAATCAAATAGCATATATCAAATGTCAAATGTCACATATGATATCGATATAAGCTGAACAGTTAATGACAAATACTGAATCCACATGATCATGAGTCAACTATCATAATAATGTACTAGTAGAATATACGTGAGAAATTGAGTCTTGACCTAGATTCTAGATGATGAACTACATATTCAAGTAGTTCAAGATCAAGTCTCAAATACAAAGTTTAAACAATTACCTGCATGGGATCTTTGGCTTCCCTCATATTATTTCCTAAGGCATAGGTTCACAAACACTATCTTTTCTAATTTGTGTGGAGAGCCTATTTTTCCTCTTAGTGTGTATGAGGGAGTAGATTCTCTAGTTCCTCTCACAAGCTGCTGCACTGCAGTCCTATGAGAGGACTCTCAATGCAATGCATTGTGGCCTAAGGATGCAAACCCACCGCCACTCTCCTGTGTCATAGCCCTCTGATATGTGATGCGGTCTTTTCGAAAAATCATGAGCTCCTCGTTGCAGCCTTTTGCTTTGCAACATTTGGTACAACACTCTGGAGGAATTCAAACCACCCATCCTAAAGCTCATGGTCATGGAATTGCTTTGGACTAGATCTCTTCCATAAAGGATGCAACACAAATGAATGTAAAAGGCCAATGAAACCAATATGAATGCAAACCTAAACACATTGCACAATTTACAAATTTGGGACAATCATCAACCATCAACATCAAAGTTCAAAATTCAAAACAAGAATCGAGATCCAAATAAGGCCTAAGCTAGCTGCTAATTTCTAAACCTTAAAATCCAAACCCATGTTCTAGCATTGAGAATGAGGCCATCTATGATCAAGAATCAAAATTCAAAATTCAAACCTCGTGGGAATAGGCTAAGAATCTCCAAAACTTTGGTGTAAAACCCAGCCAAAAACTATGTAGTATCAAGTGGAAACAATTCAGGTGCACATCATGACTGATGGTTGGAGTGACAGAAGAGGTGACATGTGGTGTCTTCCTATGTGGGCATCATGTTTTGGGAGCCATCGATGGATTGGCACATGGCACTATTGTTTCAAGTGAGGAATGTGTTCATGACATGTGTTGGATTTCAATGCTCATTGCTCATGGCTAATTAGAATTTTAAACATTTTGATTTTTAATGCTTGTGAGTTGTTGCTCAATTAAAATTTGATGTTCAATGCTTTGTTATAGGTGAGGTCATCTACTCACACATCACGCAAGTGATCAAGGAGGTGGGGCCTCAAGATCTAACACTCCTAAAACCTCTACTACCTAAAACTAAATTTACAATTCACACACATACCTCTTGCTTGATTCACACACATACACACACACACACACACACACACACACACATTTTCTCTTCGAACTCTCCTAGCTCTAGGCCCTCCTTCATTTATGTAATGGTAGTGGCTAACACTACTAAGCACCACAATAGGAAAATCAATATTTACTAGCTAACCAATAGTAAAATCCATCTTTATTCATCTCAAGCCATGGATACTGCACCCATGGTTCAAATCTAGCAAAATCCATAGACATTTTACTGCATGCAAAAGGTGGTATAAAAGTCTCTTTCATATTGTCGACCTTTCAAATTCCTCATTGTCTTTGGGAGTACGGGGTTTATTGTCTTTGGGAGTACAGGGTTTAATTCGATAAAATATTGGAGAATAAGATGGTTGAGTTAGTAGTTGACTGCACTGGGTGCTGAAAACTTTCAAGGTGAATATATGCTTGCCTAGCTCACGCTACAACATATACCATGCAAGGCAAACATAATTTCCAACCATTGTTCCCAGCAGTACAAACCAATGTCACATCTTGTAAGGCCATAGGAATTCGTTCGGTACAGAACGTGGAAATTATCTCACATTTTGTTCTCTAAGGAACCTCATAAAAACATTCTTGTTAAAAAATTTGAAAAAATAGATCTTTTTTTAAAGGCATTTCAAATGCACAGGCGGCGTTTTGTTCCCTTACATATGAAGTAGAATGTACCAAAATAAAAAAACTCAAAATGGGCTCCTATGTTTCCAACAAGGCTAGAACTAAAAAAACAGAGATAATTTGTGTTTACTCAATATGGCACTAGCAAAAAAGTTGCCTTTTGTTTATTGATCCAAAGAATGAATAGTCATACAAAATTGTTCATGCCATTCATGCTATAAATTCTTCCTAGTTTAGTAGTAAATGCCTACCTCTTGATTCTTGGAGCTCTTTTTGACAAGACCTATAGTTCTGCAGATGACTCTAAGTCAACTGGCTCAACAAAATCAACAAACCCATTTGTATCTCTCATATCCTCCACTCCATTGTTTGCCTCGACAGTGGTTGCAATTTCCAGAACCTCGCCTCGTAGCTTCTCTGTTAGTTTTCTTGCTTCTTCATCTAACTCACTCCACTCTGGCACAATTCGTCTCGCACCCTGAAGTACAACAGATGAAAAGGCTCAGTATCTTTCATGATAGCTGTAATTTGACAGATATGAACATGCACATAGTAGCCAAATAGCATGCTTTACACTATAAACAGAATTATTTGACTGGGCAAAGAACACTTGTGCTGTTAAAATGATGCACTTGTCAATAATGGCACTTTTCAGTGCATGCATATAGAAATTGTGACTCTATTTCTAGTTTAAGGAACTTGTTGGAGTATAGAATTCATGATAATATTACTTTTCAATGGCTTGACTTAGTGGATAGAAGCAACCAACTGAATGAACCAGAACATGGAAAATATTATCCTTCAATCTTTGATGCATGTAAGAATGAAATTATTTCCAATGTAGGAATGAGGAAAAAGCCTACTCTGGCTGAGTTCACACATTACACTTACCATGAAAAATCTCCTGTAACTAGATATAAATTACTAGATAACTAGAGATAAATTAACCTACAATAAAATTTGTTACAGGATACTTTCGAGACATGAAAGTCTTGTAGAGAGGGAGAACCTGAAGTTTAGGCTCTTTGGTCATTGGATTGTTGCATAGGTCTATCGTCTTCGCTCGAGATTTTGTTGCATTTCCACACCAAGATTCACACCACAACCACTCTTGAGGTAAACTGAAGATTGGAACGGTATGTTGAGCATAGTTGGGTAAATCCGGCAAAATAGATAGGTGAGTACATTTCTTTTCTTGGTAGATGAAGCAATAAACACCAGCATTAGAGTCATAGAGTTTAAATTTGAATGACCAAACTGCTTGTCCAAAAAGTGAGGCTTGCAGAAAAATTCCATTCAATATTTTGCTAGCAAATAGATTAAACAGTTACTCTACCATAGTAAGATAGAACCTCTACCTGGTCAAGGTTTGAAAGTCTGTTGGGATCTTTGCTGAGTGTCTCATAGAAAACTCTTAGATTGTCTCCCACGACAATTTGATGGCCCTATCTTTTGGGCTGATCCTCTACTAGCTTGGGCATTGCGGATAGCTTGGCACTCCTAGTTGCTGCTTGATCTTCTTCTGGTTCCTTGGCATTCCTGGCTATTCCATATTGATTGATTTTTTATGATGTGGCCGAGATGTTACCTTCGTCGTCATGATGTTGATCCTGAATTGTTCCCTTTCTTACCAGCTGCCATTCACTAGATTCGCCTTCACCATAGTCGACGTTGCCGGCAGATTCAGTTTTTGATCCAGTGGGATGGTCGTCCTGTTGAGGAGGCCACATGGGAGCCTATTGATGTGTTTTATCATACACCATTATTGGCAGATCAGGCTCGAGCTCTCATGGCTTTAGTTCTTTTCTCTACTACAGATATCATTGTAGATGTTCCCTTTACTTCATGATCCGGCTGGCTATGACTATTCTTTATTTTAGTATTTGCTTAGTACTTGCTTTACACAGTTATGATACTTTTGAGGTATCTGTTGTGACGACTTATGTCCTCTCCATCAGTATTTCCATTAGTTCGTGATTTTTCAGTATTTAGCATGCTTACATTATTATATTAGATAGTCATTATGCTTGCTAGCCGGTGGAGGGCTTTGTTTTTTTGTAGGGGAGAGTTATGGACTTGGCTCATTACATTCACCGCATCCATTCTTTTATTGTTATTATGCATAAGCAGGCCTAAGGGCCCTTTTTATTCATATATTGGCCTTGGGCCCTATTTGGTTATATTTTTAGGACTTGGTCACATTGATTTGGAGTGGGGGTCCTCCTATTGGGAGGGCGCACTATTTTCTCTCCAAATTTTTTTCCCTCCCTTTTTTGAATCCTCCATTTGATTCAGGGAGAGGGTATAACTAGGGCATCATTGTACTTCTTTATTCAATTGATGATGATTGCTCCTCTTTAGCCTCCTTAAGCATTCTCTTCATGCTTTCTAGCTTAAGTCCTGCTTTCTAGCATAGCTAGTGAATCTTAGCTTGTAACTGGGTCATCTAACCATCTCTCTCTTCTCTTTGAGAATACTTTGTGTTAATGAATAGTCTTTATTCTGGATCCTTAGGATTCTATTTCCTATATGGTATTAGCGCCTTTACGTGATCATATTGCTTGCAGGAGGGCGCCCAATAGGAAGCTATCTTCTTCCCCTTTTGGTTGCAGAAAATCATCAAGCTATTGATTTTTGCAGGAGAAGAATCTGTTTATCTTCTTATAGCTTTTTTGCAGGAAATTGCAGGGCACTTTCACCTATTTGAGAGCTAGCAGTAGGGCGCCCATGCTCAAACCAATTGCATGTGATCTTGACTCAATTACATGTTGAAAATTTCAGATTTACTTCTTAAATAAAGATACATGTGTTTTGGACACATTTCTTGCTGAAATTTCCTTGTTGGTGAGCTTGGAGTAGGGCGCTACCATCAGCTCTATATGCACATAGTGTGCACTCTTTTTGGCCACAAATTTCTAATTTTGGTTTTGGCTTCATTCGAAGTCTACCTATTTGTGAGCATTCTATTTTTTGTGTAGAAATCAGCCACCTATTTCATTACTTGTTGAGCAAATTGCATGTGAAGTATTGCAATCCATTGTGCTCATAATTTCAGCTTTGAGGTTGCTACCCTTTGAGTAGATTTTGTCTTGGAAAGTCTATTTCCTATCTACTACAAGCTGATTTTTCTGTTATGGCTAAAGAATCGGAGTCTATTGGTTCTTTATTTAATGAAGATAGGCTGGATGGCACAAACTATTCCTTGTGGTGCTACATGATAAAGAACCTTCTAATTGCTAAAGGTTTGTGGGAAGTAATTAATGGTGACGAAGAGAGGCCACCTAGTTTGGCACCTACTACACCGTCAAGAGCTACTTCCTCAACATTAGATGTTGATACCCAATCATACATTCAAAATACATTAGAAGTACATTCGAAATGTATTTTATGTTCCAAAAATAAAAAAGAATCTCATTTCGGTCTCTATAATTATGAACCAAGGATTGGTTGTGAAATTCAAAGAAGACAAATCTCTTATCGAAGACCCAAACAGATCTCTTATGATCATTGCTTTGGGAACATTATGTGGTGGATTGTTCCTTATGGATACCTATGAGCGAAGAGCTTCATCATCTTTCTATCTTGTTGCATCAAGTTCGCATTCTTTGAAGTTGGTTGAACTATGGCATGCTAGGTTTGGACATCTCAACTTTGCTAGCTTGAAGATGTTGAAGAGATTCAATATGGTTGAAGATATTCCTAATATCGAGCATTCCGAAGGACATGTATGCAAAGGATGCATACTTGGAAAATTTCAAAGGCAAGCTTTTTCGATTGATAGAACTATTAGAGTTGATGGCAAATTTGATTTGGTTCATAGTGATGTACGTGGTCCAATGAGGACCGAATCCATTGGAAGGTCTAAGTACTTTGTTACTTTTATAGATGTCCTTTCAAGATTTACATGGATTTATCCTATCAAGGCAAAACCTAAAGTTTTTCAACACTTTAAGGATTTTCTAGCAATGACAGAATATCAATTTGGGCACTCTTTGAAGATCTTACGTACCGACCGAGGAGGGGAATATATAAAGAATACGTTCGGTACTTATCTTCAAAGCAAAGATATCCATCATCAAATGACAACCCCTTACACACCTCAACAAAATGGTGTTGCCGAAAGAAAGAATCGTACTATTATGGAGATGGCTCGATGCATGCTCAAGGCAAAGGGCCTACCTCACAAGTTTTGGGCTGAAGCGGTTATAACGGCGGCTTACATTAGTAATCAGTGTCCTACTAAAGCCTTGAAGGTATTAACTCCTTATGAAGTTTGGTATGGTAAGAAGCCTACTTTTTCTCACTTATGCATCTTTGGTTGCACGGCTTATGCTTTCATTCTCGATAAGCTAAGAACCAAGTTTGATGGTAAAGGAGTTAAATGCATAATTGTTGGTTATAGTAGTGAAAGCAAGTGCTATAGGTTGTTCAATATGGATACTAATAAAATCATAGTGAGTCGTGATGTTCTTTTTGATGAAAAGACCTCCTATGATGTTGCGCCCACTCATGTCATGAAAGGGGACTTCCCTCATGATGCATATGTTGAAATATTTCCAGATTTGGTTTTGCTATCTAATCATGAAGAGAAGGAACTGCCATCAACTTCTAGTGGACATCCCACTACTCCTTCAATTTTGCAGCTCATAGTTCATCAAGAAGAACCTATTTATGGTGAAGAGCAGCCTGTTGAAGACATTGGACAGCAAGGTCCAAGTTTGGAAAACATTGGACAACAAGGTCCAAGTTCGGAACACTTTGGACAGCAAAGTGTTGACAAAGGTAAGGCTGTTGGACAGCCCAAACCAGTCCCTAAATAATTGTTGCAGACTTTGCAGGACAGGAAAGTGGATCATTTCTATGAAGGGAAGACTCGTGCCTCTACTAAATCAGTAGAATTTGCTGATTTTTTTGATTTTGCTCTTATTTCTATTGAGGATGGTGCAGTAGAACCTGTTTTTTATGAGCAGGCCATAGGAGTAAAATGTTGGGACTCACTCATGAATAACCACGCTTGGGTTCTTGTTGATCTTCCACATGGGGCTAGAATCTTCATCTCTCAACAATGATACATTGAGTAGATGTTAAAACAATCTTCTTTTTTAAGTCACCACAAGTTGATGCATATGATGGATGCATTAGTGAAAAGTTTCATGCGAAACCTTTTCAATTTGATGTTTTAGCAAAGGCTGAAAAATTCAAGCACTCTTTGAAACCTTTTTGTATCAATCAAGGAGGGAGTCAACATGATTGAGAATGAGATTTCGACTACTTCCGGTGCGAAGTTTATTTGGCAACATGAAGTTCGGACAACAAATTGCATTTTTCTCTTTCGAGAAATTACTTCATGTTATGTTATGCATTTCCATTTAAGGAGGGTGTTGGAATGTAAATGGATTTGCTTACAGTACCATAGGTTACTTTGACCCAAAAGGTCGAGAGTTGTGTAACCATGGTCATTTATTATATTAGGCCTACTAAACTTAGAGTTAGCTAAGTTAGTATGAAATTAACCTGGTAGGGACTCATGGGTCCACTAGGTCTAATTGTGACATTAAGTACCCCAACTTGACATATTGGAGGCACTTTATTCTTTCTATGTAACTTATAGAAAGTTGGATAGTCAATAGTCAAGTAGCTAGATAGCCATTAGTCAAGTTATTGGATAGCCAATAGTCATGAAGGTAGATAGCCATCTTGGACTACTTATATGTAGCCATTCATTTGTATGAGACACACTTTTGTTAAGCAATCTACTGTTCATATTGGCTGTCCACAAGTTTCTACAAGAGGGTCATCTAACCATCTCTCTCTTCTCTTTGAGGATACTTTGTGTTAATGAATAGTCTTGATTCTGGATTCCTACATCTTTATGGTTCCGTTATGTAGTCTATCATTAGCTCTCATGCGGAGACAGAGTGGTTATACGCTATGGGATAGACAGGGTTTTAGAGTAGGCTATTCCACAACTGACCAGATATTCATACTGAGATGTATCATTGAAGCGGCGAAGTCCAGGAAACAGAGAGTCAATTGCCAGTTTGTGGACTTCTGCAAAGCATTTGATTCGGTTCCGAAACACTTGTTGCTCCAGAGTTTGGCATCTCTTGGTTTCTCACAGGAGGTCATCACTGCTATCATCACATTATATGAGAGAGTTTTGGCCTGTTTTCTTCATATATTCATAGTACGATCAGAGTAAAGCAAGGATGTCCTCTATTGCCCACCCTCTTTGCGCTATACATTGACGACCTTGAGCGGATCATTCGAAAAAAAGGTGGAGATGGTTGTCCTCTGGCAGATATTGTTATTTATATTCTTCTTTATCCAGATGATGTGGTTCTATTATCTAGTTTGGCTGCAGGAGTTCATCGCCATCTGGATGCCTTGTATACTTTGTCAGATATGGGGGGTGATGGTGAACATTTGTAAGACTAAGGTTATGGTGTTTAACACCAACAGACAACATATGAGAGACACTATGTTCTTTTATGATGGCAACTTCTAGACATAGTGGCGTTGTACACATACCTGGGTGTTTTCTTCTTTGGTCCATTGCTATCTTTTAGACCAGCTGCATTGGCTAGGCTCTGCAAGGGGTGCTTTGCTCTTGTTCAGATGGAGAGGTTTTCCTCTACTTATTACGTGCATGACCTTGATACACGTTGTCGCCTTTTCTCTTCAACTGTTTCTCCAGTTGCACTGTATTCAACAGAGACTTGGAGTCCAGGCTTATAGAGACACTTGGAGTGATATCTCGCGTTTGTAGATTCACATGCTTAGCTGGATGATTCGGGCCAAGTAGTCAGTTCCTCATGAGATTATTTTGGTGGAGTCTGATTCTCTTCCACTGATTGTAGAGGCTATTTTCAGGATTATCACATTCATTCAAAGAGTCTCATAGCTTCATTCTTCCAAATACATGGTAGCGGTTTTTACATCCTCTCACACTTTGGCCGAGTAGCAGGCCAAGTCCTCATGGTTCCAGTATGCTTCAAACTTTTTACATAGTTGGGGCTTATCTATGTCTGACCTCCCAAATGGGACACATGCGTTCATTCGCAGACAGATCTACAGAGCATACGTACACACTGTCTGGTCTCACCTGGATCCATCACAAGTTAAGCTTTAGTTCTATCACATTCACTTTCTTCACCTTGATGCTTCAGGGCTTCCCGTTGGACCAAGCTATCTCTCAGGCGCTGTCTTTTGGCCTGCGCTACCGCATTGGTCATCTTCGGGTCTCTTCTCATCAACTCGCTATTGAGATAGGCAGATATACAGACATGCCATGACCCTTATGGATCTGTCAATGATGTACTCTACAGGAGGTTGAGGATGAGTTTCACTTTATTTTCAGATGTCCAACTTACTATGAGATTAGACGCAGATACCACTGTTTATATCGAGACATTTCACTCACACTTGGTTCCTTCTTTGCCTATCCATATGTGAGATTTGTTGGTTTGCTATTACAAGAGATGTTCTCTTTAAAAACTATTCTTCTATCAGATGATCAGGATGTTGACCATAGTCAGGCACATATTACATGTTTCTTTCATAAACGAGTTAGAGATGATACTTCAGACAGTGAGATTGACATTCTAGCTCGACGACCGAAGCTCCAGCATACTTGACATGTACCTTTTTTCAGTCCTATGTACCTTAGGGTATCCCATGGACATTAATAAAGATCTCTCTCTCTCTCTCTCTCTCTCTCTCTCTCTCTCTCTCTCTCTCTCTCTCTCTCTCTCTCTCTCTCTCTCTCTCTCTCTCTCTCTCTCTCTCTCTCTCTCTCTCTCTCTCTCTCTCTCTCTCTCTCTCTCTCTCTCTCTCTCTCTCTCTCTCTCTCTCTCTCTCTCTCTCTCTCTCTCTCTCTCTCTCTCTCTCTCTCTCTCTCTCTCTCAGGTATTCCCGACAATGAATCTATTGTAGCTCTTCCCTTGACTCCAAACACTCCAGAAGAACCTACTTCTCTTCGTCTTCTTCGTGAAGATCAACCCCGTCTATTTGAATACCTCAACAATCACAAAGAGCAACTTGCTTCCCATGACTCTTTGCTTCTTGTTGTTCAATCGCACCTTCAGAAGCTAGACTCTTCTATTGAAACACTCAAGAATGAAGTTAGAGTTCTCAAAAGTGAAACTTCTTCCCAAATTGCTACTTTAGCTAAAATTTAGCAGCTCAAAAGTCAGGTGGAATAGCACCATATGACTGTCAAATCATGGGCAGATGTACTTCAAGGTTCGTCTACAGTTGTTTCTCCACCCTCGCCTTCACCTTTGTTTATCTCAGCCACGTTCACTGAGGGCCATCTACGAGAGCACAAAGCTCTCAATGGTCATGTTAGAGGTATTCTGAACTCCCAAAATGCTGTTGAAGAAGCTGACAAGTTTTTGGAAGGACTTCTTCAGCACCATAGCAAAGGTATGGAAACTGCCTAGCGACCTAAGAAGGACCCAGATACTATTGTCATCCGCTTTTCATCCAAGTCCAAGAATGTAAAAAAAGTTGAACCATCAAAATCCATCAAAAATCTATGCTTGAACCTCACTAAATGGCCCAAATCCTTGAAGAAGGCTTCACACGTGTGAAAGTACGGCCTCCCATAGTCTGAGTACTGTACACCAGAGATAAGAAAACACAATTGAAAGCACCCGACCAGATCAATCACCACAGCACAACATCAAGTGCAACAAGAATACAGAATTACTCTCTTCAAACTGTATATTCAAGAACTACTTGTAAGTACAAAGATGAGTTCCTTAAAAACACTCAAAGGGCTCGTAAAAGAAAGATGGTCCGATAACTCTAGAACTAAACACATGTGGTGTCGTCGAAATAGGAACACTATATAAGTCGATCATTGCTATTTTAACTCTCTCCCTCAATGATGAACGTCACTTCTCGTTTTAGAGTATACTCTATTCATGGAACATACCTCCATGATAGCATTACAAATAAAAGTTTTTTTTTTTTTTTTTACATAACTTGGCTTAAGCCAAGTTTAGCTCTAAAAGTTTCAAACTTTTCTTTACTCAAGGCTTTTGTAAATATGTCAGCAACTTGTAACAACATAGAACAATGTAAAATACCAATGTCTTTAGATTATAATTTTTCACGCACAGTGATATTTTACTTCAATATGTTTTGTCCTTGCGTGAAAGATTGGATTTTTAGCCAATTGTATTCCGCTTTGACTGTCACAGAAAATAACAGTGGGATTTTCCTGTTTCATGCCAATCTCACATAGCAACTTACGTAGCCAAATAGCTTCCTGGGTAGCTTTATATTCGGCTTCTGTGGAAGAAAGAGAAATAGTATCTTGCTTCTTGCTAGACCATGAAAAACATCCGCTACCAAAATTGAAGGTATAACTTGTTGTTGACTTTCTATCATCTATACTTCCAGCCAATCAGCGTCAACATAACCTTGCAACTTAGGTAAAACACTTTGTCTTTTGTAGACTAGACCAAGGTTTGGTGTACCTTTTACATATCTCAAAATCCTTTTTGCAGCTTTCCAATGGTTCAAAGTGGGTGATGACATGAATTGGCTAATCAAACTTACAGCATAGCAGATATCAGGACGTGTAGTTGTAAGATATATTAAACTTCCAACTAGCTGACGAAATAGTGTAGTATCAACATGTGCACTATCATGAATACGAGATAATTTCTTACCAGCTTTGCAAGGGGTGATGGAAGGTTTGCACTCTGTCATGTGAAATCTCTCCAATATCTCTCCTACATACTTGTTTTGACATAACTTGATATCATTGCTAGTTTGCCATACTTCGACCCCCAAGCAATAGTGCATAAGATCTAAATCTGTCATCGCAAATTGCTTGCACAAGTTGGCTTTGATAGAGCGAGTAAGGTTCTCATCATTGCCAGTGAGAATGATATCATCAACGTAAAGTACAATCAAGGCAATGTTGTCATCATTTATAAGAACATGAAGATTTGGATCTGAATTTGTTCTTACAAATCCATGTGAAAGAAAGTAACTATCAATGCGTCCATACCATGCGCGTGGTGCTTGTTTAAGGCCATAAAGAGCTTTGCGTAGTTTACATACTTTCTGTTCTTGCCCTTTTGCCATAAAGCCCTTCGGTTGGACCATGTAAACTTCTTCTTCTAAGTCACCATTCAAAAAAACAGACTTCACATCCATTTGATGGATTTTCCACCCAAAATGAGATGCTAAGGCAATGATAAGGCGTAGCGTAGTCCACTTAGCTACTGGAGCAAATGTTTCTTCATAGTCAATTCCTTTGCTTTGCTCATAACCCTTCACTACTAGGCGTGCCTTATACTTTGCTATTGTGCCATCCGCATGAAACTTTGTTCTAAACACCCATTTGTTATCAATGGGTTTCTTTCCAAGTGGTAGATCAACTAACTCCCATGTATCATGTCTTTGAATGGATTCTATCTCTTTTTCCATTGCCATTTGCCACTCTTTGTGATCTTTTGCCTCATCAAAGGTTGATGGCTCTCGACACTTCAAAATGTTAGTCATTGGGGCATAGTTCACATGATAACGATCGGGAGACTTCCTTTCTCGTGTTGATCTTCTCACTTCACTTTGTGTGCTAGATCCTGTTTGATTTAGCTTTGCGTCCTTCATGATCTTTTCATACCATTTTGGTATTTTAGATTCAGGTGATACACTACGTGGAGAGTACATATCCCAAGGAGTGTCCAAGTAATGTCTCTTACTTCCAACCGGTTTCTCCTTCATTGCTCCTATTGGCAAGTACCTCCCCTTAGGCTCTTGAATAGGTGGTGTTCTTTCATATTCGCCCTCTCGACTTTCGTCCTCACGTGCATCATTTTGTGGAGCATCTTCATCATTTTCTTCCTCTAGTATTGTGGGAAGTCTCTTGATGCTTTCACCTTTTGCATGGTCTTCATCTTCATACCTATGCGTTTCATCAAAGATCACATCTTTGCTAATGTGAATCTTGTTCATTACAGGATCAAAACACCTATAAGCTTTTGTTCTTTCATCATAACCGACGAAGATACACTTGATTGCTTTGGCATCAAGTTTCTTTCGCTCCTCCTTTGGCACATGTACATAGGCCTTACATCCAATGACACGAAATTTGTCAATTTTTGGCTTTATTCCAGTAAATGCTTCTTCAGGAGTTACATTTGGGGGAACCGCAACTGTAGGGCTCCTGTTTTGCAAGAACGTTGTCGCACTGCACGCTTCCGACCAAAGTGAATCGGTCAAGCCCATTTGCTTCATCATGGAGCGTGCACTCTCCATAATAGTTCTATTTTTCCGTTCAGCTACACCATTACTATGCGACGTGTGTGACTGTGTGAATTGTCTTTTAATGCCATGTTCTTTGCAAAAGTCTTCAAAATCATCAAATTTATATTCACCCCCTCTATTAGATCTTAGCACTTTTATGCGTGCCTCTAGTTGGTTCTCTACCAAAGTTTTGAACTCCTTGAAGTGAGCAAAAGCGTCAGATTTTCAGTGGGATCCTTCTTCACCAAGATAAAGGAGCTGAGAGATCAACTTGTGGCAATTGGAGAACCAATCAGAGATATTGAATTGGTGTATACCACAATGAGCGGTGTCTCAGAAGGGCTATAGATGTTTGTGAGCGCCATTGCTTCGAGGGAGAGGTTGCCTACTTTTGAAGACTTCCACGAAATCATGTTGCAAGAAGAGCAGCATCGCAAAGTGGTGAAATCAAGACAAACTCCACAGGAGGATCAAGCCTTGCTTGCTAAAGGCAAGCAGAAAGGATGGAAAAGGATTCCTAAGAAATCCAAGGATGATGATGACGAAGGAGAATCGTCTTCAAAAGGAAAAAAGAAGAAGAAAGAAAAATGTTACTATTGCCACAAATCGGGCCATTGGGCACGCGAGTGTTATAAGAAGAAAGCAGACATAAAGGTGGGAAAAGTGACTCAACAAGGAAACATTGCCGAAGATGATGGAGAAGATGACGAGACAAGTGTTTTCTCATCAGCATTGGCATCCCAAGTTGATGATGGTGCCAGATGGTTCATAGATTCAGGCGCCACAAGGCATATGACCAGAAAATGTGATTGGTTTGAAAAATTCTCACCAATCCATGATGGGGATGAGGTCACTCAAGCCAATGGAGAGGAATGTCAGATACAGGGTGTGGGCAATATAATTGTGCAATTTTCTGATGGCAAAATTAAGAATATCCCTAATGTACTTTATGTTCATGGACTCAAAAAGAGTTTGCTTTGTGTTGGTGTAATGGCAAATCAACATCTTAAAGTTGAAGTTGTCAAGAATGGATGCCTTATGAAGGATACGAACCATAACCACAAAGTGGTGGTGAAGGGTTATAGAGATAGTAATTGTGGCCTTTATAAATTGGATGTTGCAAAACCAGGTGAATATGGTTTGGCCATCTCAACAACATCTCAATCCGAGTTATGGCACAGAAGACTTGGTCATTTGAACTATGAAAGCTTGAGATTGATGGCGAAGCTGAAGATGGTAACAGGGTTACCAACATTGCAGGATGATCACCATGCAATATGTGAAGGATGCATCATGGGAAAGCATCACAGAGAAATATTCAAGAAAGGTGGAGCTGCAAGAGCTAAGAAACCGCTGGAACTAATTCACAGCAACCTATGCGGTCCAATGAAGACCATGTCGTTGGAGAAAGCATATTATTTTATGACTTTCATAGATGATTACTCGAGAAGGACATGGATTTATTTCTTGAAGAACATGGCTCGAACTGGATTGCAAGTTTGAAATTGCATTCTAAGAGCTTCCCAAGCTCCCCTAGCCGTTGTGGCATCACTTATGTGAGTGATCACATGGTCTTTCACTAAAAGATTGATTAAGGATAATGCTCTCTGTGCCTTTTTATCAAAGGCCCTTATGTCACCTGGAGTGGTATTTAATCGGACTTCAATACCTGCCACAATTTCCCACAATTCTTTTTCCATCAAAACGCTCTTCATTTTGAATTTCCGGATGTTGTAGTTAGAAGCCCCATCAAGTTTGCCTGCATTGCCCAAAATTGCCTCATTGATGTTTGCCATCTCCGAACTGCTTAAAACTTCACCTGTAGGCTATAAAGTGTATGCTAGAGTCAACTGTGATGTCAAAAATCGATAATAATGACCTGCAATTTTTAGCTTACCAGGCCACCCGCCGCTCTTTCGCCAAATTGAAAACCAAATTGGCGTCGTTTTCCAAAATGCTTCACGTCACCAACCCCCAGCTTCCTGCCCAGTAGAATGGTGAAATCACTTTTGGCACACTTCGAACACTTTCTCCACGACAATCACTCTGTTTTGGTGTACCGTACTTACGGGTACAGTTAGGGTGCCCTTCGTTTGGAGGCTATAGCCTTTCGTTTGGTCAAAATAGGCTAAAGGAGGTGAAAATAAGGGCAATTTGGATTTTGAACTGTTTCTTCAGTGTGAAGAAACTTCACCCTTCAAAGTCTTGGGACCCAACAATTTTTTCAGTTTGAAAAGTTCTAATGAAGTTGCAATGCACTTTGCACTTCGGACCCCTTCAGGCTCTTTCACTTCAATCCAACGGATCCTTTAGATCCAATGACCCACCCATTGTGAAATGACCATCGTTGATCTGTATGAATCAAGATCAGACGGCTGTCAACGCGTCTGTGCATTGATCAAAGGCCCTCGCTGAACACTTTAGGCCGCTAGCTGGTGATCACGACTGAGCGCGCGACAGCTCGCGCGACCTCTCCTTCTTCTCTCTATACTAGCGATGGAGTTTTCTTACTCCTTCACGGGCTATGGCTGCTCCTCATTAATCGCTCTAACTGTCTTCCTCCTCCACCGCCAGTTGCGGCCTTCCTACCGCAGAATCGCGCTACCAGGGCGCCCATTCACAGCCTCTCACAGCTTTGAAAACGTCCTCCTACAGGGAGATATCTCTGATTTTGTCTCTTGAAACCCTAACAATTTTGAAGAAATGAATATACTGAGCTTTACTCAGGCTTTCCCTGAGCTTTCCTTTGTAGCTCCTAGCTGACTGAGGTCGCCCTACTGTAGGTTATCTTCTGTTCCAAACTGCTCTTCAAACGGTATTCGATTGGATTCAAACCAATCACAAACGCCAAGCAACCCTCCAGAAGAATTTTTCAGCTTCAAACTTGCTTGCTTTTTTATTCAACCAACAATTCCCTGTATCTGAATCCTTTTTACAGTTTTGAGCCGTTCCACGAATCTCCACAGACTCGGTTTTGTGCTTCCTAGCCAACAAACCGTCGTGAATTTGCAGCTCTCTGTTATTGTCTGGTGATTCCAGCCACCAAGGGCTCTGATACCAAGTTAAGAAAACACAATTGAAAGCACCCGACCGGATCAATCACCACAGCACAACGTCAAGTGCAACAAGAATACAGAATTACTCTCTTCCAACTGTATATTCAAGAACTACTGGTAAGTACAAAGATGAGCTCCTTAAAAACACTCAAAGCGCTCGTAAAAGAAAGATGGCCCAATAACTCTAGAACTAAGCACACGTGGTGCCTTCAAAATAGGAAAGCACTGTATAAGTCGATCATTGCTATTTTAACTACCAGACCTACATTCAATCCTATAATCATTAGTAATCACAAGAACTCAAACAATTATAAACATAGAGAGCAATTGCACCATTATGAGAGAAAAATCATAAAATTGCTTGATGATTTTGGTGAGATATCATCACCTATATATACATGATCCATCACGGTTTTGGGCAGGTATGAGTAGCCCTAAACCTATCCCTAATGCTAATTTTGGTGGATCTTTCATCCCTACCAAGTTAGGGTTGGAATCTTGGTGATCCCTCAACAATGCAAAAATTACCAAAAATAGCTCCTATTTTTTCTCTCTTGTATCTAAGCATAACTTGGACTCATTCCAAAGGTTCTAACACTTAGGTCTACTTGAGAACATCCTTATGAATGGAATCCTATGCTATTTGGCACGTGTGACAAGCCACATCATGACCATCTAACTATTTACAAGTCATATGACCAAAACTAGTCAAGCTAGAATTGTGAATTTTTAACAGTGGTCCTTTCAATCCCTAACTACTAATAATAAATGATAGGTCCAAACATTATTCTAATTAGTAAATCTAGGGACTGATTCTAATTAAGGTAGTAAATCATGCTCGTGATGGTTTTGAATTTGAAAGCAGTGATTACTCTTCCACGACAAAGGCTTTTTTGAGGAGCATAGGAGGATCATAGAAGACTTCCTTAATTGTCAAGGTACAATACTTGAGAGATCGATCATGGCACTATACTAGAATCTCAATAATGTTGTAGTTATAATGCTTACAAGCTTGTGCATGGATTACATCCATGAGAACACATGGAAATAGATCATCTTCAATAGCGTTTGAAGATTCAACAATATCGTGATCCAAAGTGGAAGATAAAAGGAGACGTAGTTGGGATATGTCAATGCTCCATAATGACTAGCAACTAGTCTAGTAGCACTAATAGGGCCTTGCAAGTCAAAGTATTCAATAGTCAACTATTAGGTGAGCTTGACCAAAGGCTTTCAGCAGTCAAACAACAAGCTAGTTTGTGCATGTTTTTGCAAAGTAGTGGATATTTGTCTCTTGACTTCTTGACCATTGTACACTTCTTGCATTAATATATACGCAGAACGTGTTAGAGAAAAATGACCATTGTAACTTCTTGCATTAATAAATACGCAGAACGTGTTAGAGAAAAATCACCATTAGATAAGATAGAATACGATGCATCAAGCCATTTCCTTGGCTTAGCTTTGTTGCTATTTTTTATTGCAGGTATCAGAAAAAGGAAATATCATACAACATCATGGTGAATGATAAAACATCTTCTCAATCGCTTCAGGGCATCTGTAAGAATTTCAAGCATCAACATCCTCTCTTTTCAATCTTGTGGCTTACCTTAGTTTGAATTCAATCTACAAAGGTGCTTTGTTGATTTATTTCATTTATTTGTTCATTTGCCTATTGAAGTTTTTCTTGAATTCCTTATTTTCTAAAATTTGACACTAGACATGTAGAGGTTATCCCAAGATGTTTATTCTTGTATCTGTGAGCAGAAATTCAATGTAAAAATGAGCATTTCATCTCACCAAGGATGATTGTTTTGAATCAATATGATCTAAGAACTTGTTTGATTTCTTGATTATGTGGTCTATTCTTCATTGTTGTGAGACCCTTGAAGAACAATTTGCCTTCTTAATAGTAGTTATAATCATATTATCATGGACCTTTGGTATGTATATTATTATGCTCTTTCATTATGACAATATGATGATAAGTTTGGGCATTTGAGGACCCATTAGTTACTATTAATAGGCATTATTGACATATACAAATCATTTGAGCGATTATTGGGGCTTAAATATAATTTGTAGACCCTTAAGAGAAATTTGAGGGCCTTAGACATGAATAATTTGACAAATTCACTAGTTGTGAGGTGGAATAGCAACAACTTAGAGTAGAAGGACCAAATGTCTTGAAAAAGTCTAAACAAAGGAATACAAAATAGAGAAACTAGATGAGGTGTAAAAACTTGAAAGGGTTGGACTCTTAGTAACTCCACTTCTAGTGATCAAAATCAATATATGTGATAGGAGAGCCATGTTGTATGAAGCTCAACAAACTAAAAATCTCCATGAAAGTCTACAAGAAAGTACAAAATTGAGAACACTAATAGAAACTAGCAATGTAGCGTAAACCATTCATAGTATGGTGGAACTTGCACGAGCAATTTTAAAATACTATTCAAACTTAACGCTTGAGAAGCTCCTCAAAATTTTCAGCTAAGTATCTTGACTTCCGAGAATCATATTTGCTAACTACAAAGTGCATTGGAAGCACCTTATTATAGGTTATTCAATGATATTTAAGATCTCAAAAAGTACACAAAATTACAAAAGTGACAACACTAAGAAGAACTAACAAAATGACCCAAAATGTTGATAGACTTCCAAGAGTTAGATATGCAAATTATAAAGAACGATAGAAGCACCATGTTGTAGAAAATACACTGATGTACAACTCTCAAAAAGGAGAGAAAATAGTATCAAAGTGATAACATATTAGCCAACTCATTATTTGGGTGCATAGTAATGGAAGGATTGCATTAAGTGTAGTCAATTGTGCGGACTACATGAATAAGTCATTGTCTTGTTTATCTCACTTACCAACTATCTAGGTCAGACGATCGTATTGTTAGCTCAATAGGATCACTTAGTAGTCAAAGGGACCAACTACTTGAGTAGAAAAAGGGATTGTTTACTCAATGGGACATTTGGTTGACGAAAGGGATTAATTGTTCAAATACTTTTAGGGTTTAAGGCACCTTTGATTATAGTTTCCACTTTTGTGAAGAAGAACGTTGTTCGGGCAAAAGCAATCATAAATATGTGTTAGAATGGTGTGTACTATAGCTTGTTGGAAAGTTGAGTCTGAGAGATTTTGCATGGTGTCTGCAACGATGTATGCTTGTGCAACTAGTGGAACGTCCATACGTTGACTCACTATCTCCTACATTATATTTTGAGTCTCTAACTTTTTCTCATTTGTTGTGAAATGCTCTCAACTATGAGAATTTTAAGAATGTAAAGTCGTGCATCAAGATATGTAAGGTCGTGCATAGTACAATAAAGTTGTGTCTAGGGGGGTGCTCGAAGAATCAGTCAAGGGAAGTTTAGGCTAATTATACATTTTACAAGAAGAAAGTGAAGCCCTAGTGATGACTTGAATAGAAATTTTGCGCCCATCAAATGTCTTATTCCCAAAATAGCCAATGTTATTAGCTCTGGTGGCTAAGAATGATCATGGAGGCTAGAGTTAGGGTTTTTAGAGGTGGCAACCTAAAGTTAGGCATTGGATTACATTGAAAAAGGGAAGCAAAGGGAAGATTCTCAACTACACACCTCTTATTCTTTCTTGACTACTATGCTTGAAGAACCAACTTGTTTTGAAGAAGAAATTAAGTCTCAAAGTTGCAAGAATGCTATGCAAGTTGAGTTTGATGCCTTGTTGGAAAATCAAACTTGGGATCTTGTTGATCTACCTCGTGGAAATAAGCCTCTTACTTGTAAATGGATATATAGATTGAAGTATAATCAAGATGATTCCATTCATAAGTATAAGGCTAGACTTGTAGCAAAAGGATTTTTGCAAACCAAAGGCATAGATTATGATGAGACCTTTGCTCCTGTTGCAAAGCTTGTTACCATTAGATTGATCATATGTCTTGCTGCTTCTTTCAAATGGGAGCTCTTTCAACTTGATGTGACAAATTCTTTCTTGAATGGATTCTTGGAAGAGAAAATTTACTTGTGCCAACCCGAGGGCTTCATCAAAGATGGAAAATAAGACAAAGTGTGCTTTTTGAAGAAGAGTCTTTATGGACTCAACCAAGCACCTAGAGCATGGTACTCTAGGTTGCACTCTTTCCTTATTTTTTGGATTTGTAGATACATGTGGAATTGATCAATTTGTCATCTATGCCAAATTTGACCCTATCATCACTCTACACCAAGATGCTTGACATAGAAAAATGTAAGACCTTTACATCTAACATAGATAACCTTTTTGCATTTTTCACATTATCAAGGGACTAATATTTGCTTGAGAGCATACTCAGACTCAGATTTGGCAGGTGACAAAGTGGATAGAAGATCCACAAGTGCCTTTGCTATTGGAGACAAGTTAGTCGGTCAAGAGTGTGGTAGACTCTTTGTATGAGCATTGTATTTGCCACTACTTTTGGGTCAAACCTGGTGGTTTGCTGGTGTGCTTCAGTGTGAGTCGAATACAGGGTAGCATGGACATGCATAACATCCTTTAGAAATTCCAAACGTTGTTGTAGTGTATTTCTTTACTCCTATCACATTTGAGCTTAAGAGAGAGTTAGAAATTAGTTTTGATCTTATTCATTAAGCTTCAAATGTTCAGATATGAGTTTATGGATCTAGCTAGGTTTTATATCTTGGTTATTAAGAAAACTACAAACTTCAAAATAGCACCTTCCATCAAAAAATACTCTTCAATGAATTTGCAATCTAAATGAACAAACGTGTCTAAGCTGTGATTCTTCAACTTGAATTATAAAGTGTTAGTCGCAGAAAAATATCTACTACAATTGAAAAAATTTCTTGTTCTGGATTGCGATTTAAATTAGCTAGCCATTATCCAAGGGACTGGTCAACATTTGGACATGGGTACAAACATGTATCTATCTTCACCTCTAGTAGTTTGGATTATGTGTCAAACGACGATTCATAAAAGTCCAAGTTAAATAATTTACTACGTATTGCTTATTCTCAATAGTTTGAACAATCACCTCTGCATTTAGATGGCCATGTAGAAAATAATCTTAATGATTCTCAACTGAAAATGGCTCGTACAAAAATTTATAATTTTCAATCAGGCTATCATGCTAGGACACGTTTTTAGTCAAAAAGCGTAGTCGTTCTTAATTCAATGATTACAACCTCAACTCAATAATACCATTAATCTTCTCTTACCAAAAAAATTATACCATTTTGTTAAAATTGCAATTTTTGATAAAGCAATTATTGTAAGGTTAAAGCCAAGTCAAATTTTGTGAAGTTCATGTTTTTTTTTTAAATTCTATTGCCAACAATCAAACTTGTGTGTTTCTATGATGACCAATTTCTTAATTTGATTGCAGTTCTTGAGAAACACCTTATAGATTTGCCAGCTTGCTGATCAATCTATCAGCTCATTCTGTTGGCAAAAAAATTTGCAATGTGTGATATAAAAAGAATTTGCAATGTTAAATTTTTTTTCTACCAACTAGCGGGCTGGCAAAAAAATTGTCTAATTCTTTTGCAACTTTTTTTTGCTTCTAGCAACAAAAATCAGGCCATTAGGGCTGATCGACGATTATCCTTGATAGGTTGATCGATCTGCCTGGCTAGTGGATTGATAAAAAAAATGTCTGATTTTTTTGCAAATATTTTTTGCCAACACGCTAACTGGCCGGCGGGCTGGCAAAATAAATCAACCATGATAGTGGACGATCATTCTTGATGGATCGATCGATTTGTTGGCTGGCTAGCAAAAAAAATTTGCTTGTTTTTTTTACAAAAAAAAACTGCCAGCTCGTTGGCTGGCAAAAAACATTACTTTTTTTGTAATTTTTTTTGTTAGCCCACTGTTTAGCAAAAAAAATCAATCCATTAGGACTCATCGTCGACGATCAAATCTAATGGGTTGATCGATCTGTCTGAAATCGGTAATGAACTCGACCTCCCTTATTTTATAAAAATTACATAATTTTTCATTAAGTAGACTCAAATGTTGCTTTTATGATATGGACAATGTTATGCACGGTTTTATTGAGTTGCGGGAGGAAGTTTATGAGGATCATGAACAAAAATTGAAAAAGTTATCTGATTTTAAAATACCTCGTAGCATAGAAGGAATATCTCTAGAAGACATGACCTAGGAATCATTGAGTTTTTGTCCCTTTAGGCTGCCTCAAATATCTGCTAGAAAGAAGTAGACAAAATTCAGATTTAGCTAATCCATTTGGCTAGCTCAATTCGTTGATAGAAGACCACAAAATACTCAGATTCAGTGAAGATTTGCTCACTGCCAAAATTCATTGTTAGAGAGTTAAGGTTTTTGATGGCTGCTCCTAGGTCATTGGAGCTCTGGAGCTTTGGAAATGATGCCTCAAATAGTCAAATTTAGGCCCCTTCTAAATCGCTAACACCTGTACTAGGAATCAAATTTTGTAGGAAGTAGACCTACTGCCTTAGATCGCTTCTAGGAGTTAGAATTTTTGGAAAATTGCATTGATTTCTACCTGAAAATTTCAGTAGTGAAATTAGCTCCAATCGTTGAATGTGGAAGTTTTTTGCGATGCAAAAAAAATCAACCCATTAGGACTGATCATCGACGATTAGCCCTAATGGGCTGATTTCTTTTGGAATCTTGAATATATGATCACAGTAGGACTTTTCAACCTAGGTATATTGATCAAGCTTGTTTCATAGTAGCATTTGAAAGAAGTCTCACATCTAGGTTCAAAAAGACTTGAATATAGTCCTAAGAATCTAATTGTGATTCTTTGCATTTAGCTAGTCTAGATGTTCACAACATAATAGCCCTCTTTTTCATAACACTTCAAAACTATTTCTTGCACGTTCCCAGTTGACATTGGTGGAAATGCTCATTAAGGACTTGGCAAATTTCTAGTTGTAAGCACAAGATTCTTTTGTAGAGACTTAAGAGAGAATCGTTCGACATACAAATGTGATACTCATTAATACCATGCACCCATGCTTGTAGGCCTGTATCCCACTTGTGCAAGCCAGAAGTTCTCTTGCATACACATGCTACAAGTTGAATTCTTCAGCATGATATGTACATTCAATAGATAAGAGCATACATATGTCATTCTCTTCCGTTTATGTTTGGCCTCCACAACCCTACTGAATGATGGAACACTGACCTCTCAAATGATGATGCTTATCTCCATAGACGATGACCTCTCTCTCTCTCTCTCTCTCTCTCTCTCTCTCTCTCTCTCTCTCTCTCTCTCTCTCTCTCTCTCTCTCTCTCTCTCTCTCTCTCTCTCTCTCTCTCTCTCTCTCTCTCTCTCTCTCTCTCTCTCTCTCTCTCTCTCTCTCTCTCCATTATCTAAAGTTATGCAAGTCACATCTTTACTCTAACACCTGCCAATCTATGACTAACTCTTGGAGAGATGGCCCCTTGGCCCTTAGCATGCTACCTCTTGAAGATTTAGAACCAAACTCAAAGCTAGCAATTGCATACACTTTTGCATATTTCAATTGCATTTATTTGTTCTACAATATTTTAACTCCTATTTTACACATTGGGATCATCATAGAAACGACAAAAGAAATGACAAAAAATGGGAGAGTGTAGTAAAGCTATTTTAAGGCGCCTAATCATGTTCTGATAAGACTAATATGGATGATATTCCCAGTTCCAAAGCAAGTCTACATGAACAAATGACTAAGCCTATGACTATGGATGAACTAACATGCTACAATCATATAGCTACCCAAGCTTCAAATCATGTGCACAATGAGCACATTCCAAAATGATGGAGATTGAGATATGTGGCCTTGAAGATTGTAATGAACCTCAAGCAATAATTGATACCACATTCTCAACAAATGATGATTAGATATTTCTGTATGACAATAATAGGCATGAAATAGTTTGTGGTAACTTTGATTTTTTCTTAAAGGAACTGATTATATTTAGAACTTTCTACAAATCTACAAGTAGTGCAAGAAACAAATTAGAAAGTAAAAGATTTTACTAGCTTTCACATTCTAGAAAAGTCAAAGACTACAGTTGAATTTGTCATTCCTATTTGACCAAATGTTATGAAAAGAATTATTTAGAAGGTGTTCTAAATGCTTTTATGTCCATGGGAAAAAGAGATATTTCGTTAATTTTCAAGGGCTAAGGCTAGTTTTAACTTTAATATGGAAAATGAGTTTTAAAGGTATGAATGGCATCTTTCCAATATTGCAAGTGGCACTTCAAGAACAAATGCTGTATCATTTCCTTAAGATAATTCTGACTCCCACAAAATTATTCCCTCTTGGGAAAATTAAAACTCTCTCTCTCTCTCTCTCTCTCTCTCTCTCTCTCTCTCTCTCTCTCTCTCTCTCTCTCTCTCTCTCTCTCTCTCTCTCTCTCTCTCTCTCTCTCTCTCTCTCTCTCTCTCTCTCTCTCTCTCTCTCTCTCAAACAACGTCAAATATTATAAGCTTGAAACCTAACAACATGAAACATAAACTAATGGTACAAAATTAATAAGCATGAACTCCAAAAACCCTCAACCTAAACTGATAGCATGAAAATTAACCCTTGTAATATCATGGAGCTAGCCAATATGAGTGAAACCTTTGAAAAGTGTAACTCTAAGTCTAATATGAAATTGGCTTCAATTTCCAAATAAACAAATATAGCAAATTTGACTAAACTAATTGAAATCTTTCACACTCCCTCTTTAAGTTTTAGCATAGACTTTGATAACACTCTAAGTGAAGTCCTATGCTTCATAAACAAGTCTTTTCCCAATGCTTAGGTAAAGATATCAACTACACATTTCCTTGAAAAAACATGTTGAACCTCCACCTCCTTTGCCATGACTTTCTCCCTCACAAAATGATATGCCACCTCAATATGCTTGCTCTTGGCATGAAAGATAGGATTGGTTGCCAACTTTTGGGCTGATAGGTTGTCACAAAAGATGATTGGGCTCTCTGAAAAATCCAGCAAGTGAAGATCCTTGATCATCCTCTCGATCCATACCATCTCCTTTGTGCAATGAGTAAGTGCTTTGTACTCGGCCTCACTAGATGACAATGAGATAGTGGCTTGTTTCTTTGACATCCATGATATAACTCCATCACCTATGAAAATACAATGAGCACTAATGGATTTCCTATCCATTTGATCTCCAACAAAGTCCAAATCTGAAAATACAAACAAGTTAGGTGATGGTCCCTCATACAATATGCCAAAATTTTGAGTGCCCATGATATACCTCAAAACTCGTTTTCCTAGCTTCCAATGCTCCTCACTAGGATCTTGCATAAATTGACTCAATATACCAACACAATAGCTTAGATCTGGTCTTGTAATGGTTGGATAGATAAGTGACCCAACTAGCTTTCTATAGAGAGTAATGTCCTTGAAGGATCTTTCATTACCTCTTATAGTTAGCTTTACATGAGACTCCATAGGTGTTTCACAAGATTTTGCATCTACCATATGAAATCTTTCTAGAATAGAATTGGCATACTTCTCTTAAATAAAGTAGTTTGAGAAGATCTAATCACTTCTATTCCCAAAATGTAATGTAAATGACCAAGATCATGCATCTCAAATTCCTTCTTAAGAGCACTCTTGATATCCTTCACATCTTGATTGTCTCCACCACTCAAGATGATATCATTTCCAGCAAACCTATAATAAAGTGAATGATCATACTCACTCATAACAAACCCTTGAGAGAGTAAAAAATTGTGAAGCTTAACATACCAACTCCTTGGTGCTTGCTTAAGGCCATACAAACTCTTTTGTAGTAGACACACATGATTTGGCTTTGTCGATGAAATGTAGCTCTCGGGTTGTTCCATGTACACTTCCTCCTCAAGATCACCATTCAAAAATCCATTTGTAATGTCTAATTGCCATAGATCTCATCCATACAGAGTAGCAAGAGAGATAATGACCCGAATGGTTACCATCTTTGCCATAGGTGCAAAGGTTTCATCATAGTCAATACCATATTCTTGAGCATATCCTTTTGCCACCATCCTTGCCTTGTACTTGTTGATAGATCCATCTTGGTTTGTCTTCACCTTGAAGATTTGTTAGCCGAACTTTTGTCATAAAAAATCGGACTTGAATTATGACAATTTTTAAATTTTTTATGATAAAATCGGGTTAAAATGGCTGATTATTGTAAATTATTGTATGTATTGCATTTATAGTTTGGGCATCTGGCCTGCCCAATAATGGCCAAAGTAGAATTTTTAAATTTCTATGAATTTTTTTTCAGTAAATTAGAAGAATGTAAACAACACTTTCAATGTACTTATGACATTCAATTAATAAAAAACCACAGTGCATTTTGATTTCAACTGCCAACTAGGGAAATCTCAGTAACATTGCATAGCATCAATAGCAGCATCACTATTGAACAGCTCAAATATATCGACGATTGGAATAAAACCAGCAAAATGAGTAGAACCATCAACAAGGTGTTTTAGGCAGGTTATTTTCTACCAAAATCGGTCATCGACACAGTACACACATAGGAATTTGGACAATGACCGTCAAAAATTTCATCTCCATCAATAACATCGGGTTTCGAGGTTCTACCTAGACATCAAGCAAAACCCCACTTCTCAAAGCCAAAAATACTAAGTTTTATTGGATTAAAAATGTGCCCGATGATTATGGGGAAAAAGGGCTAATTTGAAAAGGAACCGATCTATGTAATAAATCTATGAAAATCTTGAGGAGTTACTAGGTGTGTCAAGAATGACTACCACCCTTCACAAGTCCATGAAGTGCGTTGAAAATGAAAAAACTCAAGAAACTTCGCAAGGATCATGATGATGTCACACATACTTCGCGGACAGGATAAGAACAAAGCCCATGGAAAAAAAACAGACTAGAAGATGGGAATGTCATTAAACACTAGGAATAATACCAAGAAGCATAGAGACGGATGTTGTTGGGGAAGATACTCTTGAAGGAATCCTATAAAGGCAGGTTCCTAAGTCAAAGATGCCCTTCATTCACTTTTGGATACTCCGCGTGTAAAAAAAGAGATAGCTTCTAACAAATTTCAGACATGTGGGGAAAGATTCATGGCAAACGAAGAAAAGGATGAGTACTTCATTTTCAATGCGAAGGAGTTGACTTCAAATGGAAATTGGTCTAAGTCTTAAATATAAGCTTGAAGGGTAGGAGCTATTAAAAAACTTCAGAAGGAAAGTCGGGCCAAACTTCACATAGGAATTTTTCAGATGAAGTTCGACAAAGAAACTTCACTCATCTGAATCGTACAATGCAATTCTTCATCTAGAATGTCAAAGTGCTACTTGGAAAGTTGTATGAAGTTTTCGTGAAGGAAAACTGTCCAGAAATATCAGGCTCACCTTTATTTTTGGGATCATTAAAACCTGAAACTCGTTTTGCAAGTTTATAGTGGGCAACTTCGGAAATGAAGTTTGAAAAATCGAAACTATTTGGAAAAAGTGAAACTTCAAAAGAAAGGTCAAACAGATCTTTGAAGGGAAGTTTAAAAAAAATAGGAACATGCCTCAGGAAAATAGTATAAGAAGAGGAGAGAAACACCGTTGAGCCAACTACACAGGAGAGCACATATTGGAGACACGTTCTGAGAGAGAGAGAGAGAGAGAGAGAGAGAGAGAGTAGGTCCGGAGAGAATGCTCATGAAAATAGTATAAGAAGAGGAAAGAAACACCGTTGAGCCAACTACACAGGAGAGCACGTATTGTAGAAGGAGACAAGTTCTTCAAAAGAGAGAGAGAGAGAGAGAGAGAGAGAGAGAGAGTAGGCCCAGAGAGAGTACCCCTTTGAGTGCATGAATATGAAAAACTCATGAGGAGAAGAAATTAAAGGCTATGGATGGGTCGTGTGCAAGCACTCCATACTTGTTAGGCTACATGATTACTGATGTCAATAGTTGTTGGTCTTCATAAACTATTTGAGCACTTCGAGACGTCATTAAGGTTTTGAGCACTGGAGCAGACTGATGGACTCAATGCAAAGCTGATTGTCACACTCTTGGATATCTCATTAGTATGCCAACAGGAAGTTTTTTAGATCAGAGTGTGGGTCAGAGATGAGTGTTTCATCATTTCAGAAAACGTGTTTCTAATGCGCTGAGCGAGACAAGTATTAGTAATAATATTGAGAGCCACTCTCTTTATGATCAGGGTCATTTATTTACACGCCCTTCCTTGCAATGACTAGTAGTCATGTGACCCCATAGGTCCTATGAATGTATTGGGCACAATCCCCAACAATCTCCCACTTGACCAATACATTCCAAAAATCACGGTGTAATATGGGTCACAAAATAAATTATCATCGAGGTATGGTCAATTATGAATGCCCACTTGGCCATTTTTCTATGTTATACACTTTTAGTAGCTGAACCACTTTCATTTGCCTTCAACAAGACCGTTTTGCAAGTCTTCTGATCTTCAACAACTCCTACTACATGCTTCGGAGTAGTTAGTCGATGACTCTTCTTTATTATATCATCTAGACTATCATAGATTCCAATTTCAGTCTTCATCAATTCTTTGAACAATGGTTGTGGGCCCACATACCATTGGAGTGTGACTAGGAGATTCAAGTTCTAAGAGAAGCGTGGATTTAATCTGTTTTGATCAAGCCAAGAGGTACTTGATGGAGGCTGCATTTTGAATGTCAAGTAGGACATTTAGATCAAGCCAAGGGGTGCTTGATTGTGGCAGCGTGGTGACTGCATTTTGAATGTCAGGAAGGACATTCAGATCAAGCCAAGGGGTGCTTGACGGTGGCAGCATGAAGGCTGCATTTTGAATGCCAAGGAGGGCATTGAGAGCTAGAACAAGCGAAGGTGTGCAGCACGGGCTGCATTGACAAAGCCAAGACAAGGTACTCACTGGTCGGAACTCAAGGGAAGTAGTGGGATATTGAAGGCTCATATTTCTGGAGATATACACTAGGTGAGGTGAGGCTTGACACTTGTTTCCATGCTTTGGGATGGCTTGAGATAATAGCCATTGTAGAATAACGATTTGAGGATGCTCCCTGCCAAGAAAGGATTTTTGGGAAAATCTTGTTGTAGAGACACTGTTTTTGGATGCAGTGGGAGCTTTGGTGGAATGAGTCTGACCATCAAGAAGGTGTAATAGGTGGCAGCATCGGGGTCTTTAAGCTTTTGATTCTTGGGTGCGTTGCAGATTCTTAAGATAAGCTGTACTGCTGTAGCAACAAGAAGGATCTGTGGCTCTGAATCAAGTAGGGGAGTCATTCACTAGGATGGATGCAGGTGGTGAAGTTTGTAAGCATTTGCAGCCGCAGGGGTTGCATGGGCATGTTTTTTCTAACATAGTGCTCAGTTATATGGGCAAAGATTATGCCCTGCATCGCATCGTTCTCTCAGAGTCTTCTTATTTCCTTTTGCTGCGCCTATCTGGACCTTGGAAAGAGTATGAAAAGCCTTGTGTGGAGCTCAAGATTGATGACATGAATGTAATTGTTCAGGGGTTGGAGATGGCGTTTCCGTATTTGTATGAGGTGAACCTTGTGTTGACCGGTGAAATTCTGGTTTCAGTTCTTGGTGCTGCTTGCTTTCTCTGTCTGGAGAAGCTGTGTGAAGGTTGTGCGCAGTTTATGATAGAGAGTTCGGGTGTAGATACATTTGCGGATTTCCAAGACCTTTCAAAGCGGGACTGCTATCGTTGTCTTGCAGTTCGAATCCAAAATGTGTTCATTGAGTGGGTACTTGCACGCACGGAACTACTGGTTGCTGATAAGAGAGAGAGAGAGAGAGGAAGAAACGAGCGCACGAGGAGCAGGACAGCGCGATGTTGGGCAGGCTGAGTGCTGAAGCGGCCAGCCAACGGCGTGGCATAAACTACTCATGAGGACTTTCGAATGCGGCCAAGTTAGCACAAGGTCCTGCCATCTCTGAGGAGCTCATCAAAAGATGGAAGGAAGTGGCTTTGAATCAAGATCTGCCTAAGTTTCCGTCCCAGTTTATGAGCCCCCATCTTCCTGTCCCTGGTGCCATCCCCGAGAGGATTACCGTCAACTTTATGCTGCCACATGACGTGGAAATGGAGGCTCAACAGGTAGATATGGTGATATTACCTCCTACAACTGGCCATATGGGTGTTATTCCAGGACATGTACCTACAATAGCAGAGCTGAAGCCTGGTGTGTTGTCAGTACATGAAGGGGACCAGGACATCAAAACACAGTACTTTGTTAGTAGTGGCTTTGCATTTATTCATGCAAACTCTGTAACTGATGTGATCGCTATAAAGGCTGTGGCACTTGATGAATGCACATGTCCCAAAAGGTTAAGTAGAAAAGCTACATCAGCTCTGAAGTTCACAAGAATGTAACTGCACTTAACAACTTGAAGACCAACGGATCACAGAGAAGCGGTCGATGCAGTACCAAAGACAGGGGTGGCAAGAAGGGCACACCCTCTGGGGATGAGCAGAAAAAGAAATTGTCCTTGCTGCGTGAAGTTGCCAATGAGACAAGTTTGAAACGATCAGCTGCTGGAGATCAAACATATATATGTATGCAAGATTTTTGTTTAGATGTTGAACTGTTTGCGGGATGGGGCATCATTCTTCCTCATATAGAAATTGAGAAACTTTTACAAGTCAGCAAAGAGATTGAAAATGCTGATTTTCCAACTGCTACAGCTGATAAAAGTATATGGCTTCATGTACTCTTCAAATCTAGTTTACATATGCTCCAAGAGCCTCAGAACGATGCATGCAATGAGTTCTCTAATGAGAAGGAAGAGAAAACAAACAAGGATGAAGAGGAAGAAGAAGATGATCATTATCATCATGACAAAGTAGGTTGGGAAGAAGCTTCAAGGGCCGTGGATCTACGCAAATGGCACTGTTGTGCCGAACATAAGCTTGAGCTGTTGCTGTTGCAGTGGTGGTGGGGCTACAAAACTAGTGGGACGAGCACTGTGAAGCTTGACCTCAAGCTGAGATTAGATGCATCACAACAACAAGAGAAAATATTGCGGGTGTCTATACCATTTGCAAGAAGCCTTCTGCGATTCTTGGAAGCAGGTGAGATCGAAGAGCTTCAAGACGAGAATGATCATAAAAGAGTTGGGGACGGGAGGTACTATGATGGATTGAAAGGTGATCACAAGATTTATGTTGCATGTGAGGATGACTATGTCTACAAACTCAGATGTGGGCATACTCGAGTTCGAATTGATGGTGTTGTTGGTCAATTGATATTTTCAGAGCCTAGAAGCATAATATATCCATAACATCCTGCAGTACAGAAACTCATTCCATCAAGGAAGACTATTGAAGGTGAAGTGTTAATTGTCTTGGAGATCATACCAAAGAGTGACTCATAGCAACATGTATGTAAGAAGTGTAAGAAAGGTGTCAAGTGTGCATGGTCATGTTCAGCAGAGCTTGATGAGAGTGACGACCTTGAAGCTATTCCATCACAACGGTCTTGTTCATACAAAGTGCAAACAGAGAGTGTCATATACTGCATGCATTGTAGATGTACAGTTTCAGATGTTTTGGGAAGAGCGGCTAACCCAATCACATTCTTGATAGCACCAGTTGCTTTAGGTTTTCTTCGATCATATAGTGGAGGAAAAGAGGTTGAGATGTTAAAAGAATGGTTCAAAGCTATGGCTGGAAAACATGACCTCATTCCCTTGCCTGGGAAAGTTGGGCAAATGAATGAAGCTAATGTGGATAATCTCATGCATAGATTGATAACAAAACTGGTGTTAATGATTCTACTCTTTAATGCCATCAATGATAATTTGCATGACAAAAATGAGCTTGCCCTGAAGGTCTTCAAGATTCTTTCTGTTGGTGTCCCATTGTTCAAAGAATTGATGAAGACTGAAATTGGAATCTATGATAGTCTAGATGATATAATAAAGAAGAGTCATCGACTGACTACTCCGAAGCATGTAGTAGGAGTTGTTGAAGATCAGAAGACTTGCAAAACAGTCTTGTTGAAGGCAAATGAAAGTGGTTCAGCTACTGAGAGTGTAGAACATAAGAAAATGGCCAAGTGGGCAGTCATAATTGACCATACCTCGATGATACTTTATTTTGTGACCCATATTACACCATGATTTTTGGAATGTATTGGTCAAGTGGGAGATTGTTGGGGATTGTGCCAATACATTCATAGGACCTATGAGGTCACATGACTAGTAGTCATTGCAATGTGATCATAAAGAGAGTGGCTTAGTGGATAAACATGATTAGCAGCAATTAAGGTTTCTTGTAACTAAATCTTTTAAGTAGGAACTCATTGTATAAGACAGCACGTTGCCATAACAGTAATCAATCTTCTATTTTGGGAACATCGTCTTGTGTGTTTCTTGGAGTAACAGAGATAGAGTGACGACTTCTATGTTTTGTCTGCTTTTGGTTTATGTTCAATAGACGCTTGCAGATTGCATTATTTATGTAACTTGTATCAGTTTTTGTGCACTCTGAACCAACAATTTATCATCCTGAAGCAGTACTTTCACAACTCAATGGTGGAGTTCTGAGTATCACCAGAATCATGAATGCTCATTGCTACCAATCAAAGGAAGGATGGATCATAGCAGTGAAGACTCACAAAGTGGCAGCGCTGGCTCACAGCTCTCAATGAGGATTCTTAGATAGAAGGTTCATTTCCTCTTGCAAGTGAGATGGAAAGTTTCAACAGTAGGTTCCACCTGTGTCAGCAATGGATCAGCTCCTTGGTGGGCCGCAGTAGAGGGACCTTCTGGAAGCGCTTTGGAGGTGCATTGGAGATTAGGTAGTGTTTTGGAGGAAAAATCAGACTAGCGATGGAGTAACAACTGGCAGGTGTGATGGTGGTGTATGGAAGATGTTGTAGGACGTCACGCTATAGGTTGCACTCTCTGACGTAGGAAATTCTTGAGAGTATCAACTATGAATCTGTAGGTAGATATAACGATGGAGTGCAAAAGTTTCTAGAGGTGTATTGGAGATCGTCCACATGTACCATAGATAGCTGGAGTGATGGTCATTAGAGACTCAAGGGAAATTTCTCCAAAAATGTGCTGGAGGCCAATAGTGAGCTTTTCTTTACAACTAAACTCCAGAGCTTGCCCAACAATGGATTTTATGTAGAACCAGATCTGACTCAATGATCGAGTAGTCACTCATGTATCAAAATTTTTGTTCAATCAAGCAGCGACTGAAGTCAGCGAGCAGGCGGTGACGACTGTCATGATAAAGACCTTTCATAGTAGAGAGGATAGCGATGGCCCCCTGAAGGCACCCTCCTGTAGACAACACTCAATATCTATCAGCTTTGAAGACAGCTTCAATCAATGTAATTATGAGTAGAAACTCACGTACTCACGCGAGCCGCGTAGTGGGATCCCAACCCCAGTCGCCTAGCCACCCGCCATCCGTCTAACCCCCAAAAGAACTGGCACCAGGGGATAGAGGATATAGAGAAGCCCCAACTTATATACCAGAGAGTTCAATGCAAGCAGTTACTTATGGGATATTGAGAATTCTCAAGGCCTTCTCTGGGCGCTCAAGCCCATGGCACTTTCCTGTGCGTGGCTTGCAACTAAACATTCCGCAACACCCCCACTCAAGCAAGCACAGGCAAAGGAACCCCCAACTGGCTCTGATACCATATTAAGAATTTGGGCCTCAGGGCCATGCACACACACATATCCACGCGAGCCGCGTAGTGGGATCCCAACCCCAGTCGCCTAGCCACCCGCCATCCGTCTAACCCCCAAAAGGGCTGGTATCGGGGGATAGAGGATATAGAGAAGCCCCAACTTATATACCGGAGAGCTCAATGCAAGCAGTTACTTATGGGATATTGAGAATTCTCAAGGCCTTTTCTGGGCGCTCAAGCCCACGGTACTTTCTTGTGCGTGGCTTGCAACTAAACATTCCGCAACACAAAAGTAATGCTCGCTCATATAACGTCCATCAGTCTCTCAGTTAAAGAGTGAAAACTTCTGAGCAGTTAAGCAGAGTTCCTTTACTACTAATCAATGATTGATTGAGCAAGATAAACTTTAGCTGGTTGTTCACTACTCATCGAGAATACTCCCTTGAAGGATGGAAATGGAGCATCGCTCCCTTGAACTGATGGTGATTCAGAATCGCATACCATTGATCCATCGCATTTCCAGTTGGTAGCTAAGTGTGTCTCTGTAGCAATACCCATCACGGTTTTGTGTGGAGATCCATTACTTTTATGTGGATTATCATTCATACTCCTAAGACTAATTGTCATACGCTGATTTCTGCCACGATTGTTTCCTACTTGAGCATTCATCATGTGAACGTGAAGTGAACGTCTCCTAAATTCTAAAGTCCTCACTTAAACGTTGTGTCTTAAAAAGAAACAAATCAACGAAACACTATTGAATAAATCTGAAAAGAACTCAAAGCTTAATGAAGTAAATCATTATTCAATCACAAAAGCATTCATTTATGAGACTTGCTGAGGGGTCAAGATGGGGACCCCTTCCCCCCGAAGGATTTTTCTTTTAAATTATGCAAGATCAAATGGCCCAAGGCCAAATATATATACAGTGGTTTGGGAAGATGGATTCTTGAATCTTTACATCAATCAGATGTTAACAAATTTTGGATCTTAAAGAATCTCATACAAATAAAAGTGGTTTCTTATGACATGCAAAAACTTATTGATCAAGAAGGGAGCATGCCTAGGCATTCGCCATTAGATGGCATGACATGCATGAATCAAATTTGACATGCAAGCTTCAGATCTGACATGCAAGCTTCAAATCCAACATGCAAAGTCATTAGGCTAGGGATGGTATGACATGCAACCTCTAGTTCCGACATGCAAGCTTCAAATCATACATGCAAGTTCCAAATCAAACATGCATGACCATTAAGCTATGGATGGTGTGACATGCAAGGTCATCAAGTTATGGATGGTGTGACATGCATGGCCTTCAGGCTTATGGATGGTGTGACATGCATGGCCTTCCAGGCTATGGATGGTGTTTAGGTTTTAGAGAGAGAGAGAGAGAGGTAAGAGAAAGTGAGTGTGTGTGTATGTGGTTCTAAAATGGTTCCAATCCAAGCTTGATGGATCCTCCTCATGCCATAGCTCCAAGCTTTCTTCCAAGCACCTACACACATAGAAGCAAGAAAAAGAGGCAAAACAAAAATGAATAGGAGATGAATAATGAGGGACAGGGGTGAGTTACTCCTTTTATAGGGAATGTGTAGCCTTGAGGAAGTGGCTGAGGTGTCCAAAATAAGTGTGAGAGGTGTAAGGGAGACTCTAGGAGAAGTAAAGTGAGAGGGTGTTTATCAACTAGTTAAAGCAAAAGGGGAGGAGTAGGAGGGCGCATTTTCCTAGGTGTCTTATGTGGCAAAGTAGGTAAGTTACATATTGATAGGGATGGAAGGTAGGTAGCTTAACATTTAATGTTAGCCACTTTCAAGTTGAATTTTTCTTGGTTTACAACATTAGGATTCACCCCAAGTGTTTTTCATGACATGAAAAAGGCTTTGTATATGTCCATCTTATCTTGCATGATTTTCATCAATTCCTAGGCCCTTTTTTTCTAAGGGTTGCCCATCCCCAATCATAGTGGAGTGTGACACAAAGAGTGATCAGTCCTTTGGTTTTTTCTCCAAATTTTTATAGACTTGATTGAGCCTTCTTTATAGACTTTGGATAAAAGCCTTCTTCAGATACCATCTTCAAGCTTTAAGAAGCTTCTTTAGTTCATTCTTCAAATACTCTTCTTAGTATCTGCACATACCCTTAAGAAAAGGTTAGGAGTCATACCATAAAATGGTTCATCATTAGATTCTATTTCTAGAACCTGCACATCAAATTGTTAGCATTAATCTACAGTTTCATTTTTTGTCTTCAGGTAATGATACCTGCAAGCATATTTCATCAGTTAGAGTAATAAGCTCTAATATTCCAAAATATAATTCATACAAAAAGAATGGAAGACTGGATAGCCTTTATTTCTTGGTCAATTTGGGTCAAGCTATCTTCACCATCTCCTGGAAAACCTTGAAAAGCAGTCCAAAGAACCTACATGCCATACAACTATGATGAAGCCAGTTCTACGACTCTGAGCATGATTGAGATTTCCCTAGTTAAGCAGTCGGTGACTCAACACTCTGATGGTATGTCCTTCATTTCTATACTTTCCAGTATTATGTTTTGTGTGAGTTAATGTACATGCAATCTGATTATCTCAATGTATATAGTGTCTTTAGTTTCTCTTGTTATAGATTACTAATGACCGTTTGCATCTATGCTTACTTGTGGATTTAATAAAAGACTCTTTGTTAACTATCATTTCTCTGTCTATTAACATGAGTCAAATGGAAAAAAATAAAAGAAAAAACAAAAGAGAGGATACAAACTTGATCGTTAGCGTTGTGATGTATATTGTGCGACATTCTGATAAATATTGTTATGTATAAATGATAATCATCTAGCGCTTTGATATTGTGAATGGGATTTCGCTAAAGCTCCATAAACCAACTCTCTTGGAATACAGGGAGAAGGTCATCTAAATATCTATACGGGGTGGATTATCCCCTATAGCTTGGAATCAACCTTATATATTTTTCACATAGGAGGACTTGATGACACTTGCCGGAATATGCAAGTAACATCTCGTTCTTTTTGTTTTTTTTTGTTTTTTTTTATTCAATCACACCCTCGTTGGAAAATATGAGAGTGAAATGATTGATCTCATCCTATACATAGACTCCCAAATAATTCTAGACATTTTACAAAGTGTAAATATATGAAATGATAAAAAATATCTCGAAAACCTTTTATTACGTGCTTGTTGACAAGTATTCGCCTGTTATAATGGAACAAATCTTAAAGGTGAAAGTTTGAAAAAAATGGAAGATCATTTTACTCATGACCGAACTCACCATAATATCTTTTGAGTAAATGACATTACCAAACATAAGATGTAGTGAAGGAAAGAAATAGACATCATAATGCAAACCAAAGCAACATAGTTCAAAAATATCTTGTGTGACAAACGGAACCCTTACTCACAGAGAGAGATTGTCTATGAGATGTTTAGACCAAATTTACCACTTGGTCACAATCACCGTACTTGAGTATTACAATACTTGTTGGGCAGAAAATCACTTATATTCAACGGATTGTGTCGATCCTCGGTGTAGAACGTCTAGAGGAGATCCTTAGATCTCGTGAACCGCTTATTTTACCTATCCTTGACTACGAATGAACGAAAGATGTAACCATTTTAGTACTCTTCTGAGCCATTACCTGTCATGTCTACAATTAGTACTTGGTTCCAAGGATGTTTTATATTCTACTGACCTCATGTTCAGAATTTGATAGAGTGACGGAAAATCATTCTCTCGCTTTACCACATCGAGAAGAACTTTGAGGATCAATAAACGATCTCCTTGCAATCATACTTCTAAGAGCCTGGAAAACTCTCATTGATTGGGGAGTACGGGGTGATTAGGATGACCCCCATGGTTGGAAGCGGTAATAGACCCCAATCACTCGCGTTAAGGACAGTGTGGGCCCTTTTATTTGCTGGGGCTTTCTGAGACCAATCTCCTGTCGGAAAAATCCCTAACAAGATCCATTTGCATCCAATATCTTAATTATCCTTAGGTAACTCCACCAATATCCATGTTCCATTCTTTATAAGAGCTTGATACTCAAGATCCATTGCTTGGATCCACTCCTCTTCGTTTCTTGTTTCATCTACGCATGTAGGTTCATCAAAAGAGGTTAGGAAAGCAAAGTGTGTACCTCCAACAACTTGCTTACCTTTCTCATCATATGTGAGCCTTGAAGGCATTTGTCTTTCCCTTGATGTTCTCCTTGGCTTTTGACTTGATGAGTCCATCATCATTACCATCTAAAGTAGCATCCTTTACATCAACATCAAGAATGTTAGATCCATCCACACAACCATAAATAATGCTTGAAGATACTTTTGGAATGTTACCCTCATAAAAAATGATATCTCTACCAACAATCACTTTGTTAGTAGTGGGAATGTAAACCTTGTAGGCTTTACTCAGCTCACTATATCCAACAAATATACCTTTCCTTGAAGATGGATCCTTCTTGGTCCTATCATCAAGAGTAATGTTGACATAGCATGTGCATACAAAAGTTCTTAGAAAGTTGACACTCGGCCTCCTCTTGAATAGCATCTCAAAAGGTGTCCTTCCATCTAAAGTAGCACTCGGCCACCTATTGCACAAGAAAAAAAAAATTTAGCACACAACAAAGCTTGATCTCAAAATGACTTATCAAGGTTAGCATTTAACCTCATGGCTTTGGAACTTTCACATAAAGTCCTATTCCTCCTTTCAGCCACTCCATTTTGTTGTGGGGTCCTTGGTGTTTTATACTCCCCCTTGATCCCATGCTCATCACAAAAGATCTTGAACTTGGCAGATATGTACTCCCCACCATTGTCACTCCTTAAGCACTTGATCCTTGTAGAAAATTGGATATCGCTTGCATTCTTGAACTTAACAAAGACATCATACACTTCATCTTTGCTCTTTAGTAGATAGATCCAACAAAATCTACTAAAATCATTAATGAAAGTTACATACATCTTAGCTCCACTGTTGCTGACTACTTGCTTCCTAGCCATTACCTCCAATGACTTGAAGTTGAGGTGTCCCACCCTTTTATGCCAAACCTCTTGAATAGGTATTTAATCTCTTGCAACACATCCAACTTGGTTAGCAATAACACAAGCATCTAGTTTGAACAACTTCCCTTGTCTTTTATCTTTTGCAATCAAGATATCCTTCATTTTGATCATACAAGCATCTCCATCAAACTCAACTTTGAGGCCTTTACTTAGCGATTGACTTAGGTTCTTGGTAATAGATGGAATGAACAAAACATTTTCCAAATGAACATTCCTATTTGTAAGAGAGAAATAGGAATTGTGCCAATCCCTTTGATTGCACACTCACCATCATTGGCCTTGTAGATCACCCTCTTGTCATCTCCATATGCCAACAAAGAAGTGAAGTACTCTTTGTGAAAAGTCATGTGTGAACTTGCTCCACTATTAATCCACCATGGATCTAGATCTCCATCACTAGCAAGCATACATGAAGACATCATAAAAGCTTCATCATTTGTATTTTGAATATCCAATCCATCCTCATCAAGAGTTAGATTACCTTGCTTGTCTCAAATTTAGTGTCATTTATAAAATATGGATAATATTTATATAAATTTTTAGATCTTAGATGAGTATTCTATAACATGTTGAGTTGTATCATAATACCATTCCGTGTGAAATAATTTTGAAATATATGAAAACATTCAACATTTTGCTTGTAGTCTAATGTGTTTAATTTACAACATTTATTTCTTGTACATTATTATAAAAATACTTAGCATGATATGAATGTGAGTTGTTATACTGTATCAATTTTATATGAGATCTTGTGAAATGTTAAAAAAATTTATTTTGATACAACATTCAAATTTCTATTTTTTTAATCAATTGTTACTAATCAATTTTTTTTGCATAGACTAATTCATCTGTAATTTTTTTATTTGCTATGTTATTTTTCTGACATGGACAACTCATATGCAAATTTTATAAATTTTGTTTTGAAATCTTTCTAAAAGTTCATTAACTTGTTAAAAGAGGAGAGAGAATTAAATTCTTGCCCCTTCTTATTGTAGGAGCATTAGGTAAAAACGTATCCTTGTTCAAATAAGAGTGAAAAAAACTTGCCCCTCCTTGTTGTATGAGGGATAAACCCTAAAACCCACATTTTCTTGTTAAGAACCCGCCCCTCCTTGTTGTTGGAGGGGCAAAAAAACCCGCCCCTCCTTGTTGTAGGAGGGGCGAAAAAAAAAACCCGCCCCTCCTTGTTGAAAGAGGGGCGGAAAAAAACCCGCCCCTCCTTTGTGTAGGAGGGGTGAAAAAAAACACACTCCTCCTTTTTGTAGGAAAGGTGAGTAAAAAACCCACTCCTCCTTTGTGTAGGAGGGGCGGGTTTTTTCCCGCTCCTCATTGTTAAAAGAGGGATAGGACAAAACCCGCCCCTCTTTTGTGTAGGAGGGGTGCGAAAAAACCAGTCCCTCCTTGTTGTAGGAGGGGCCTACCCTCAGGCTTCCGTCCTCGGGCAATGGCCCTCCCAACAAGGAAGGCCCTGAGGCAGGGCATTCCCCGACTTTCCATCTCTCAATCCTTCACCCTCCTCTTTCCCCGCTCTCTCTCCTTCACCCTCCTCTTTTATGTGCTGCTGCCTGGCGCGATCCACCCATTTCAATTGCCTTTCAAGTGCTCTTCAAAGTGGGTTTAGGGCAAACGTGGCCCAATAAATACTCAGGATTCGCCTTTTATCCACCACAGCATACATTCATTCTCTCTCTCGATGAATCGAGATTGAGATGGGTCGCTTCTGTAGTGGCAATGATTTGAGGAATAGCATAGGATGCTGGAGACAGACGATTGTAACGGGCCGTCAAACACTGACGGCAGGAGAACGCTTAGATTTAGCACAGATCGACCGACCCTCATGAGATTGGTTGGAGTTGAGAGTGCACATTTTTATCTTTCAATTGAAAGCTGCAAATAGGTTCAATTTGTGGGCTTGTCTCGGCACTTCAAACACTTTGATCAGCAGCCACATTTCCACGCTCTTCAAATGGTCCATGGGCTGCATACAGGCTTCTAGCGTTTGCTCTCACATAGAAAAGCCTTCAGATTTTTCTCTAGCATTCATGCGCTCCCTCAAGGCCGAAATCTTCCACGGTTTGCATTAATGCCCACTAGTTAGTGCTTTTTGTTTATCCAGTGAAAGAAGATGTTGATGCAAGTGGGAGGAGAGGGCTCTCGTCCCACCTTCTTTGAAATGGCGGCTGCACAGCATCTTCCAACAAGCCTTCGAGCCGCTTTGTTATACTCTTTGGGGGTGAGCTTTTGCTCTTTCTTCTTGAATTTATTCAAACAGCTTTTGTTGGAATTTTGACAAGCTTAGAGTGCTTTGTTGGCATTAGGACACTAGTTGTGTTGAGTGTTGCAGGTTTTAGCTCAAAGGAGACCTATTGTGCACAAAATTCTCGATTATAGCGACGAGACTTTTGCTTTGCTCATGCTGATCCTAGAAGGGCACAATCTTCGCTCCACAGGTGTCTTCTTTTGTTGAGGCCTAACTTATTTTCAGTCAAATCTTTCTATATGGGCAAGTATTTATTTATTAGCTAGTAAGGAAAACTATATTTTGTAGCTTGACTTATTGTTTTCTTTGACATTCACGACATTGTTTGTGGTGGTTGCATGGTACACTATTGTTTCGATGTGATTTTTGATGAAAGCCTAATTTTGTCATCAGATGCGTCTTTTGCGGAAGCTCTGTATGGATTACGCCGTCGACCTGTGGATTTTTCTGTCAATGATGGGAGCCTCTTAGATGCCAAAATGCCGAAGGCTCGTCAACTTGCTCTCACAAAGAAGCAAAGAGCCCTTTCTCTTTTTTTTCTGGTGAGTAATAATTAGTAAAATCAATTCTTGGTATTTTTGCATCGTATAAGATTTTCTAACATCTTTGTTCTTTATTTATTGTCATCATGTTTTTTGAAATAATTTACTGCAAATTTCACAAACTAGAATCTACTCCATGAGTGGTGTCGCGAAGAATCCATTATTTCTATTTATTTCTCACCTATCGTAATCTTTTGCAGTTGGCTAACAGTGACATTATTTCCTTCTTTTCCTTAAGGTTCATGTGGAAATGTTGTCATAATGCTATTTAGTGGCCAAAAATGATTCATCATTTTATTTTTCGAATTGGTTCTACCCATTAAATTGAGCACTTAAGCCATAAAATAAGAAATAGCTCTTTTCCGTATGTTCGGAATGGAACGCATTCTGTACGTATGGAATGAACTATGTTTTTTATTGGTGCCTTTGAGCCTGCTATGCACTCCTGCAGAAAACTCATGAAAACTGATCAGAATCTGCTCAGCCTTCGCGGGGACCTTTCTTCCTGCTTTCTGATGGGTTCTCAGCTCCGGTCCCTCGATCGCGCATCACGTAGCTCTTAGAAGCTGTTGCTCAGACCTGTCTGCCGTGAAGATCCGAGGCATTCTGACGTGGCTTAGGAAATCATTGAGAGTCGGTTTGTGCAAAGAAAAATAGTGCAAAGGGATACTAGAGACGTGTATATGATCTTGGTCTAAGTGCTTCAAGCTCTTTAGAACTTGCATTTGCACCAAAGCAAGGTAAGCCAAGAAAATGAACTTGTGTGATCAGTTCGTAGGAGTGCCGTATTGGAGACAAATATCTAGATTCTAAACATTGACTACAATGATGATGTGGACAATTGGAGGATGTTGTCACATACAAAAGGGCATTTTTGAGCTGGATATTGATGGTGATAAAGACTTGATGGACATTGAAGAGTAGGAATAGATTAGAATGGAAGTTGGAATTTTGGCATTGGCTTCTTATGTTTCTACCATTTTTGCATCCAATTTGGATAGCCCCTAAATCGTCATTACTTTTTTTTGGTCTTTTTTGAGCTTTTTAGATTACTTAATAGAAACATGTTGTCATGTCAAAAATATCCAAAGTAACACTAGACAGTGGAATTTTTTTTGTTGAAGACCATACAAAGAGAAATGCAACCATTTTGATAAAATGAATGTAGAAAAATGACATGTTTATAGGTGGATCAAGTACATTGCTTAATCAATCCAAGAATTGTCCTAAACTTGTTAAAAAAATATATTCAGAGCAATAGCAAGTTGATAAGTACATCAAGTATATCCAGTTAAATCACATAAATGGGGCAGCGTCATGACAAACTTCTCTACCTACTACCTCATCATGTCCACCAGACCCAATAGTCCATATAGTGTACTACATCATAGAGCGGACTTCGCACCAGCTAGGGGTTAAGCCAACTTTCTACCGGATCACACTGGGACAGCTCAGGGTGTCTTCTCATCAGCTAGCTATTGAGACGGGGAGGTTCCATGGTATTCCCAGAGAGGAGCGGATTTGCCAGTTATGCTCTCTAGGTGAGGTGGAGTCGGAGGAGCACTTCATCTTCAGATGCCCAGCATACTATGAGATCAGAGGGTGATATCATTGCTTATTTCGAGACATGCTTACCACTCTACGCTCCCTCATAGCCTATGAGGACCCACGATGTGTCGTTCTGTTGGTACGCGAGATGTTCATATTACGGACACCCCAACATTTTACCTCACAGCCACTGATTACTTCATTCTTCACTAAGCGGAGTTTTAGTTTGTAGTAGATGTTTTCTTTATTACAGTTTTGGAGACGTTTTATACGCTCCCATGGTTACCACAATACTTGACATGTACTTCATTAGTCTTATATGCCTTTTGGCATGGAAAAGACATTAATAAAGCTTTCTTTCTTTCTTTCTTATTTCATTAGTTAGCTAGCTCTTGAATCAGAGATATTTATTAGCTCTCATGATAGGAAACACGCTTGATATGCATTTTTAGTCTTATGTACCTTTTAATACCTAAAAACACTATAAAGCTTTCTGTCTCTCTAGCTAGGATTTTGACCCTAATAGAAAGTTCAAGTTATCAATCTGTTTATCTAGTTTCATACATACAAAATGGAATGATGGTTGCTTGAAATATCTAGACAAGAAAGAATCTATGCATGTGCTCTCAAAGCGATGTGTTAACAAGCTAAAAAGTGCTCAACCTTTGCAATACATAAGTGTACGTTCTTTTACATAATATCTATGCCTGAGGCATATGTACACATGAATGTATATGTACATAATACATGATAATTGATTGTGCATTTAGATAGGTTTCAAATTCATAATACATGGGCTACAATATTCTTTATCATAGATAAAAACATACTTTTACCAAAATCGAATGTGCTTTCTGGGTTTAGAATGGTGTTCCATGAAACTATGTCTGTAATGTTTTTGTTTCCATTTTGGCTTTGGCATATTTCTTTTTATCATATATTGCTCATTTCTCTATCTTTGATTGTTGTGAATCATGATGTTTCACATTTTTAGGGGTCTCTATTCATCCATTAAAGTGAGTTAACCTTGATGTTTTCCAATAGATAAGCTATTTTTTGTACCATTTAGGGTTTAGGGTTTAGTGTTGTATTAATACCTGATCGTGTGTTAGGTTGGCCTCCCTTATGTGAAGTCAAAGATGCAAGCTGTTTACAATGCTCAAAGAGGCGGTCTGCTTCAGGCTGCCCTTTGGGTGCGAGGGGATGAAGATGAATCGAGGGAAGAAAATTTTGAGGGAGAGGCCTTAGTAAATAGTTCTGGACAAACATCTGTCGCAAGTGGGTTGATGTGGCAAACTCTTACTCGGAAACTATCAGCGTTGTTAGCTTGGTGTTATCCATGGGTACATGCTACTCATGAAGGTATACTTGCACGATCTATGCATGAAAATCCCAATGATTTTGATTGATCACTGTTTTTCTGAAGAGAAATTTTTTTATGAACTGATTTGGAAATGGCATTTTGTCAGGTCAGCTTGCATTGTCACTAAACTTTGGCACAAGGGTTGAGTTCTATTTGTTGGGTTAAATTATACGGCACACACAAGCAAATGCTAACGCTTATCCTTCTTCATCTAAATGAAATCAGATCAAATTCTATGATTGTCCTGAAACATCAATTGGAGACCTGACAATCTGATTCTTAGATGCAAGTTGATGAAGATAATATTCCCCTTATGGTGGGTGTATGGTTTCTGGTGCTCATCACATGCCTGTTGCATGCTGGCCTGTGCTCTTTACCAAGCTGTAAAACGTTGCAACATGTGAATTTTTGGTTCAAAGCAGTTCTGCTAGGAAAAGCGAGCAGTTGCAGCATAGCAGAAATGCCATCAGAGTTTGATGATTACTGTTTAATAGCAGCCTTTAATCACCAGTGTTTCCAACTGGGTTATCACTTTCAGTCCTTATTTTTCAACAGTGATGAGATCTATATAATACAGGCCTAGTACATGATGGTTGGCGCTGGAGTGTAAAACTTAGTTTCTCAATAAACAGGACTTAAACGGCATAGTTTCCAGGGAACGGGATTGGGGAACATTGGGAATCAAATGGTTTCGGGGGAGGGGAATGCCATCCCATTCCATGTTTTTGGAAAATGAATGTTTTTATATTTCAATCGTTTAGAACAGTTCAAGCACTTAAATCATAGATAATAGACATAGAAAGTTAAAATATTAGGGCTGGGAGGGAATGAATATCAGGTTCAGGAGGAAAATCTTTGAACTGGGAATAATGTGCCTCGGACTCCAGCTTCATGGGGAATTTCGGGAAACAGCCTGGGTATGTTGGGGAATGCATTGGAACATTCCCCACTTTCCCATGGTGTTCATTCCCCTGAAACTATGCTTGATGGTGCCAATGTTGGAGGAATTTTCTTCTCAGACTGCATTTATGACCAGTATGGTGCCCAGAGGGAAAGAGAGATGATGTGCACCTTCATCAGATCTTGCTACTGCTAGAAAAATGTCTCACCTGAACAATGATAAGGAGAAAAACAAGTGAAGAGAAAGTTCTCATGCCCAGGTGAAGAAGAGAACAAGTAACGGCTTTATTGAAGGTTTTCCTTTAATTTGAAGAGAGCCAAGTAGAATCGAGAATTGTATTTTCCCCTTCAGAGAACATTATATTTGCAAGCATGCATACAAAACCAAGGGTTCTCTTTACTGTAAATAAGAGATTGTTTTTCGGGCAAGTTAAACTGGGAGTGGAGTCCACCTTTGTGTGTCTCTCTGCAAATTTTTTTTCATGCATGCAGACAATGGTGCATGCTTTTCATGTAACTTTCCAAGTCCCAGTTAGGTGTCAGCAATTGTCTATACATGCAAATAACCTTGAGATATAAGTAGGGTTTACTGGTGGTTCAAAATGAATTTGAACCACCAGTAAACCAAATTTTGCTGATTTTGAACCAAATGAATTGGCATTTTGGCAGTTTGGCCGATTTAAAAATATTTTTTTTTTGAATATAATGTCAGACAACCAGAAAAGGGAAATTTTTTGTATTTCGTACATTAGACATAAACGGAACTCTAGTGATCATTGCTGGTGATACGGGTTTAGAGGTCAGGGTGTTCAAAAATCGGGTTTATTTGTGTTTCAAATTTGGGCGAATTGGCTCACAGTGATTATCACTGTTTGGTCCCGATTGAATGGTGAACCAATGCAACGCTAGAATCAAGGTTATTATGAGGACTTTATTCATTTAATGTTTCTCTGAGGTTTTCTGCTGGTATTTGAAAGTCACCACAGACCATAGCAACATGAAGTGCAGTTTGAGTGCAAGCATCAGCTAATCCCAGCCTGCCTGAGCCCAGTAGTATATGACTTAGTATTTAGTGGCCATTTCACTAAACATGATTTTTTGCAACCCTCAATAAATTCCCTTTGTTCACTTGAACCTACCTCTGAAGGATCAGAAGCTCAGAGTTCAGTACAATTTATAACAAAGAAAAACAATCTTCCATACTTATGAAACATGTTCTCCACACTGTATGAAACAACCTTGTTCCATACAGTCTGGTTCTATGGCTATGCTTTGTGTTGCGCTGTTGATATTGGTCAGATAATCATTTACAGGTGCATGTCTACTTTTTATCTAAAGCTTCATGCTATTTGGTACTCAAACCTCAAGGATAAATGCGTTCTTATAAGTTCTTATGATGATTCAAGGAGGTTTAATATCTGTAAAAATGCCAAGGATGACATCATTAGAATTGTCCACATCTTAAATATCTTCTTGTGGTTGAGAGGGATGAACATTGAGACGGACAACTATGTTAGGGAAAGAATATGCTTGGACATTCCTGTTTTTTTAGATGAAATATCAAAAGCAATGTTTGGCACCTGCCAACCTTATCAAGGATTCAAAAAAGCTATAGCTTGGTCGTTGTCATCTTGCATACAGATTGTATGGATTAAATTTTGTTACTGGATTTATGCCTATCTAAGCTTGGGCCTGCTGTATCTGGCAGGGCACTCTATAAACCAGCTTTTACCTGAAAATGTTGATGGATTTTTGTGCAGGACTTTCATTTGCATATCAGCTTCTGTATCTCCTTGATGCAACACGGTTTTACTCACCAGCGTTGCATCTGATGGGTATTCATGTCTGTCGCGCTTCAGGGCAAGAGCTGGTGGGTACTTGAAGTGGTTGTCTTTGTGGTCTATGATGTTTTAGTCTCTTATAGAAAAAGTTTAGGGTCGTCTTTGTTTTGGAAAATATTTTGAGTTGAAAATCTGGCATAATGGTGAATGTACATATGATACGATTTAGATGAGAAGCTATGAAGTGTGTGAGCAATAGTAACGTCTACGGTGTGCGTGTGTGTGTGTGTGTGTCTATGATTCTCTTTTATTTGATCACAAGCATACATACCTGTTGCATACAATTATGGAGCATATATGGAACAAAATAAAAGGATTATTTCTTTTAATTTTTTTCAAATAAAAAAAGTGCCTTCCATATAGAATGTGGGGACTTTGCCTCCATTGCGGACAGAATATGTATGGAATGATATTCAGAGCAACCCTGTTTGGTTCATAAAATCTAATGATCTTAATAAGCTTGCAGTTTTTCACAAAATTAGTCTTGACAGCCAATCATACATGCAAGTAGAAACTCCATCATTAACTTGTTTCCCTTTTTAAATAGAGAAACAGGTAGGTGCAGCCATGAGTGATCACGTAAGTATTTCATTGCAGATGGATACAACCAAGAGAATCGAGGAGCGCAGGGAATATGATTATAATAGGCTTAGGGGCTCCCCATCCTTCCAGGTGAAACTCATCAGTACTGCTGTGATTGACTGTGTTCTAGTATAAGTTCCCTTGTACTATTACAAATATGTAAGGGAGGGTTAGAACTTTCAAGTGCAATGTGCTAGCTCACCACCTATGCTGATTTGTATTCTTTTAAATCCCCCTCTTTGTACAGGCATTTCAAAGGGGGGCGCTTCGTTCAATGTATGCTGTTCTGGACTATGCACAGACAGGCCTGATTGCTGCTGTTTTCCTTTTCAAAGTATGTCAATATAGGGCTTTTCTGATCAGTTTCCCCATTCCATTCCACTCTTTTGTAGGAACATTTCCACATTTAGCTCATGAAATTTTTTTGGTTCAACTTCAAACTATGAAAATCTCCTCTGTTTATTTTGTATTTATGATTTTCCAGAGATCGCAAATCACTTTTTACTTAGCCTTTGCTTGTGAATTTTTTTATTCTTCACATGCTATTCTGTATATTTGCTCTACTCCAATATTCTTTTTCCCATTGTGTGGACCCTCTCACAAAATGCCTACACTGTAAGGCCTTACGTGGTAAAAGATATGAAGGGTATTCTATGGAACTTGAGGACCTTACCTTCTCCTTCAACTATGGACTTTGTGAATGTGGATATATTCCATTCTTAAAGAGTACTAGAAGAGGCATCCTTTAACAAATACACGCAAGCTTTTTTTGTAGGTCGAGTGTTGTTTGTGCCTTATTTATACAAGGCTTGCTTATTCGTTGTTGATGCCACTGGTTCTTGTGTTGGTGTGATCGTGATTCAACAAGATTGAGATTTGTCAACTTAATGAGGTAGAGATAAGACATATGTGAGGAAGAATTGTTAGCTATTATTCATGCCTTAAGTATTTGGAAACACTAATTCTTGAATACGTAAGTAAACCATTGGAGTATGAGTCTTCAATACTTTTTAAAGAAACCTTTGATATGGGAGTGGTGCATGAGATGGTCTCCTTTCCTGTTGATTTTTTGATTTCAAGCTCAACATACACTAGGAAAGAGTAATATACATGTGGATGCAATGTTCAAAATAATTAGTATCAATCACGGAAGAGCTAGCTAGATGAAGGATGGTGTTTATTGAATGTTAATCACTTAAGGATATGTGATGCATTGCAAAATGGACAGAGCGCTAATGAACATTACTGTAGTGAGAATCATTTAAATTTCTAGAATGTTTTCATTATGTTCAAATTATAGGTTTGAAGCAATGGAGGATTCTCACAACATGACATCCTTAGCTTATATATGGATTTTAACTATGAAGATTGGGATAGGTACATTAATTAGCCACAAATGAGGAAGGACAACCAAGAGTTTGTCTCTACTTTCCTAATATGCCAAATGTCAAAGTTTGTTGCATTCTTCACGTATGCACGAGTCGCCTTGGCAGCATTGGACAATGGACTTCATCACTTGTATCCAAAGATAGCAAGCAAGCTCATTCATTGCTTGTAGAAAACGATGTAGGGAAGGTGAAGTAGCTTAGCTCTTCATTAAGTACGCTTTGCTTTTGCTTGGCTTGCCTAAATCATTTGTTTATGGAGGACTCTTTGACAATTTGGGCACAATTTACTCTTCTTTTCATCCCTCCATCCTCAGATTAAAGGACAAATCGCAAATTTATTAGTAGCACATTCTTGAACCTCTTAAAATCTTACGCATCCAAGCAAAAGGTGTTGTGAGAAAAAAGTTTGCCTTTTGTAGACTTTCCAATAATAATACAATTTGGTCTTCTAGGGACAAAATTACCATTCAAAATGAGCTCTGATGAAAGTCTTTTGCTTTCCCTGATATAGAAGAAAGAAAAGGGTGATGCTATTTATCAAAGTTTTGATGATCAGAGAAGGAGAGATGTAAGTAGTAACCTTAAAAGAACATTGGGTCTTCAAAGTAGGGAAATGCAAAACTATGATGTATATATAGCTATCTTTACATATTATGGCACTAGGTCGACTTTTGGGAGCTTCTGGACAAAATAGGGTGCCAAAAGAATTGAAACAAGTAGTGGATAACTATATACTTGGGTATGTACATCTACGAGAATGCCATTGACATTTTGGATTATTGTATGTATTCACCTAGGATGCTTGTGCTCCTACACTTTTTGGCATATACATAGATAAACTTCCAGAATGTCAAGAAGGTGAGTAGGAGCCAATCTAACAAACTATGTCATCAAATTCTAGTGCAAGTGACGAAATTTTTTTGGCCTATGATTGACAAGGTCGTTGACAATACCTTGGTGCTCCCAAGAAATTGTCTGATTAATCAAAACTTCTAGTCAATCTTGACAAGACTAACGTCTTGATCCTTTTACTATAAAATGGTTCTTGACTCTACTTTTACTTGTGACAAGGCATCACTAAAGAACATAAGTACATGGGAGTTGAAGTGTCCTAAAAGCTTCATTAGAATGCTTTCTTGGAGATGAGGTTGGTGACGATTTGGAAAGATGTTTGTTATATAAGTCGCTTGCTAAAGAATAAGTCTAAAGTAGTGTTATGTCCCTAACGGACTAGGGTTATGATATGGTTAATTAGGAGTAATTAACCAGAGGTTAGCACAAGTTAGTTGGTACTGGACCTAGGGTTAAGGGATTCCCTTGATGATAAAGGCTATGACTTTAAGTCAAGAGCTTGTGGGGAAGTTTTCATTCCATGAATGCGTGCTCTTGGGAATATGGCTTGGGCTATAGCTATGTACTGAGTGGGCTTGCACATTTGTCGATATTATTCCTAGGTGTGAGGCCTGGACTATGGGATGAGGCTGTGGATCCTCCAAGACTTAAGTGAGGCAACTTCGTGAGCGAGTTGGGTTGTGGTGGTATGGGAATGCCATCGCTAGTACCTAATAGAGAGATCTAGGATTTTGCATATTGGGGGGTGAGTGCAGATTTGCTGTACGGTTGGGTTTGGTGATTTGCATACCTTAATCCCTAGTGTTCGACTATTGAATTGTGTTCATGTAAGGATTGGATCCGTTGAGGACATAACAACTAGTGGAACAAGAAGAGGAAGCTATTTGAAGAACTTACCATATTGTTGTTGCTCTATGGATGCGAGATTTGGGATGGAGTATCCCTCATGCTAGATTGGCCAAATCGAAAGAATATAAAGATGGTTTTGGACATCTTATGTGAATGTGAAGCATACTACATGTTACCCCATACCATTGGGGGATGAAATTGATCTTTTCCCTTCTGAACCTATAGGCATGATGAGGATGATCCACTACATAGAGCTGATATCTCACACGGTTGTTCTCTCTCAAAGATAAGCCATCCAAAGTTGCAAATTGCCTCAATGACTAGGAAGCAAATGGTAGCTTCATATTCAAAAGTGGCTTGCACATTAGAAATTGCACCAAGACAAATGGCTCAAAGCAACTCACAACCTTGTTGTCCCTAATAGATGTAAATGGGCTGGTCTTAGCGTGAAGTCACTGCCCATGTTAGCAAGGATATGGCATAGCTACCTACCTTTAAAGGTATGTGTTTCTAATGTCGATGGCTCAAGGCTCTATAAGAACGCCAAGGCTAGAGCACCATCATTCTGGGAGAAGTACCCCCAAAAGGATTGTGTGCTTTGGTGCAAGTTTGGAACTCGATCTAGCTATGCCTTGAGAGAGCACCTTTGATTTTATTGGCAAGAGATGAAGCTCAAAGAGGAAGGAGGTTGTGGGCTTGGAGGATAGCTCTTGAATGGAGAGCTAATGGTTGGCTGGAAAATTCTTTGGCAACCATTATGGAATTCTTGATCTTGACCATGTATTTATGGAGATGGCTCATAGGAACAAAGGAACAAAGGAACACAACAACTAGGTAATAGTCAAATCTTAGCTTTTTGGGTTGGTTTTGTTGGTGTCAGAGCCAACTTCGCTACCTTGTATTTAGTATCAGTTCTTTGCAAATAGTGTTTGCATGCAATGATTCGGTTGATTTAAGGATAATATAGTGGGATTGTTGTGTGTTCGTTTTGAGATCTTTGATGCATTGATCTAAAAAGTAATTATCAATATTCTTTAGTTTGGAGTGGAAAGTAAGCTTGCAAAAGTATTGGCATACATGTGTGGAATGGTGCAAAAGCTTTTGCAATATGGTGCTCTCCTCATTTGCATATGCATAGAAGATCCTCCGACCTCGTTCCCACTATAAAGAAGCTTCTATTCCCTCCAATGTGTTTGAATGCCGCCTTGTTTTGCAATATTATAGATTACTAGTCTCGAATTGGAAGATTTGATATACACTGGTCAACAAAAACCAGTCATTATTGATCTATTCATGTAGTGATTGATTGCATGATATAAAAATAGTGGAAGAAGAATCTTTGTGACAAGCACATGTATTTGTATGTAATACCAAGAATAGTAGGTGTAGCTTAGTAAATAGTTGGCCAAGAAGACGTGTGGCCCATTTTAAAGCATGCATGTTAATTGCATACTTGTTAGAGGGCTGCTTGCTAGCTCTAGAATTCTGTAAAAATTCATGCTAACAAGATGGCTAAGCAACCAATTGTACCTTCTTGCTAGGTGCACTATACTTGTGATATCTTGCAATTCTATGTGTAGAATGATCATTAATTGCTATTTTCAGATCCACACGTGTGAAATTCAGTAGAGTATTGTAATTGTACGGAAAACAACATTACTTTATGTCTTATTTCATGTTTGATCAAGATCTATTAGAGTTTGCATCTCAATCTTAGTGTAGATGCTGATTTTTCTACATTTGCAAGATTGGTGAGTTTTTTGTTTTTGTAACCAAAGATCAATTGTAGATTTGGATCTTAATGGATCTCAAATCCTTCATAGCTTCCATCACTACATCTAATAGCACTGATACCATTATATCCGCCATAGAGAGGTTGCACACGCAAAGCAATGGGCAGATTAAAATGCTGTACATGTGGGCTTTTCATGCTCATAGAGGTTTGAAGTTTGGGCAAATTAACAAGCTAGCTCAAGAAAAAGATCAATAAATGAACCACTACTTGAGAATTTTCTTATTAGGAACAAGGTGCATTTGATTGAAAGGAGAGATTGTAAAAAGGTGAAGCTTTGTTTAGAGCTAGGATGACATCCATGGTAAGATCGTTGGATGCTAAATCTTGGAGCCACGAGCTTTTGCCTAGGATTTGTTGTAGGTTAGGAAAATCACAAGTTTGTAAGCCTCGTGGTTGTTAAAACACTTTTCTTCTTCACTCGATTATTCCCCATTTTTTGTGCATGCCAATCATTTAGAGATGAAAAGAAAGCTTTACTTTGGCTTGTTGGTGGAACATGAATATAGATTCAATGCCTGTGTTGGTTTCTTTTGGATCCTCGTTCTAGGATCAATAGTTTTCTACATGAATGATTGATACATTGTTGGTATTGTGCAGAGACTTTATGTTGTTGGCAAGTAGGTAATAGGTATATGGAGAGTTTACGCATACACATCGCCAAGTAGGCTTGGTGAATCTTTTCAGACAATGGAGAAAACAGTGACCATGACTCTTCACACCAGTTACTGGTGAAGGTTGATCATTTCTAGGGGGTGCCATGAGAGGAATGGTGTTAGAATCCGGTCGTGGATCTAACATGTCTTGGTGAGAGCGGTAGCTCTAGAGGTCATAGGATTGACATTGACGGTTGATGACTCTCAATTAGAGGCACTTGATGCCAGTCATGACTAGGTTTGTTGTAGTCACAACCTAGTGTACTTGCACACGACATGCTGCATGGCGAGTTCGGTAGAGCCGACTTATTCGCCGACGTACAACTGACCAAGTTAACCCATAATCTAGCGGGCAGTGACTAGGTTTAGTTGGCATGTGATTGGTGTGTTCTTGTAGCCATGTGTACAACGAGCATGGGGGTGGCATAAGATTAAGACATTGTATTCATAGGGTTAGGAGGGCGATCACCCACATGTGTGCCAAGTGCCCTAGGACCAGAATATAGCAGGTGGTGTGCTTAAAGGCTTGGCGAAGGATGGGAGGAGATTCATTCTACACACTAGCTAGCTTGGAGAGAGGAGTTTAGAGTTATTGGCATGTAACAATAGGATATGCCAGATGCGTATTGTGGGTGCGACAAAGTCAAAAGAACATTTTACCTTCTCTTATGTTCCCATAATGAAATACACTCTTGCAATGTATTCATTAGTCTTATGTACCCTCTTTTACCTTAAAAGACATTAATACATCTATGTGCGTGTGTGTGTCTCTCTCCCAGAGTGCGATGATGAGATGGATGATGATACACATATTCAGAGAGATTGGAGACAACGTATCATTCATAGTTATGTTGTAGCTCGAGCTATCCGTCCTATCATAAGGAGACATTCTTCACATCCTCCTAGACAACTTCAGTGACCACCAGAGTTCCCTCATGTCACATACTTTGGAGTTCTTTTTTGGGGTTCTATGTTCAGCATGAGACATGAGACCAAATATTGTCTAGGGAAGGGTCTCGCCTCCCTAGTCTAGTTGGAGTGGCTAGAGATACATACTAGATATGAATAGTAAGTGTCATCTCTTTGACACTCTAGTCATTCCTACAACTATGTATGCAGTAGAGACATGGTGTATAGGATCGTTGTCATTGAATTGGGCCAATTTTTCACACCTCCAAATATGCTCTCACATATGATTCGTGGGAAACCCTTTGTTCCACATCTTTGTTCCACATCACATTGTCATTGTAGAGTTTGCAATTCCTTCCGTTTATAGACTTATCATTTATATATAGAGGGTCACCTTGATGAGATCCTTAGACACCCCGTACTCTGGTATACACACGACATGCACTTAATCCTCTATGGCACTTGCAGGGCAGGCTCATGAGTCCTATTAGATGCACAAGCTTCCAGCTTGCTCAACATATTGAATATTTCTACATCTTATCTCCTAGAAGGTACACATGACTATATCAGATAGTTTATATACAAGAAGTATGTCTAGTGGACCTAGTCAGGCTTCTTAGAAGTCAAACTAGAATCTAAATGACACATTCTTTGGAGATAGATACTTCTGGTTGTCCTGCATGATGTCTTCCAATTTGTTAGGACTCAGAATTGGGCTAAAGAATGGATTTTAGAACAAGTACATATAAAAAAATTACCAGATGTAATAGGTAGCTAGTATGAAATTGGCTTGTATAGCCATTCCTACTCTTCCCAAGAAAAAAGACTACTCAAATTTAAATAGAATTTATGAGGCCTTAAGTGGTGGCCCTAAAAATAGACATAGTAGGATATGCTTGGTATGATCGGCGAAATCTCACTATGTACTTTGCTTTTCTTGACTTAGAAATAGCTTGTTCAGAAATTAAAGATCAAGAAGGAAATATTGACAATTGACAAAAGATTGACAAAATCAAGCAAGATAGAGGTGGTCATAAGAGAGAATCGACAAAACACCAAAGTTAATACTTAGCTCAAAAAGAAACATTAATTAATGTGTAGGTAAGAGAGGGATCAAAAGCCCGTCCTCCCCCCATGAGGAAACTCAACAAATTTTGGCCTTCGATTGTTGGCAACAATAGCAACCCCTTTCATCCCTCTTGTCACCCTCTTTGTGAACCATTCATTTAAGAAGAACGAAGCGACCCACCAACGACACAACAAGAGAGGAATTCTAGATATACAAGAGAAAGAGACAACACCAGATATCAAAGATATGTAGTTTGCTATGCCAGAGGTTTTTGAGCCTTCTTGAGAAGTCAATGCTCTATGAGAGGGATCAAAGCTATGTATATGGGTTATTCAATATCTTAATACAATGTGTGGGGAGAAAATACCAAAGAGTTTGTTTTGATTGAGAGTTCTAGTTAGTGAGAAATGTGGTTTTATTCAATTCTGAGTGTGAAGACTTGGAATTGTTGGCATGCTGAAAGTTAAGGTAGATTCTTCTTGTGCTTCGTAGATGAAAGTTTTTACTGATTGAAGCAATGTAAAGGAACCTTGTGATTCCGAGTATTGCATAGGAGCGACTACTGTAAAAGTTCCAACGGAGAGCCACGACCTTCGTTTGCTGTAAACTGCCGCACTACATACAATTATTTTCTTGGTTAGATAGGGCAGAGAAAGTTGTTTCACATGTCTTAATAAAGACACCTTACATTTGGCTGGGAAGTATGCATTCGTCTCAGCCATCCTAAACAACATACTAGACAGCGTGCCTTGGAGCCCATAGGAAATTGTATGAGTTTAAATGACTTGTTAGCGTACTTGATAATTGTGCCTTGGGCCAATTATGAGGTTGGTACCTTGGTGTGCTTGCTTTGGATTTTGTTGAAGAAATGAGATCGTGTGTGCTAGTTTTAACAGTGGTGCTGACATGCGACTTGGTACTTAGTGGTTGGGTAACATTGAGCGTGGTAATTTAGCTATTACTTTTCCAACTACCTTGTTGAAAATGTTGAAGTACGTCAAATGTCTTTGTGAATGATGATGATTGAGTGTGATTTGATACTTATCGATTATTAACTAAGTTGCAATTGTAACCTTGCCTCTTTGAAGCACAAGAGGAAGGATATTCTCACGATGGCCGTGTGAGCTAAAACAAAAACCCCATGGGCCATGATTTTCTCATTATATCACCTCACCGGAAAAGCCTGCTAACATAGACGATTTTTGGGAAAAACGCCCCCTTGGCATCTGAAAAACAAGATGTAAAAGGAATTAAACACATTCACTTAATTAGATGGTTGGGTCTTGCCATTGTTTCTTTGGCCATTAAAAATAAGGGGGATCTGGTGTCCAAGACTGCTGGCATTAAGTATTGCACACATTGCCTAAACAATCTTGTATAGAACCATTTAATATAACCTCTTTGCCGAGATGTGCTTTCTTCATGAACGCCAATAGTGAGAACGACATAGGCCCATAGAGGGATCAAAAGATGAAGTGAATGGGGAGTTAGGAATAGAAATAGGCCTTAGCTCTTGGATAGAGCCCATTCCAACAATTTAAGGGGAGTTAGTATCAATAATTTTTGAGTGGAGCTTGAGCAAGAGGCTCACATAAACAATTGGCTAGGATATGTGTTATGGCTCTTTTGGAGGCCTGAAAAAAAGTGGCCATAGACCACAATGACCTCAAGAGCAAGGCATCCTTGAGAGATTTGAGAAGGTGTGGAACCTCCCCTAAGTGAGAGGAGGAACAAAGGGAGGTTTTAGTAGCATAGTGATCAAATCGATTGAACACACATGCCTATCGGTAAAAGGAACTCCATGACATAGGGGAGAGTGTTTTGAAATCGTAATAAGACCATGGGAGCAATAATCGTGAGTCTGTTTTTTGATGGACCTTACCTAAAGCCACTAGATGTTCAGAGAATTTTGAGGAAGCTTGTGTTACCTAAAAGCTGATTGTTGACTCAAACCACAACGTGTTCATCACGTTGAACTGAAGCCCTGATTGCTAGGGAGTTCCATTGGGAGGTATTGGAGCCATATAGTGACCCTAAAAGAGTTTTATGACTCAAGGGCATGTCTTGAAGCCCATGTCAAGGGTGTGACCTCCCAAGAGCTCCAAAGAGGGATTTTAGGGCTTTGCCTTAAGGACATAAAAGGGCCAATAGGGATACCACCTAAGAAACAAGTATTTAGAAGGAAGGCAAAGTAGGGAAGTCTTGTCCCTTACTTTGATCCCGTTGGTCTTAAATTGAGGGCTAGGATCAGCAGATGAGAAACCATTCTGACCCTTCTCTTGGGCCTTGCCTTGAAAGGACCAATATTAGGTGAAGAAATTTCAAGGCTCAAGATTGAAAACTAGACATTCTGAAAGTAAAATTTCGAGTCAAGAGGGGTTGACATCTTGACCTAGATTTTGGCAAGTTGTGGAAAAAATATTGAGTATTAGTACCCTAAAAGATATCTAAAAAAAGCTCGGATCTTGATAATGATCTGGGCAAATCTTGAGCTATGTCCTTAACCTTCAGAGGCCTTGGAGAAGTTTCAAAGTCAATAGAAACATAAGGGGCATTATTATGAGAGCTTGTCTTGAAGATGAGTATATGTGAGATCTTGAGTTAGAACCTTAGGATTGACCCAAGTTGATCTATGTGCGTAGTAGGAGTAAAGGGTTTGAGAATTGAACATCGTTAGAAAAATCAGTGGGCATTTCTGGTGCCAGTAAAGTCAAGGAAATTGCCAATGGCAGGTTTTTTCCCTTTGTGCCTGTTACATCAAATAGAGCTCATCCATCAGGCCTAGGTCGAAAGTTATTTATGATTACAATTAGCATAGAACCATGCCTAGATTGATTAAGATCTGAGAAGACATCACTCTCTCGCTGGGTCGTACCCTTAAAGACCCAGGAAGCCTCTATCAACCAGGAAGTACGGTTTGGTGGGTAGAGCACACTTTGGATCGGTAATCTTAGGTATTTGGAACTGCCTTTCCACTCATGTAACGACATGACATCAAATGAATGGCGGTGTTGCATGCACTAGTCCAAGTTGTCCAACATATCTAGACTAAGACTGTTAGAACTCGTGAATTGAAGGTACTTGTTGAGCCCTTTAAGTGTTTTGCATTGTGGGCAGGCTACGACTTTAATTGTGGGTTGTTCATTTTGTGCAAAAGTCCAAGTCCCATTGGAGTTCAGAAAATCCCTTCACATTGCTGGACAAATGGAGTGTTTTCTCTCTGTGGCACTCGTACATGCTAGGCCTGTTCAGGGACACATGACTATTGGCCAAGTGTCATGTATTCTTGAGCCAAGCATGATTTTCTTATACTTGTATGATAGACATTTTGCAAATTGCTATCTATTTGAGGCTTATACTTAGCCAGTAAACCTGGTGATATGATATTCATGGGTCTTTAGCATATTTTAACCAAATTCTGGCCTCGAAACTTGTCAGGTTGCCAAATTTTTGTCCATGAATTGTCAATAACCATAATTCGTATCTCAGTGTTATGAAATTTCCATCCTAGAAATCATCTGCATCAGGGAAATATTAGGTTGTTGGATTCATGGCCTACAATTTCTGCTGGCCAAGATGCTAGTCCTAAAATTCTTTCAAAATGGAAATTCATTTGAATTCTTGTCTCAGAATTATCACTAATAAAGATTCAGGTCCATGAATCTTGGAATTATGTTCTTGAAATTCACCTAAAATTCAATTTCTTTGTTGGTCCCTGTCCGTACAGGCCTTGGGTCAATACATTGTTGTAGAATTTTTTGACATTACAGTTTTACAAAACCATATGCAATACAGAAAAAGCTGATTAAGGACACCTAATTTAGTATCGAGCTTCTAGTTCAATGTTGTGACAAGCATTTCCTCCAAAGGAGTTAAATGTCTTCATCTGAAATAAGAAGCTTGAAGAAAACTCCTTGATAATCTTTTTGTGCAATTCTGTTACCAATCAGCTAGATTCCCTTTTTTGGTAGATAAATGATAATCACTTTTGATGAACATAGGGTTCACCTGGACTCATAATTGCGCATTGGAGCTTTCACTTCTTCACATTAATGTGCTATTATCAAGGCTCAGATGATAGTGGCCTCTCATAGCACCAACACCCTTCATCATCTATCTCTAGCTTGAGCAACCACATGATCACTCAAGACATGAGATAATGTCATCCCATATTAATAGTACCTTCCATTGTCTATCTAACCTTAGCAAGCATATGGGACGATATTATGCTGGTTCAAAAAACATACACACTATCCATTTAAGAGTCTCTTTATCAAAAAATTCTGCTTTAATTCGCCCTTGTGTGGTGTTGTGGTATGGGGTTCTTGGTGTGGGATTGACCACCCAAGTTGAAACCCCGCCCACATGTGGGTGGTGTCTGGGAAAAGAAGTTGCTTTAAATCAAGTTTCAGATAAGTCGTCCTCGATTGTAAAGAAACTGGATTAGCATTTGCACTTGTCGATAAACTTTTAATATTACATATCTTTGAGCCATGCTATTGAGTAAACAATGGACAAATTCGTCGTTGATGATCGATTTGGATGATCCATGTATTGACAAAATATGTTGATTCTTGGCTCCTAGACACAATATACATAAAGTAATAAGCATAAAACTGGTATATGGTAGAAGTATATTGGGCAAATTGCAAAGGCAGTCTTATACACTCATGAGCTTGCCGTAATAATGAACAATTGGCATTTATGAGCTTGAACAAGCGTGATGTAAGGCAATACGTTTGTTCTTGCAAAGCTTAAAGCCACAATGTCGCTTTTCTAAAAAAAATCATCAAGCAAAAGAATCCCTAAAAAATATAATTGCATTTCGCTGAAGAACATTGTTGATTCTTGAGTCATCATTCTGTCAAGAGATTCCCAAAACTCTGGTATCCTCTGGATTGCTGTCAAAGCTCAAAAATATGTATAACAATGGAGCACTGGTAGTTCTGAGCTCTCTGGCTAAGAAATGGTAATCCACCTCTCAATGGATGCTGTGAAAATACAATTGATATTACACCGTTGACTATATGAAGCATGATACTTGATCAAACTCTTGTCAGAAAAATTAATCAGATTACCATAATGTTGTCCAAAATTTTCACCAGCCACAATATATGTCCCATTATTTTGGAATTCCTATCCCCAGAATCGATCTGAATAAAGCTATTATTAGGTGGTCAGATTGTTTTCCCAGAATTGTTTTCAATCAAGATTCTCATCCCAAAACCTTGGAGTCCCTATCCTAGAATTAATTTATAGTGATAATCCATTAGGTGGTTCAATTCATTGTTCCTAACATCATCAGTCAAGTTTTCTATTCATCCTTAATATATTGATTTGTTGTGGAAGGCCCGAGGGAAATTTATCACAGAATCTTGTGAAGAATTTGTAGAGAAACACATCAGTAACAAAAAATTATCTGGAATAGAACAAACTTATACATTTTTTTCAGAATCGTGCTGGTAGTTCACTTTTGTTACAGAACTTTGCAAACTTCCAAAACGTAATATAAATTTATGAAATTCTTCACAAAGAAAATAGTCAAATTAACAAATGTTTATCTGGAACGTAGGGCACTTTCTCCCAGCGTTGGTGATTTTTGAAACAACATTTAGATCATAGTTACCGGTTTTGGATTGGGGCCTGAATTATAAAACTTTTTTAGTATGTACTGTTTTTTTGTTTTTGTTTTTTTAGAGAGTGCAGATCGAGCTGAGGCCTTCATTAGAATGTGATTCATTGCTGTTGACACGCATACAATACAAAAGTGATCATCCACTATAGACAGGAAAGTTAGTGCGATCCTCCATAACTGCTTGAATTGGACAGAAAAGGTGCGATCCAACCGTTGCAGGAAGAACGACAGTGCGATCCTCCATAACTGTTGCAGGAAGACTGACAGTGTGATCCTCCAAAACCATTGCCGTGCGATCCTCCAAATGGTTGCAGAAAGAACGACATAGAAGACGAGTTGCAGGAAATTGGGGCACTTGACATGTTCAATCAAGATGACCATGTGCATTTCCAAAAAGTCCAATAAAGAGCCGCGGGAAATTGGGGCCCTTGCTACGTTTCTAATCATCTTCAATCACACTGTATGGAACGTGTAGTACGTAAAGTTGGAACAGGCTTCACAGGTTTAGAATCTAGATAGAGGCCATTCTATATAGTTGAAGGGTTGATGTGCCATATTAGTTTGGGATTTTTTGTATATAGGGTGATGTAAATATATTGGCTTTTATTTTACAAGACAGTTTTGGGGGTTTTCTAAGGAAAATAAGAGAACTCAAAATGTTGATTTATAACATGCATTAGGAACAATGATGCAATGATTTGAATATCTAATCAAGCTCGTTTGTATGAGATTTTTAGTTGCATTTTTGTGTGCGCTCAAGCTATTGTTTGAACACTCCTATTTGAACTTTAAAAAGGATGGTTGCATACGTGTTCAGGAGTGAGATCGTGGTGTTTTATGGATTTGTGTCAAGTTTGAGTTCTAAGTCAGCACATACAATGGATAATTATCATGAACAGACATTTGCTAGTTCCTTGATAGAGCTTGTTTTTAAGATTGGAAGATGAATTTTTTTTTTAAAGAGAACAAGAACCAGCGTTCTTTGAAAGAGAACAAGAACAATTTTTACCTTTTCTTAGATATGTTCGTCTTAGATGTTAAATATATATGTCTACAATGGGTGGATTTTGGTTTTTTGGCAACAGATGGTTGAATGGTGGTACCAATCTGCTGAAGAAAGGGTAACATCCCAGACTGTATATCCACCACCACCCCCACCTCCAGCACCAAAGGTTCGCTACTTATCTGGTTACTTTCATTGTTGTTCAGACTTCCTTGACTTTTTTCTTTTTTGTCGTTCCTTTTTTAGTTGAACAACTTTTTCTGTTCTTTTTATTTGATAGTTGTATACAATCTTGTGAACTTTTATATTCTGCTCGAAGAACTCAATGACTACTCATTTAGTTGGTCGCAACATGCTTTGTTGTTTCTAGTACATTTTGAAGATCTTGGACCGTGAATCTTTGTAGAGAATGTTCAATGTGATAGGACTTACAAAACTAAGCTGGAATAATGAATTTCTCTTCAGGACATGCACAAATATACTCATCGAGTTGGTTAGCTGGTCTTGCATTTGTTTGATATTGATTAAATGAATCCTTGCTGTCTTTTGAAGATCAGAGCACGCAACATTAGTTCAACCCATGAGAGAGAGGAGAGAGAGAGAGAGAACACAATGCTTGGATTAAGTGTTAGAAATCCCATCGTCGAAGCCAACCAAAGCAAGGACACAATTAAGTGATAACGCTCTGTAATCACCCATCCATAGAGATATTACCATCTCACCCTCAGGCACTAGAGCTATGGACCACCAACAAGCAGGCTTAGTCCTCCACCAAGCTATGATGTGCCATAACACTGCACCTTAGCATCGTCCTTTGCATACTTACATCTTAAGGCAACATATCGTCCTGGCCTAACCACGTGTGTGAGTTCTTCATTCTCCAGGTGAGAATGAATACCCAGCTCATGGAGATCCACCTTTATGTACATCATACAAGTGGGGTCACCTCCGCCAAAATGGTCATGTCATAACCATTGACACGCATGGGTTGCCCGCACCGCCGCGAGTCAATAAATTTGGGTTACCTTGTGCCAATAGACCATTGACACGTGGCACCCAAATGACCTGTAGCTCAAGACTAGAGTCGTCCCATATAATGAGACCGTCATTTCAGGGAACTTGTTGCCTGCCCTTATGGGTATGCACAATTGGTCCGTTGGTATCGAGGTCCTCTTAGACTTAGAAGGATTGGACTTTTAAAAAAAATACATCATATGCCTTTTGGGTCCTTTTAGTTATTTATTACAACTAAGTACATTGCGAGTATTTTTCTGAGGTTGAGCTTTTCCAAGGCCGCTTTCATGCAGCACTCCTTCAATGTTGAATTGGATGAACATCCTGTTACAAAAATATTTCACCTCCGACATTTGTTTCTCCACACAAGAAGCTTCAAGCTTCCACATGGAAAAACCTTTCAAGGTGAAAAACAACCAAAAAAATTCATCAGAGTGCAAGATTATAGTTATGCACAACCTTCTTACAAAAAGAAAGCAAAAGGCTACTATGATTTGAGTTGCTATTTCATTACTGATTTATTGCACCCAGTCTTATTGAAAGCTTGTTGTCTAGCATTGTAGTTTTTTGGAGGGATAAGAGTTTTAGTCTAAAAAAAAGAGTGCATACTACCAGTATGAACTAAAGCAATAAATTCGTTCCTAGTAATGTGTAAACGTAAACCGTATGGAAAAACCCAAGTAGTATAAGCAAGAAGAGCAAGACATATGGCTAGTTCAGGAAGCTCATGAAGAAGGGGTTAATGTAAATGTCAGAATTATTGGTGTCATCAGTAAGGTGAAAGTGAACAACAAGAGGAGGAATGTAGATTTATTTACAATCACGGCAAGCTGATCAAGGCTTTGCATTTAAAATTAAGATTCTTGGAATCATTTTTGGCCCCCATCATTTGACCAACGATGAAGAATGAGAGGAGGACTAGGCACAAGGCAGTTCTAGTAGGACCCGAAACATTAGAAGAAGCAACAAGAGATGTGGGTAAGAGTATAGATAGATGAAGAATTCTAGAAATAGATACAGATTTGGAAACAGATCATTGAGGAAATTACTATATCAAGTGTACTAGCAAACAACATAGCACAAGACAGAGAGGCAGGTAAAAAAGAAGTCACATCGTATCTGAGTGCACCTCGAAGATCAGCAACATAATGAGAAATAACTTTTTCAGTAGGTAGTTTAGGAAAAGTAAATGAAAATACAGCAAAACACTCACCATATTCAAGGATGATACCAGTTTGCTGAAGTGTACAAAAAGGATCCGGCGGAGGAGTGTACCACATAGGATCAATCATAGCTTGCTGGAAGGCAGTGGTCAAGTGCCCCAAGTGGTGTCAGTCGTAAATTCCATTTGTTGTGTATAAAACCATGTATAAGCATGTCCACCCACATGTATAGCCACAAGAGGAGATTTCTGACCAGCACTGTGGGGCAGTGAGTAAAAAATAGTCGCCCACTTTTAAAGCCAGCCGTTGAGCTCAGTACCATCTGTATAACCATTATAAACGGATAACTGGAGTATTTTGAAACTCTCTTACATTAGGATCAAGACCAATGAGAATTGGAGCAACTACAGCATTGTGAGCAAGAGTAGTGACTGCAGATATAGAGGAAGCAAGAGAGGACGTAAAAAAATTTCAAAATCTTCAAAAGAGCATAAGCACGCACAGCACTCATCTGAAAATCAAGTCTTCAAGCGGACAAGAATGATCATTCAAGAGCTTGGAGACATCATCAGAACTGGAGGAAGCATTAATGGTCAGGGGCATGGCGGACTAGGGATGTGAGCTAGATAATGGAGAGAAATTTTTTTCCAGAAAAGAGATTTATAATGGGTAGGGCAGCAATAGACCACAAGCAAGGGTGGATATAGAGGGCTGCTAAATAGGTAGGATGAATGGACAGCAGGCAAGGGGCTGTAGAAAGGAGAGGTAGTGGAAATTCAGTAGGTAACAAAAGTTGGAACAGGTAGGTAGTGGAAAAGGGCGGATATGAAGAATGAGGTCTGGCTGATGGGATTGGGAAGGATCAGAAAGAGCTGAGAATCATGGGCAGGAAAATATGGGCACAGTGATGGAGAAAAGAATAGGTGGCATTACAATCTATCCATCTACTGTACTGACTAATGTGTATACATATTAGAGTTTATTTTCAATTATATCGTGCTTTGCACATGGAGATGATAAAACCTATGCTAATCCATCAAAATGAACTTTTGTACATAGAAATACTTAGATAATAATTATCTCATTACACCTAGAACCTAAAAGGCTGAAAATTTTCATTATGAAGAAGCTCTACTTACAAATTGAGATTTGAGGCACGGGGTTATAGTAACTGGAACACTTTTACACAGTTGGCTACATATCTAAGTTATTGACTAGGAGTCACCAATCTGTCAACTACTGAACCTTGGACCACTAGGATCCCATGTGGCCTCCAATCGATAAATGTCTCTGATAAATTCTCTATAATAAATGAGGGGCCCACATGCCCAAATTCATTTGGTCCATCAATAATAACATTGGATCCCAAGAGCTGTCAATAATATGCCTTTAGGTTCTCTGGGGCAGCCTCTTACCTCCCAACTTCAACTGGATGTTGGCCTAAGCCAAAGTTTGAGCCAGATTCCTGATATATTCAACCTAGAGTTCTGTAGCGTACATAACAGATACATATCGACCATTGTTCATAGGTAAAATTCAAAAAGTAGTTTTGTTCGACATGTGTATTTTGAAATTGTTAATCTTAACAAAATAAAAGAGCAATTCAAACTTTATCCATTTGGTATGTACTGAATGTGACACAGAACGGAACATACACTATAAAAATGTATGGAATAGGTATCCATGATTCAACCTTATCCTATGTATGCATGATGTATACATTATACATGATTACCTACCTCATGAAATTACCCTTGAAATATCAATCTTTGAATTTTTAGCTATGAAAAATATCCAGTCCATTCACATCAACTCATGACTGACATTTCTCCCTGATAAATTCTCCTTTAACTCCTGAGATACTCCTTGGCATATGTTTATTAATCTTGTGTGCAAATACATGCAGGTGGCTGATGGTGGTATACCATTACCGATTGACATAAGGTTCTGTCCACTTTGTGCACAGACGCGTACAAACCCTGCCATGGTTTCTACATCTGGCTATGTTTTTTGCTACCCATGTATATTCAACTATATTTCTCAGGTTAGTGTACTTTTGTCTTGCTGCTAAATGAGTTTTTTCTTTGTAAACTTAGACCCAAGCCTTTGCTGATTGTCATTGTTGGAATTTAAATGGAATTGCTTACATTACCATAGGTTACTTTGACCCAAAAGGTTGAGAGTTGTGTAACCATGGTCATTTATTATATTAGGCCTACTAAACTTAGAGTTAGCTAAGTTAGTATGAAATTAACTTGGTAGGGACTTATGGGTCCACTAGGCCTAATTGTGACATTAAGTACCCCAACTTGACATATTGGAGGTACCTTATTCTTTCTATGTAACTTATAGAAAGTTGGATAGTCAATAGTCAAGTAGTTGGAAAGCCAATAGTCAAGTAGTTGGATAGCCAATAGTCATGAAGTTAGATAGTCATCTTGGACTATATATAAGTGTGCATCCCATTTTTATGAGACACTTTTGTAAGCAATATTGACTATGCTGCTTGGTTGTCCACGAGTTTCTACAAGAGCGTTTCTAGCCATCTCTTTCTTTCTTTTGAGAATGCTTTGTGTGATTGAATAGTTCAGATCCTGGATCCTTAGGCTTTTATTTCCTACATGGTATCAGAGCCTTTAGGTGATCATATTGCTTGCAGGAGGGCGCCCAATAGGAAGCTATCTTCTTCCCCTTTTGGTTGCAGAAAATCATCAAGCTGCTGATTTTTGCAGGAGAAGAATCTGTTCATCTTCTTATAGCTTTTTTGCAGGAAATTGCAGGGCACCTTCACCTATTTGAGAGCTAGCAGTAGGGCGCCCATGCTCAAACCAATTGCATGTGATCTTGACTCAATTACATGCTAAAAATTTCAGATTTACTTCTTAAATGAAGATACATGTGTTTTGGACACATTTCTTGCTGAGATTTCCCTGTTGGTGAGCTTGGAGTAGGGCGCTACCATCAGCTCTATATGCACATAGTGTGCACTCTTTTCAGCCACAAATTTCTGGTTTTGGTTTAGGCTTCATTTGAAGTCTACCTATTTGTGATCATTCTGTTTTTTGTGCAGAAATCAGCCACCTATTTCGTTACTTGTTGAGCAAATTGCATGTGGAGTATTGCAATCTATTGTGCTCATAATTTCAGCTTGGAGGTTGTTGCCCTTTGAGTAGATTTTGTCTTGGAAAGTCTATTTCCTATCTACTACAAGCTGATTTTTCTATTATGGCTAAAGAATCGAAGTCTATTGGTTCTTTATATAATGAAGATAGGCTGGATGGCACAAACTATTCCTTGTGGTGCTACATGATAAAGAAGCTTCTAATTGCTAAAGGTTTGTGGGAAGTAGTTAATGGTGACGAAGAAAGGCCGCCTACCTTGGCACCTATTACACCATCTAGAACAACTACTTCATCATTTACGAAGGTGTCTTCCGATGAGCAAAAGAAGTGGGATTGACGAGATGCACAAGCACATTCCGTCATTGCATTATCAGTGAAGAGATCTATCCTTCCACATATTAGATCATGCAAGACTTTCAAAAATGCTTGGGAGACTCTTGCCAAGATGTTTCAAGTAAAGAATGCGGCAAAAGTGGTATATCTTCGAAATCAACTTTCTATCTTGAAGATGCAAGAAGGTGATTTGCTTACAAACCACTTGACGAAGATCAAGGATCTTCGAGAGGAGCTTCTTAGTATTGATGAGGTGATTGAGAACTCACAATTTGTATCTATTACTCTCAACTCTCTTCCTAATTCTTACCTTCCATTTGTGTCATCATTTAGGGGACAACAAATCTCCTTCGACGAACTTGTTGGCTTCTTCAAGAAGAGCAAACAAGTATCAACTTTGGTGAACAAGAAGATCAAGCTTTCTTTGCAAAAGGCAAAGGCAAAGACAAAGGCAAGTGGAAAGGGAAGCCTTCTTTCAACACTTCCAAAGATGATCAAAAATCTAAGGAAGCCCAAGATCAAGGCTCCAAGAAGAAGGGTAAGTGCCACTATTGCAAGAAGATTGGGCATCACATCAAAGAATGTAGGAAGAAGCTTGCAAAGGAAAAAGAGAAAGGTAACGATACAAGTACCGCAATTATTACTTTGGAACAACAATTTGGAAAGGAGGATAATCTTTTCAATAATGATTATGCTTTTGTCACTAATAATCTCATCTCTCCTCAAGACGAGATTTCTGCCACTTCAAATCTTGCTGGTTTTTCAGCAGAAAACAACTCATCTTCAGCTTTACAAGTTGCTGTTTTTTCATCTATTGATTGGGTGATTGATAGCGGTGCCACACGCCATATGACTTATCACAAAGAAGTCTTCACAAAGCTTGTAAAAGTGCATGATGGAAGCAAAGTTCAAGGTGTTGATAACACCTCTTATCCTATCAAAGGTATTGGAGTTATCCCCATTATCTTACCCAATGGTGAGGAGAAGTACATTCGTAATGTACTTTATGTTCCAAAAATAAAAAAGAATCTCATTTCGGTCTCTACAATTATGAACCAAGGATTGGTTGTGGAATTCAAAGAAGACAAATGTCTTATCAAAGACCCAAAGAGATCTCTTATGATCATTGCTTCGGGAACATTACGTGGTGGATTGTTCCTTATGGATACCTATGAGCGAAGAGCTTCATCATCTTTTTGTCTTGTTGCATCAAGTTCACATTCTTTGGAGTTGGCTGAATTATGGCATGCTAGGTTTGGACATCTCAACTTTGCTAGCTTGAAGATGTTGAAGAGATTCAATATGGTCGAAGACATTCCTAATATTGAGCATCCCGAAGGACACGTATGCGAAGGATGCATACTTGTAAAATTTCAAAGACAAGCTTTTCCAATTGATGGAACTATTAGAGTTGATGGCAAATTTGATTTGGTTCATAGTGATGTATGTGGTCCAATGAGGACCGAATCCATTGGAAGGTGTAAGTACTTTGTTACTTTTATTGATGACCTTTCAAGATTACATGGATTTATCCTATGAAGGCAAAATCTGAAGTTTTTCAATGCTTTAAGGATTTTTTAGCAATGATAGAAAACCAGTTTGGGCACTCTTTGAAGATCTTACGTACCGACCGAGGAGGGGAATATATAAAGAATACGTTCGGTACTTATCTTCAAAGCAAAGGTATCCATCATCAAATGACAACCCCTTACACACCTCAACAAAATGGTGTTGCCGAAAGAAAGAATCGCACTATCATGGAGATGGCTCGATGCATGCTCAAGGCAAAGGGCCTACCTCACAAGTTTTGGGCTGAAGCGGTTATAACGGAGGCTTACATTAGTAATCGGTGTCCTACTAAAGCCTTGACGGTTTTAAATCCTTATGAAGTTTGGTATGGTAAGAAGCCTACTGTTTCTCACTTACGCATCTTTGGTTGCATGGCTTATGCTTTCATTCCCGATAAGCTAAGAACCAAGCTTAATGATAAAGGAGTTAAATGCATATTTGTTGGCTATAGTAGCGAAAGCAAGGGTTATAGGTTGTTTAATATGGATACTAATAAAATCATAGTAAGTCGTGATGTTCATTTTGATGAAAAGACCTCCTATGATGTTGCGCCCACTCATGTCATGAAAGGGGACTTCCCCCATGATGCATATCTTGAAATATTTTCAGATTTGGTTTTGCCATCTAATCATGAAGAGAAAGGACTGCCATTAACTTCTAGTGGTCAGCCCACTACTTCAATGTTGCAGCCCATAGTGCATCAAGAAGAACCTATTTATGGTGAAGAGCAGCCTATTGAAAACATTGGACAGCAAGGTCCAAGTTCAGAACACTTTGGACAGCAAAGTGTTGACAAAGGTAAGGCTGTTAGACAGCCCAAACTAGTCCCTAAATGGTTGTTGCAGATTTGCAGGACAACAAAGTGGATCATTTCTATGAAGGGAAGACTCGTGCCTCTACTAAATCAGTAGAATTTGCTGATTTTTTTGATTTTGCTCTAACTTCTATTGAGGATGGTGCAGTAGAACCTGTTTTTTATGAGCAGGCCAGCGGAATAAAATGTTGGGAGGATGCGATGCAAGAGGAATACAACTCACTCATGAAGAACCACACTTGGGTTCTTGTTGATCTTCCACATGGGGCTGGAATCTTCATCTCCCAACAACGATACATTGAGTAGATGTTGAAGCAATCTTCTTTTTTTAAGTCACCGCAAGTTGATGCATGCGATGGATGCATTAGTGAAAAGTTTCATGTGAAACCTTTTCAATTTGATGTTTTAGCAAAGGCTGAAAAATTCAAGCACTCTTTGGAACCTTTTTGTACTAATCGAGGAGGGAGTCAACATGTGTCAATTAGTACTTTTGTTCAAAGTGTTAAGAGTGAGCATTTGTTTGGAGAGAATTTTTCATTATTTGAAAAATTTTCTATGTCATCCCATGCTTCTTCGAGGGACAGCTTTGATGACGCCATTGTTGATGCATCTCTTGATAGTTTGCTAAATTTGTATGATGAAGATGTTGGACAACAGGTTCAGTCATCTTCTTTTGGTCATTTACAGCCCATTTTACATCATGAGCAGTCCATTATGCTTCAGGAACAGCCTGCGGAAGATTATGGACAACATGGTCCATGTTGGGAACACTTTGGGCAGCAAAGTGTTGAACAACCCATAACTATTCCTTGTCGGCTATTGGAGACTTTGCAGGACAGCAAAGAAATATCTTACTACAAAAGGAAGGCACATGCCTCTTTAAAATCAGTACCTCTTGCTGATTTTTTTGGTTCTATACTTACTCTTCATCATGATGTTGGTACATCGCCTATTCTATGTGAGCAAGTCATTGATGGTAAGGTTCGGGAGGATGTGATGCCAAAAGAGTTTGGTACTCTTTTTTATTGTCCTTATGGTAAGAAGTATTTTCGAATGATGTGGGAGCCTATGATGGATTACAAGTCCGAGTTTCGACTTATTGTCGAGTTTATGTTGGTTTCCTACTTCGGATGGAGCATGCAAATCCTCACCCTTCGACTTGATGCTTCATTATTACGCATTCTTTTCCTTTTATATGTTGGACATGATTGGGGATGAGATTTCGACTACTTCGGTGTGAAGTTTATTTGGCAACATAAAGTTTGGACAACAAGTTGCATTTTTCTCTTTCGAGAAGTTACTTCATGTTGTGTTATGCATTTCCATATAAGGAGGGTGTTGGAATGTAAATGGAATTGCTTACATTACCATAGGGTACTTTGACCAAAAAGGTCAAGAGTTGTGTAACCATGGTCATTTATTATATTAGGCCTACTAAATTTAGAGCTAGCTAAGTTAGTATGAAATTAACTTGGTAGGGACTTATGGGTCCACTAGGCCTAATTGTGACATTAAGTACCCCAACTTGACATATTGGAGGTACCTTATTCTTTCTATGTAACTTATAGAAAGTTGGATAGTCAATAGTCAAGTAGTTGGAAAGCCAATAGTCAAGTAGTTGGATAGCCAATAGTCATGAAGTTTGATAGTCATCTTGGACTATAAATAAGTGTGCATCCCATTTGTATGAGACACTTTTGTAAGCAATATTGACTATTCTCCTTGGCTGTCCACGAGTTTCTACAAGAAGGTTTCTAGCCGTCTCTCTCTTTCTTTTGAGAATACTTTGTGTGATTGAATAGTTCAGATCCTGGATCCTTAGGCTTCTATTTCCTACAGTCATACTGCTATGTCCTCAAGAAGCTTAATAAATTTTTGACTGTATAAGATCTGATGAAAGAGTAGACACTGTTTGATCCTTTTCGTGATTCCTCTTCGATCATTTGATTGAAATTTATTTAAGAAGAATATGCATTCCTAGAGTATAAGTTCAATTTTGAACACTCCCATCTCATGCTTCGAATTGAAGCTATCATCTCTGCAAGTGGTTTGCACTTCATTCACGTGTTGGCCGTCTGGGCTGGAGTATCTCAGTTTCACTTTGAAGGTTAAAACATTCTGTACCAGATACTAATACTGTTGGTTCAACTTGGCCCCTTTATATGTTGAATTGGCTCATTGTAGAAAAGACTATGTTGCTATGACAGTTTGTGTGTTGATATTATGTATATGACGTTTATGGTTCGGGGTTTGAGAAAATTTGTATGGGCATTGTTGAGTTTTGTCGACTTTCGCTTTCTATACACTGGAACCATTTGGATGGTTCTATGTTGTCCTTACTGTTCAGAATCTCTTTATATGCAGTACGGTCGGTGTCCTGTGACCCTCATACCTGCTAAATCTAATCAAATTCGAAGACTGTATCATGATGCCTGACATACGAAGGTGCAAGTCTCAATCTCTTGTATTGCCAGTGGTCACACGAGAGTTGCAAATATGCTCCTCAAGAAGCACTATTGTTTGCTAGGACAGCAATCTCTGTTCCTGTAATACTTACTCCAGGTCTTCACAGCAGAAGTTAAACAAGTAAGCCACTTAACACTATAAGCTTATACTCTTCCTTGGTGCTCAAGCACGAATGAAAAGCAACAACACTTAGATTTTTCCTGTTTTTAATATTATAATAATCTTTGCAGATCAGGGTCTCTTTTGGAAGCCTTTGGTGTGACCTATCAAAGTTGCTGTAAAGCATGTTCTCTGGAAGGAGAGGAGGCTGTGGACTGCAGCTTTGCTATTTCCACTGAAGCTTCAGCTGGATATTTTGACTTATGTTTTCTAGCCCAATAATGTCGCTGATGAGCTTAATATTGTCATCACAAAAAGAGCTTGGATTTCTTCGAAGTTAGGGTATACATTCGCACATCATAGCATTAGAAACTGGAGTTCTTGTGACATTTCCTTTGTCTGTTGCTTCTGTGATTTTCCTGGAAGTGGAAGTCGATGTTTGTAATGGGCAGAGGGTAATCTTTATGTCCGATTCGTGATCAGCTGATCCTGAATTGGATAATTGCTATTTATTTCGATTCTGAATTAGCATCTGTTGATTTAATTTTGAACAATGATTCTATTGAAGAATACAAATTTTTAATTTGTTATACAAAATAGTACTTTTTTTAGCATTTTATATATTTGACATCAACACATTAAATAATCAGTGCTGGGTATAAGGGGTACTTGTACTGCACCCAAAAATGTATTACACGGTTTAAGGTTTAGTTACATACGGTCAGGCTGATTCTTTTTTATTTAAATTGGCCTGTTTTGGTTTGACTTAGTTATCAACATCGGATTCTGATCGATTCTTGATTAGTAGAGGATGAGAGGAAAGCCTTTCTATGCAATACTAAAAAAGTAGGGGCATACCAGTTGATATGATAGTTTGGTGAGATTTGTAGTGTGAACTAAAATGTCCTCTAAGATTCTATTTACCTGAAGGCTAGGTATATATATTCCACAAGTTTTAATCTTTTGTGACCTTATATGCTACATGACAAATATAATCTGAAGGGCATAAGTCTCAAATGATAAATTCAATGTGATGCTGTGCAAAATTAGTTTCTTGTTTTCAATTGTTCAGTAGACTTGAATCAAATTTGGAGGCAGACGCAATATATCGTGTAGGAGTCAATGACAATGGGCTGAAGGGTTACATATTGTTACATGTTGCTGTGGATAATTTTGAAAACAATATTTGAACACTTTGGGTAGTATATTGCTCTCAAATCATCGAATATCAAAGGCTTTGGACATGCATAGATTTCTAGTCTTCTCTAGGCTTAGTTGCTGTACTTTTTCTCCATGTGTCCACTGCTAATAAAGACAGCCAGGTAAATATGCTCTAATCACAGTTGCAATTTCATGTGAGTAGACTGAATAGCTTTTATCATCAAGCATTGGCATGCTCCCTGATGCACTACCAGGTTCGAGGAAAGGCATTAGCTTCAATGGCCTTGACTATTGCTGCAATTATGCTGTAGCCTCAGTAGTAGCATACATTATGCTAATCGGGGTAAACCGTCAATCTCCAGGTCATAGTTTCAACTTTCAACAAATTGCAATTGTAGCATTTTGAATCTACTGAAATCAATTCAGGTCAAGAAGTTTCATTGGCTCAACTGGTTAGCTTGGCATCCAAAGTTTCTTTGGTCCCAGGTTCGAGCCTCCCCTTGGAAACCAAGAAGCATTACCGTTTTTTTGAAAATTTGAGCTTCTTATGTAAAGTAATTTGAAAATTTTGACTGGTTTTGCAATGCAAAAATTCTAACTTGAAATTTTTTTGAAGCAATCTGGATTGAGTCTATTTGAATCAACTAATTCTGCTGGTGGATTTTTGGATCTGGAGATGTGAGTCCTCCTACTGAAATTTCAACCGAAATTATTACATTCCAGTGCAACAATCCTAGTTGATCTCTGATCACTATGTAATCAGTGCTGCCTGCTGTATGCTGTCACTAAGTTTAAGTTGCTGCTTTCTGTGGTTAGACCAAACGTATTGAGACAATCCTGCAGACAGAATGACACAAATGGCTTGTCAGTGAGTCAATGCGACATTTCCATATCCCTGCAGAGTACTTTTCCCATATTTAGAAGCTTTGAATCTGTAGTCCAATTCATTTGTATTTTAGAAAAGCTAACTAGTGGGAAGATGCATTGCTAATTCTTAATGTGAGCTGACATCCTGCTATCTTGTTAGTCTGGTTGACTAGTCCTTACAGCCTTTTTGAAATTGCAGCAAGCATGAGGTTTTAATATAGAAACAATACATTTATAAGGCCTTTTGATCAAATGTATAGAAGCTATTTAGCGGAGGATACAGTGCATCATGTCCATGTGTGGATATCATTCTTTTCATATGACAACAGTGATTCAAATGGGTCAAATTGCATTGAATCAACTCGAATCTGTTCACGATTCAGACTGAATTTCGATAAACTTTTTGTTTTAGTTAGCTTAATTTTTACCACTCACATTTCTTAGAATTTCCCAAAGAAGGGGTTATTTTTAGCATTCTTTTTGTAGGAAGGCAGTTCGGACGTGCAAATAAAAATTCAAGTTGATGCAGATTGACTGTGGGTCTTATTTATGGTCATAGGAGTTCATTTCAAAACCAAAGATTTTTTTAACAGGGTTGGCACAAACTTGTACTTAAGAATCCGGGACATTATCTACAGCACATGAACTGAAATTAATCAGCACACTAGAATACACAATCAATTCAGTAAGCAATAGATCGCTAATCAATAGAGAACTGAAATTGAACAGAAACCAGTACAATAGAAACCAATAGTTTGCATGATGGATCTGAATCTCGTATACAAAGTACATATGAAATTTAAGATGTCCAAACCCATCTACTTGCATTAGTCATTCTATAGTATTACTCTCTACCCTCCTTTAAGAGTTTATAACTCCTAGTAGGGTCATGAACTTGATTTGGAACTGATTGTTAATTATTCCCTACATTTTCAGCTGGTTTCATTGTCCTTAAGATACATGTTTTGATTTGCAAGTTATTATTCTAACCTATTAGAAGTCAGGTACTTTGAACAAGATGTCACCATATATCTTGACGTAAAAGTGAATGCCTATCGATAGTCTCTTCGATTTGTATTTTCAGATTTTCAAGCTGCCATCACTTAATTTGGCGATCAGTAAGGCCAAGCTTTGATATGTTTGCAAACAGCTTGATATGATACTTCAAATTTTCGACTATGTACTTTACAAATCCGGCCATTTGTGCTAAAGAAATGAACACACAAAGTTGCAACTAAAATTAAAAATGGCGAGAGATTTGAAGGTTCTAGATGCTCTAGTAAAGTGACGAGTAAAAATGAGCCAGAAAAATGAAGAAAATCAGGCGAGTAATCAGAACTTTACTCGTTGAGCTGTTTGATGGTGCATCAGAGTTTCCTCTGCTCTCTAGAAAAGTGGCAAAAAACTAAAATTACGAAAACTTGAAAAAAACAAGGTAGGGCAAGTAAATAACCTGTCAAAAAGGAAAAAAATGATAGCAAAATGCAAACAAAAAATCCACTCCTAGGACTATTTAGCACCGTTTCCTCGACAACGATGCCAAAAAAATGTTGGGCCCTTTCCATGCCACCCTAATCATGTGGATCTAGAGGACAAGGAAGGAGTTTTGGATCTCCGACCGGGTGAGTAGTCATGTGTCTATCGGGTTTCGATCCAAATGAGAGAGGGTAAACAAGGAATCATTAGATAAACTTGGAGCCCGAAGAGGGCCTTTGAAAAAGATGCTTTTTTATTTTCTTATTTTTGTTGCCATGTGGACCAATTGAAACCTTGAAATCGGGGTTCTACGTAACGTAGAATTTTCCAAATATAAATAGAATAAAAACTTTTAAAATATATTGTTGTTTCGTTGGCAGCATGTGAAAATGCTATTGGTTGATGAGGCCCGCCCTTCCAGCTCATCACTGCCTGAAGAGACCCAAAAATATTGAAAATGAATATGACAGATGGTTGAGATGAGAAAATCGATGTACCATTAATGTATATGCATTGTCAAATCATGGTTAACAGGGTTAACCAAAGTTAATTCGTGGCGCCAAATAGATCAATGTTTCAAATTTACGCCAACACATTTTCTCAGATTCATGGCTTTTTGTCTACGCAAATTTCCAAATTCATAGTTCAGTGTTTCAGATTTTTGCATGCACATTACGAATGGCGCCATCAAGGAAGTCGTGCTCCTCAATCGACTCTGTGTTTCTATTCAACAAGACAGATGATAATGGATTATGGGTGCCAAGAAAATATTCAAAAAACTCTTGGGTTTTAATGCATCTATCATCAAGAGGAGCCGAAAAAGCAAAAGGTCAAAACTATCATTTCGATCTTATTGGAAGGCCAGAATTTTGGATTTCAGAACATCATCAAGAGGAAAATCTATTTATGAAATTCGAGTCCAACATGTATATATGCATTCAGAGATAAATGTGTAAGGATTCAACCGTCAGGATCACAAAAAAAACAACTGAGTATTGATATTTTTGATACTTAGATTTTTGCCATTCATAAATATCTAAAGTAAACTTGCCAATCTGATCATTTTTCTCTTGTAGATTTATATCCATCCAACATAAATGAATGAGAGCCGAGTGGACCTTTAGAAGGTGTGTTAGATGTTATTCACACTGATATTGGACAGCTACAATATCGAGGTAGAACTGCAAAAGATCTAGCTGATAGTGGGATCTTTTTTTATGAATCAATGTACAATCCTGATACAAAAGGAAATTTTGGACAAATAGTACCAATTCCATTACCTGGTTTTGAAAGTGATGAATGGATTGCTCCAGATGCTACAGTTTTAGAATCATTTCATTGCAAGATGATGTATAATTATGTAAAAAATATATTAAAAATGAGCATGGGATAAAAAACAGTCAGATTGAGTTGGTTTATTTTCCTTGAATATATTTGTGGATTTCTTTTCAAGTGTCAATGTACACAAAATCCCAACGATGTTTGTATGCAAAAATTTATCAGATAGTTTATTATCTAAACTTATGGATGAAGGCTGGGACAAAAGATCAGATGGAGAAATAGAATGCAGAATTAAAATGTCTTCCATGTGCTTCCGTTATCAAATTGAAAAACAAATGTTGAGCTTATGCTTCCATTATCAAAGATGGAAAAAAAATAAAGATAAATGGGTGCCACTCGATCAAGACTTGAAAGCCAGTGGACATTCAAAACAAAAAAATATTGAAATTATATACAATGATGCGTTTTGACGTGTGTTGAGGTGGAAGAAGATTGGAGTCTAAATTACATCAGGCGGGAACTATTGCTCCTACAAGGTGATTGCTTGCAATTCTATGTGTAGAATGGTCTATATTTGCTATTTTTGGATCCACACGTGTGAAATATAGTAGCTTGCTGGTTTTGTACGGACAACAACAATACATAATCATTTCATTCAAGTTTGATCAAGTTCTATTGGTGTTTTCATCTCAATTTGTGTGTAGATGCTGATTTTTCTACATTGGTGAGATTGGTAGTGTATTTCTCTTTCTAACCAAAGTTCATTCAAGTAAATTTGATGTCAATAGATTTGTGCTTGAGCACAAGTCTCACCTATTGGAATTATTCGAAAAGTTTCGGACTAGCAAGATGATGTACTTTCAGACTTCAGATTCATTTTCAATGGTAAACTCGTAAGTAACTGTAAACACTCGATCTTTTATGAATAGTTTCAATCAAAATTTTCTAATACAATCTCTGTACTGATTGCAACTCACTTTGTATTAGTTTTATGTAGGTACGTAAAAGACATGGGTTCAAGATCAAATGCAGAGATATTGGCGAAACAATACAACTTATGGAAGAACACTAAGATTCACTATCAGCAAAGCAAATACATGCCAATTATTATGTCTTTTTATCAATATAGAAAATTGCATTCCAGTATTACACTATGGATACAACGTGATTGTAAGAATCTATATTGATATCAATAAAAAAAACCCATAAACGGGTTGTTTACATGTAAAATGATTGTATTTTTTTTTTGATGTATCTCTATTTACAAATAGATCTCTATTCAGTCATTTTTTTTTATATTTTCTTTATAAGTATTAGGAACTGATAAGGGAACAACTCCTTCTATAATCTCGCCTTCCTCTGTTTCGGGAAGGGCCTCAATGCCTTTTAAGACAAGAGGATTCTCTGCTATAATATCGCCTTCCTCTGTATTAGGAAGGACTTCTATTTTTTTTTGATCATATATAATAAGATCTGCATCTTGAGCAACCCGAAAGGCTGTTAAGACAGGAGTAGCTTGCTTTTGAGGGCCCTCGATCTCAGGTGCAATGCTTACACCATTCTGAGCATAGGTTCCGATCAACTCTTGCCGAAATCTATATACATCGTCAGGAGTATACGACTGAAGAGTGAACTGTCCTCACAAAACACGAGAATCAGCAAATTACAAACAATGATAGTAAAGAAATATGAATCAGAATGAAAGGAACTACAAATGAACAAAATATTACCTTTTCAATATCTACATCCACTTGTAAATTATACCATTCAAAAAATAGCTTCGTATTGTACAGGACGAACCATGTACAACTTAAAGCGTCCTTTTGCTGTACACACTGCATATATTGAACGAAAATTAGTAACACTATGATAGAAAATTTATTTAGGCTATGATGATAGATTTGAACTAAAAAAGGAATACATGCATATCAGAGATAAATTGAATATACCTTGAGAGATCTAATGGTTATCTCTCCAATTGAGGTTGTCGTTGTCAGTATTTCCAGAACGACATCATGAAGTAGAGAATCAAATTCTCTATGTGTATTTGCAGCTGAGTTTAATTTTACACATAGAAAATTTGATACTCCCTCCTTATTTATCTTTACAGAAATAATGTTCAGGAATCCATACTTATTAAAGTAATGTCACATGCAACAATCCAGATTAAAGCAACAAAACAATACCATGGGAATCGGAACTAATACTATTCTGCAAAAAAGATCCTCCGGCTTCTACTATTACATGTGAAATTTTTGAAGTTTTATCTTTCAGCTTGGCACGAAATTTGGGACCTAATCTAAAGCTTTTACGTGAATTTGGAAGAAAAAAATCAAAAAAATTGTCGAGAAGATCAATTTTATTAGCTAGGTAGGTCTCATACTGGTTATAATGGTCAGAATCAAAATAAACTTGGGCAGGATCGTATGGAATTCTTACAAAAAGATTATGTACAGGAGCAGAAAAAGAAGTAGATACAATATTTACAAATTTTTCTGTTATTTTGTCGAGCTCCTCTTGGGTAATCAACACTTTTAGTGAAGAAACCTGGTGAGGAGCTGGACGAATAACATGAGGAGAAAGGGGTGATGATTCTCGATCTGAATCAGATTCTCCAGCATCTGACTTAGAGCTCAGGATGATCCGGGATTTCTTGGCTGGGATGATTCTAGGAGGAAGCGAAGCACCTGGCCTTCGAGATCCAGCCTTTTTGGGGACAGGCTACTTCCTCTTCTTCCTAGAGCTAGTCGGCAAGTTGGTTCTATCCAAAGGCAGGTCTCTGGAGGTGTTGGCGTTATCGTCAAAAGACAAGTATCCTCAAAAAACTGGGACAGAAAATTTTCTGCAGCACCCTGTAAGGCCTGCATGGCTGTCACGGCCCTAAGCCAGGACCTGCTTCTTGCCACATCTACTGCTAGTACCAGGGGGAACATGGGCATGGGACGGTTGTACAGTGGTTATGGCACTGGCAGTAGACTTGGTCCTGGCCATCATTCTGAGAAGAAGAAAAAAAAAAAGTTTGAACAAAATCGCAGGGAATGAAAACAAAAAAATTTGCGATAAGGGGGCGCCTGAGATCGATACCAGAACTGAATATCGGTTTCGAGCGCAAGATATACATAGAATGTTTTCAAAAGGAGATGCGCGCTCGAAAGCGATATTGGACTAACAATGGTATCGGTCTCGAGCGCACTGTGAGAAGGCGGACGATTAAACGATGAGAGGGCGCGCTTGCTAGCGATATTGGGAGTGAAAACCGAAAATTTTGCGAAAAAAAATGAAAATTTTGAGGACTTATATATACAAAATTTTTGCATGTGTGAAAAAAATGGCCGAAGACACGTGTCACCATCTAATTGGTGCACATGGAATGTCCGTACTGACAATGATGACCTCATTATGAGGCCACATGGTTTGGGACACGTGCACGAATCCTTTTTCGACGCGTGTCATTCTCGCACGTGACAGATGTCAGATCAATCATTGTCTATATGGCGTATTAATTCTGACCAATCATACGTCAACACATGTTCCATTGTAACTCCTCCACACGTGCGAAATTGTTTTTATAAATAGGTCATTTTTGGCTCAGATTTTTACGCAAATTTTTGATTTCTTGGCCAGATATCGATTTCAAGCACGCCATTTGTAGTGATTACCCTCCGTTGACTTACTTGCGCCTGGAACCGATACTGCCTCGTCCGGTATGGCATTCAAGCACGCCTTACATCTCATTTCTTGTCTGCTCTTTGTTCACACGCTCGGATCCGATACCCAAATTTCTAATATCTCTTTCGAGCGCACATTGCCTTGAGGTTCTTGTCTGACCTGCAGTTTGTGCCTCAGAGCGATATTTGGAATTTTACATTTGTAGTTTCTGTTTAAAATGTCTAATTTTGATTCTAGTTTGCTTTCTTTTTTTCATGAATTTGGTATTAGTGATAATTTGGAGTATTTCAAATCTCTTTTTTGTCCTTTTCTTTTTATTCTTCCTTCTATTACTGAGAGTTCTAGTGTGGAGGCATTTTTTTGAGATATATCTCAAATTTAAGTCTCTGCTCAGTACTCTGTTATTCAGATCTCAGAATAAGGACATGATTCATTAGCAGGACCTGGTGGCACTCGACAAGCATAGCTATAAAGCTAAGCTTGACAGAATGTTCACCAAGTTACATAATGATTTCAAGTTTGTAGATGAGTGCCCAATTCACAATAAAAAATGTAGATTTGTTGATTTTCAGTCTACATTTGTTTTTTTCTTCTTTTGTTAAATATTTCTGATGATTCGGAAGCTGTCTCTTCCACTTCTGAAGCTGCTTCTTCCAGTGGTACAAAGTCTGAAAAGTCAAAGATTGTAGATATAGATACTTTTTTTATTGATACGAGCATTAATTTAGATGATTGTTTAGATTTTGATCCTACTCAAAATAGGGCATCGTCTATAGGCCCTAGAACACCCACTAGCTTTTCTCCTTCTAATAAATCTTTGATCACTTTGCCTACTTATAATATAGATAATAATTCTTTTTTGACAATATCGGATATATCGGATCTTTTTGATTTCACTGAAGCTGAGACTCTTTGCATTTTGAGTGAAGAGCTTGATGAATTTTCGGATATAATTGATTTTGATGCAGATGATCTTCTCCCTGGTGTCGACGATGTACATAATGATAAGTTTTATTCAGAGAAAGATTGCTTGAAAATGGCTGTGGAGGAAATGCGCAACAAAGAAGATGATCTACCTTATGAGGAGTTTTTCAGAATCCAAAGTCAACTCGGTTTTCCACAACCAACTGTCTATTCACCAACAATATTGACATTGAAAGGTGGACATCATATTGATGGAGAGACAGTAATCAGAGAAGACAAAGCCTAATGTGTAAGGTTTTGTATCTTATCATGTACTAGTAGATTTGTTATGTCAGACTATATACTGGAGCTTACTTTGTTTTTTATCATTTCAGGAAACAATTCTTCAAGAATAATGAGATAAGTGTTGTCCATTCAAAGTTTCATCAACATGGTGAGACTATGATTATGGCAATCAAGGCATTGTCTCATTTTCTTGGAGGACGTAATTTCAATAAGGTGCATAACATAATTTTTGTAAAGAAAACCATTGCAATTAAAATTTTAAGATATGGACCAGTGAATTCCATGCTCAGATCATCTCATTTTGCATTGTATGCTGCTTACGTTGATCTGAGTAAGCATGAAAACTATGAGCTGTTGGATCCACACGAAAGAAGAAAATTGTTGCATGATTCTAAGTTGCAACTTTCATTGAAGAAAGTATCGGAAGCAGAGTAGATACTGCTGAATTGTACTTTGTAAATATTTTTATTTAAAATACAAAATTTTATTGTGTGTCTATTGCCTATTGGCTTATATAAATTTGCATGCTTTTTGAAATTTTTTATAATCAACGGACGCCATTAACCATTTTTGTGACATCGTCCAAGGTCAATGGGTAATAAAAAATTACCTTCCAAGGAATCACAAGAAAACGAGTTAATCAACGTTCAAGAAATTCACCAACATATCTTTTATAAAGAAGAGGCATCACACCAGCAACATCCTGCACCGGTCATGCTATCAAGCATACACTAGTGAGAGCCCAATAGGTATACTTATACCCTCCAAGGTCCATGCACCACTAGTAGTGCACTGTGACACCTCACTGGACACCTCTGTAGCCTATTTGGGCCACGTCATCCACTTCCCCAATGACTCACTAATAGACCCATACAAATCCACCATCAAGTGTTTTAGGCCTACAACCATTAATTATGACCATGTACACATAAGGGCTCCAATTCCCTTATAGTCACGATTAACTTACGGGTTGTTGGTCTACCGGTCCCTAGCGTGGACACGCTACCCGAGACCAGTCATGGGCATGACAAATATGTTCTTTTTGCTCCTTTACTGATCAATATGGCTTCTGCCCTGATACGACTTCGTTAAAAGGGTAGAACGTAATGCTAAGTTATGAAATGAATGTTTGAGAAGATTGGACGTACTTGTTTTTAATGCAATCTAGTTGATAAAGTAGTGAATCTTGTTTCGGACATGGATAACAACTGATGCTCGGCTTTGACACCTGTCTTCCTCACGTGACTAACTCGTGCGGTTTTGTTGTGTGGGATGGTGGCATGTAACAGCTGGGCGTCTTAAAACTTGCTTTGCTTTATGGTACTCTATACTGTCAAACTTTATACAGCTGTATTTTTACCTATTATGCTATAAATTGAAGGGTTCAAAGGGTTTGTCTTGACTTGTCAAGAGGGACTATGTGAAATCTTCTCTCTCTCTCTCTCTCTCTCTCTCTCTCTCTCTCTCTCTCTCTCTCTCTCTCTCTCTCTCTCTCTCTCCACTTCGTCATTTCCATCAACTAGTAGTATGAGTGCTTGTGCTAAAGATAATTCATGATTGTGGTAGCATGATTAACAAAAACAAAACAAGCATTCATCATCCACAAGAATCACACACACAAAAAAAAGGAGGGCCTCGATCAAGCAAATGATAGAAAAGAGAAAATACACTCTCTCTCTCTCTCTCTCTCTCTCTCTCTCTCTCTCTCTCTCTCTCTCTCTCTCTCTCTCTCTCTCTCTCTCTCTCTCTCTCTCTCTCTCTCTCTCTCTCTCTCTCGACTTTACAAAGATTTTTTAAACCAAATTCATTTTTGACTACTTGGGTCCCTTTTCACTTTGGGACTAACTGAGAGCTAATCAACCTGTAGTTCTCACGCCATCGGCTTACAAGTACAATACACCTTCTATGGGTGTCTGGCATTTCATTTCTAGGTATTGGTATATTTGGATTCTGGAACTCCATTGTTCATGCCTAGTCGATGCTCTCTGCTATAGTTAGTTGGCTTTGATTCCGCTTCTTGATATCCTTCATACAATTATTATAGCTAGAATCTGTCAGAAGAATGTTCATGGGAATTTTCTAACACCTCGACTCCTCCCAACCTTGATCGTCTCACCTCTTTTGTGTGGTTGATCACTCTCTTTCTATTGAGAACTCTTTGCTGCTGAATGCATTCTTCTCTCTTCAAGAGCTACATTTTGCCCTCCCCCTTTGTAAAGATCCCGGGCTAGATAGAGTGATTCTTGAGTTCTTCCTTGCTCTTTGGCCGCAGCTAGTCCCTCCCCTATTGAAATTGACCCTCCAAGCTTCTTCCACTGCTTCCTTGCCCTGAGCGGTCTCAGAGGGTTTGATCAAACTCATCCCTTAGAAGTCTCCCCCCCACACCTTGTCCGACTTTAACCCTCTCACAATGCGTAACACTTCCCATAAGATCTTGGACAAGGCATACGTCTTTTTCCATTGCTCCATTTCCTCCTTTCCAGTGAGCAATTCGAGTTTGTTTTAGGTCACAATATTATGAATTCCAACCTAAATACTTAGACTTCTTTGATTTTTCATTTGACCTCGATAAAGAAAGGAAGAAGACCCAGAGCCTGGCAACAACGGATCATATCCCAGCTGATTAGGTTTGTGTGTGTTCTTTACTCTTCTTTCTCTTCGAAGATCCTCCTCAACGGTTGTCTCTTTGCTCCCTTCCTCCACTTGTGGAATCCGTCAATGTTGCCCACTTTCATCCATTCTTTTCGCCATTCGCCATAGAACCTCTCTCTCGTGCCCTTCATCATGTGATCTCTATTGGTGTTATAGCCCTTGTTTTCTCTCTGTTAGGGCCGCTCTCTCACCAATTGTTTGCTAATGACCTTATCATGATTTCCCTTCTTTCTAAGGTCCTCTGCTGCTACTATCATACTTGTCCTCTGCTGCTACTATCATATTGGCACTGTCTTCTCATGTCATACTTGCCCTCCGCTGCTAATGTTTCTTTCCTATTACACCCCCCTCTTTTTTCTAAGCTCCCTACCTCCGTGCGCGGTGTGCTATTGTCCTTGTTTTTTTTTTTTTTTTTGGTTTGTATAGCTTGTCCTTATGGGCAATGTAAATGATATGGCCATGGGTTGCCATCCTTTTTGTACATGTACATTTGTGAAATTATACTTGTATCCTTTTAAGTTTTGCAAAAAAAAAGCAAACAAATATCAAACTTGGACCAAAAAAAAAGAAAAAGAAGGGGGCTTTTAGATTTGGTTTAGCAAGAAAAGCATTTTTTTAAATTTCTGTGTTTTCCACAATCTGCCATCAGCTGACAGAAATGCACAAAGCAAGTGTGTCGCAGCAAAGTGCTTTTGCTGGTTGGTTTTTTTTGTCATTCTTCATATTGTACAGTTGTTTCTTTGTTTTTTGTCATACTCTACTGTTTGAAGTTCTGCTCTGTGAGCAGAAATTTTGAAAGTCTTAGCATCAGGTGGCCTTCTGATTTATCATTTGTACAGGCTCTGCTTTGAGGCAGCATTTGTCCTATGATCAAGTTCTGGGCACTCAAAGGATATCATCAAGGCAAAGATGGACTCCAAGTCAAAGCCAGCGTCACATACTGGAGAGGCTGTTCGATGAAGGAAATGGTACCCCAAATAAACAGAGGATAAAAAAAATAGCTTCAGAGTTGAGTCAGCATGGACAGATTTCTGAGACAAATGTCTATAATTGGTTCCAGAATCGAAAAGCGCGGGCAAAGCGAAAACATCAGCAAGTAATGCATAAAGATAAAGTGTTTAAGGTAGGGACAGATACCGAGCCTCCCAAGGACACAAAGAATAGGCCCGATGGAAGTGGTCAAAGCTCTTCAGGCACCCCTGGCAGTGATCAGGATCAAAGTGCTTTTGATGATTTTGATTCTGAAATTGATGTAACTTCACTTGCTTCTTTTGGCAAAAGAGCAGCCCTTGAAGGTGAGTGTGCATCAGCAGGTAAGACTCAAAATAGAGCTGAGCATCGGATGTATTCTAAAACATCAACTGAAGATTAACTTTGCCTTTGTTTGCATTAAGAGTGAAAACAAATGCCATTGGCCAGCCTATGGTTGATAATGTTTGAGGGTCATATTTCTCAGCTTGGACTTTTGATTTGCTTCTAGCTCCATTAGAGGATATTTGTAAAAATATTTGGTACATGAAGAATATTTGAAAGTAGCTTGAATCGATCATTCGCAAAGTGTAATCTCACAGTGCCTTCACCTTCGATAGCATGTGTGCTATTGTCGCCCAGGTGAACATATTTCTTGGTACTATAAGGCGTATAGGAGGTTTACAAAATATTTTATTGTATACAAGAAAATAAAAAGAGCAAAATTGTTTGATTGGCATTGAGATATTAATGAAATCAACACATCTTTGTCTCAGAAATGATTAGTCAACGTGAGTTTATAATCACATCCTAAGCCGTTTGCTAATTTTCAATTACAACGAGTTGTTATTCTAAGCTTAGTTCATTCCTTACCGATTGTCATAGGGATATCAAATTTACTTTTACCAGTTTATGATATATAACTATCAAATTCAATGTCATGTGGAAAATTTTGTAGAAGTGTGTCAAATGTTGGATTTATTCCTCTACTCTCTTAAATCCATATTAATCTAGTTCCATTTGCATTGCTATAATTTGACATGTATTGTCGCACAGTCTGCAAAAATACAACTCTATCGACTATCGGTAGCGTCACGCTCGACTCCAAACAATCGATGACCTCATACCACACTCGCCCACTTCCAGTACTGTGCAACTACTTCGACAATGACAACAACCATGATCTACCTCAGATGGCGCAATGGCTCCATGCCATTTTTGTACATATATGTGCATAGTGTAAATCTAGTATTGCATCAAATATGCAAAATTTAGTGATGACAGGGTGTAGATCATTTGGTTTGGGCCATGGAAGATCTCACAAGGTCACTTGGAGGGATATTGGCATGCACAGTTATGTGAGGGACTTGATGGTGGCTTTGGAGTTCACATCTCAATGTATTCTCAGGGAGTGGTTTGGAACCATTCACAGGAGCAGCTTGGAGCTAGCTTGGGGGAATACATGTGGGCACTACAGGGTAGATGCTCAGATCTTTGTGATCAGGGATGGCATTGGGATACCTGGTAGGGATAGCATTGTAGGATGTCATGGGATGATCATCGGGGGGTAGCTATTTCATGTTGGACTTGAGTCATTGGCATGGACAGGACTTACAGGTGGGATTCATGATGGAATCTGAACACTGCAAACGCAAATGGTCAAAGCGTGAAGCTTTGAGAGCCAGCTCTAGGTTGGAGAGCTGATGGAGATCGCACAGGGTGTGATCGGAGGGCAAGCACCATGATGGGTGTTTTGCTAGCGATCTACTGCAGGGAACACTGATGGCGAGGACTTCATGGTGTGCTCATTTGGGAGTACAGGATGGCATTATAGCATGGGGCCAATTTTGGACATTGGCATCGATGGGGAGACATCTACCATCACAAGCGTGGATAAGCTATCTATAGCTTTCATGCATTTGGCTGTATTTGCAGGAGTCTAGGCTTGGCACAAGTGTTGGAATTTCTATGGTGTAGATTCTTAGGTGGTGAGATCATGGGGAAGCCTAGAGGGAGTCACTCAGAGCCATATACCTCAGTACGATTAGGGAGACAGCAGTCTCGGGATCCCATGAGCGGTGACTCAGGGATATACTTGCGTTGGCATGGTGTCGGGTGGCACATACCTAGGGAGAGCGAGAAAATGCTAGGAGCCAGGTGGAGCAGGTGATGCTTTGGAGTTCAGCTTGTCTAGCAGGATGGTGACCAAGATCGGAGACATCAGGTGAGCATAGTATGTTGATGAAGAGTCCATTGGGGTGGCACTCAGGGAGATGCTACAGTTGCTCAGGTATGATATGTCGTTTGATGTATGGACGATGTTCTTCAGCTGGTGCATCATGTGATGACCTAGGGACGGGTCATGCCTACTTGGAGGCAGGTCGCATGGAGTGTACATGGGGTGGTACATATCTTGAGGGCATGGAGTGCATTACGGGGTGATGTGGATCCAGCATGCCCATGGTTGTGAGCCTGCAGGGATGGAGATGGTTGCTCAGGGAGTGACAGCTGATACTTTGGCGAGTGATCAGGTGAGTTGCATGGTTATATGCATAGTGGTCTCCAAGTTGGCGTCAAATGTTGTTGTTATCCATCATTATTTGGTAAGCAGGATGCAGCTTTTGGTTAGATCCAGTTGGAGTCTAGTTGCTAGATGGAGGATGTAAGTCTTATGGTGGCAGTGGAATTTCCTCAGTTTGAGCCATGTCACTCATGTGGTCCACTAGATGAAATGCAAATTAGATGAGATTCTATCAATGACATATCAAATTCTATGAATTTTGGCTATATTTGGACAAAAACATGACTAAATCTCACTCACACCTCTTGATGGATTTAAAAGACCTGTATATCACTTTAAGAGGACCTGTTCTCAGCCTAGATTAATTATATTCCATGACACTAAGTCAAATCTAATCAATGGCACTTGATTTTGATGGCTTTTCCTAGGATTAGCACCAAAAAACACCATCAAGATGCAATAGAATCCAAATTTATGGATCTAACTAAAATTGAACATTAAATGCAGGTTCAGAGGTTCCCACACATGTGGATAGTACGGATTGGTCCCTACCAAGTTTGGGATCAAATCCCCTCACCAAAGTGTAGTTTCAAACTCGCCATCTCAATACTAGTGTTTAGCACCAAAACTTGCTAAAAATGGATTTGCTTTTGATCAATGGTTAATGATCATGTACTTGGATCTGATACCATGTGAAAGTATTGTACTTTAGGACCATAAATGGATCTATAAAAGATCCACACGAGTGATTGGATGCTTGCTTAACAATCTATCAAAAAACTAGACACAAAAAAGTTGATCTAGATTGGCAATTTGACAACAACAAGCAAAAAATCAAGATTGAAATATGAGACCACACATGCAAACCACAGCCTGATGTATGGCCTGTAGACAGAGAATAATGTAGAAATCAATTTGTTTGCATTTGGATCAATAAAACTCAATGCACATAGTGGAGTAGCTCGAGATTGCCAATGAGCTCCAAAAAATAATATATCTTCTCACTATGGAAGCTTGGAATACATAGCAAAAGTGACTTCCTTTGTGAAGTTAGGTGGATTTTTAGCATCTAATAAGGAAGTTAACTTGGCTCTCTTGCCCTAATTTTCAACCCTAGCCTAATTCCTAGAGTCATGCCTAGTAGGTGACTAGTTGGTCAAATTTTCACCTTAAACTTAGGTGTAGGTCCTATAATCTAGGAATCACTGCCAAAATGACATGACCAACCCTTTAGACTTGATCTAACCTATAGTAGGGTAGTTTTCCCACGTGGATCCATGGCCTCACATGTGTGGGACCCACTTATGTACATAATTTTCATTATTCTACATGGTTTTTGGTCAAGCTAGATTTGCCAATTTTTGGCAATTCTTCACAAACAGTTCATGGGACCAACTGATCCATCTAATGATCTCAGGCTGAATGGGTACTATGTTATTTATGTTTTCACACAATAATAGAGACCATGGGCAAGGGCACCATTATGATGTTTCAATTTATTGAATATTCTTGGGTCATCCATGGTTACAAGTTGCACAAAATCGCTTCCAACAACAGGAGGAGGGGAACTAATATTAACGGGTTTAGGAGGAGGAGGAGATTTAGGAGGTGGAGATTGGTTAGGAGAGGAAGATTTAGCAGGAGAAGTTAAAGATGCAGTGGAAGGAGAAGAAGGAGACTTAGGAGGAGCATTAGGAGGAGAATGCCTAGAAGAAAGAATAATATTCAGAGGAGATGGCTTGGAAAAACCCCTCGCTTTAGATGGAGGGTCAAGAGACCTCCTCTTCTTTAAAACACTCCCGCTTTGTATATGAATAACAAGCTGGGTTGGTTGAGATTGCTTTCATTTTCTCCTCTCTGAATCTTGTTTTGGAGGAGAGGAGGGAGCAGGTCTAAAGTATTCAGCAATCTTGTCATATGTGTCCCGAAGCCTGAATCCAATGTTGAGATCCTTGGGCATGATGGTCACCCTCTTGGCATGGACACCTGCTGTTGAATTTCACACGTGTGGATTGTCCACTACATGTACTTGTGATCTCCTAAGGTGTGTAGATGCACCAAGATCAAGACTAGATTGAGATTCAAGATCTATCTTTGATTCTATGGCAAAAACACACTACTACATGCATTCAATCACTTCCAACTCTCACTCACACGTGTGGGAAGTGTTCCAAAAGTATTCTAAGTAAAAACAAGCTGCTCTCCTCGGGTAGAGAGATAAAAACCATCATGAGCTCTCGGGTAGAGAGAGAAAGCTAGAAATTCAATGACACTCAAAATCCACTCAATCTCAAAATCAATTAGATCCAAAATGAGGAGTACAATGATACTAGTAGATCCACGAGCTACCACTATGCTTACTATGATTGGACCACACTTTGTCACCTCTTAATCCTATTGGACCATTGATCCATGCACCTCCTAATTCTATTGGTGTATATTCAAGCACACCTCAAATTCCTATTGGACCACACATGGTTCCACCTCTTAGAATTCATCAAACAAAGGCATTACACTTGTCTACACTCTAATTGGCACGAGTTTAGTCTCTTACTCTATTTTGGCTCAATAGTGGCATTACAAGTGGAAATGGATAATTTGCCATCTATGCCAAATTTGACCCTATCAACATCCTACACCTAAATGCTTGACTATGAAATTCTATGAGACCCCTATATTAAACATGTTTTTATTTACTTTACAATTCTCCACACGTGGGAACATCCTCCACACATGTGAGATTCACTTACAAACTTCTATCATAGAAAATACCAAGCTAGATTTTTGCCAATTTCTCACAGTTGCAACAACAATATCAGAAAAAAATTTCACCTGGAAATCCTCATATGTTGTGTGCAGAGCCTCAATTGCCGTTACCATCCATCTCACATCTGTAGATAGACTTCTTGTCACCTGCCTGATGGACCTCTGTATGTGAGATTTCGGAATCAGAAGATTATTTGTCTTCTGAAGGTTCCGAATATCCTTGTGCCAAGGTGGGTCTCTTCTTCTGCCCCTTGGCCTAGGAGGAGGTGGTGGTGGACGAGGTGGATTTTCCTGACCCGCACCTGAAATTAATATTCCACCTAAATGCCCCCGTGCTGTCTGCTTGGTCCGTGCCATTACTGTGTAGTAACAGATCAACGCGCGATAATGTTGATTTCAAGATCAGACCTCAGGTCGGGCGCGTCGAAGCGATACCTGAGCTAAACAATTCCGTTAGCTGGTAGCGGATGGGCACGAGCGAGTAATGGATTGAAGGAAGTTGTTTTCGAGCGCGCTGAATCGATATCGCATGGATACAAATAACTATAAGCAAAAAACTTTCAAAGTCGTCGATCAGTATATATAGATTTTTTTCAGATTATTAGTACTCCTGCCATGAATATAGACAATTTTTGTTTCGTTCATTTTCAAGACTTTGTATGTTGGAATATCAATCCACACTCTAGAGAGAACTATCAAACAGGGCGGATAGCTCAGTGGTAGAGCATCCCATCCGGTATGAGAGAGGTCCTGGGTTTGAATCCTAGTCTATCCATCCATATTATGATTTATGGATTTCTAACATGGTATCAGAACCAAGTTAGACCTAACAGTTCATGGTGTCAAAGCCATGGTTAGGTGGCCCAAGTTGTAGGGTAGGTGACAACTAGGACCCCAACCAAGTGTAGCTTGAGGGGGGGGGGGGTGTTGGAATATCAATCCACACTCTAGAGAGAACTATCAAACAGGGCGGATAGCTCAGTGGTAAAGCATCCCATCCGGTATGAGAGAGGTCCTGGGTTCGAATCCTAGTCTGTCCATCCATATTATGATTTATGGATTTCTAACATTGTACATTCCCAACCATCCTCTAAGCATAAACACAATAGAAAGTACTCTAACCTGCATGACCATTTCAAAAGAAATATATATTGTCATATCCACAAAAGAATAATTCGCCTTCTAATCAAAGGAATGGCTTTTGTGTTCTACATATCTGCTGAAATTCCAGATGATGAGTCTGTTGAATCTTCAACTGTTCCATTGATCGAAGCACCTACACCTGCTCCAGTTGATGTAAATGATGCAGATACTGATATAGGGGTTGAAGCTAAAGCTTCTATGACTTCAGATTATCAAAAAACTCTCCCTTGTTCTATAATCCTCTCTGATTCTCTTCCATCTGTATTTTATGTTAATCAATTAACTCTACTCGATGTTGCTTTATATTTTATAAATAATGAATGTTATATTTCATTTAATGATATAGAAGATGTATTGAATCTGAGAGAGGATGAAATCCTCTCAATTTTTGTTCAAATTTTATTAGAATTTTTTGACATTGTTGATTACTCATATGACGACCTTGAAAGTGAGATCGATTATGATAAAGATGACAATTGAAAATCTGGCAATGAGGCCTTGGAGGCCATGATTGAAATAAAGCCTATGAAAAGACTTTGCCTATAAAGGAGGAGTTTTTGGAATTTCAAAAAAGATACCCCCCTAGGGCTAGATATATCCCCTCCAGAAATGTAGAGGCCATTGGAGGACATGCCATCAGCAGAGCAAACGTCATTGATTATGATGATTATGATCTGGTAAGTAGATATTATATTGGTATTGATATTGTTCAGTTTTCTTATTTCTTATTCGTATTGATATTGTTCAGTTTTCTTATTGAATTTGCACTATTATGTATCATTCTAAATTTATTTTCTTTTCTCGTTTACAGGATGCTATTGAAATAGATGCCTTTGGTATGAGACATGGAGGCGTCCGAGGTGTATCAACCGGGAGAAAAGATGTTTCTTTATCTCATTATTTGAAAAACTTTCAAAATAATGAGATTTGTATATATCATTCATCTTATAATCCATATGCAACCACTGTCATTATGGCCATCAAATCATTATCAGTTTGTTTAGGAGGCCATAAGTATGCAAGAGGAACATATAAAATAATTTTTGTGAAGAGAGATTTGGCTATTAAGATATTGGGTTATACTCCCAATGAGACTACCAAAAGATCATCTGCAATGGCCCTTTATTCGGGTTACATTGATATGAGCAAGAGGAAAAATTTAGACTTTTTGGATCCATATGAAAGGAGATTATTCCTTCATGACAATACCATCCGTCTGAATCTTGAAGATTTTTGATATTTTACAAGGATCTCTCTTTTGTTATGAATTTGAATGCCTTTCGAAATATCGTAATACTTGGCGAGTTTTTAGCTTGATATCTAAATTGTGCTCTTCTGTAAAACCACTGAAAAAGTTGACTCTAAATATTTATTTCTTGAATTGTGTCCTCCATGATTTGTTGCTCTATGAAATGCTCTCCTTGCTTATCAATGAGATTTTTCCATGCCTTGTGATGACCAGATACTTTAGCTCCCATATTCCTTTGCCAAACAAGTTGCATGATGAAGAAATATGTGCTGCAAACAATAGTTTTGATTAGTTACATTAGTAGAAAAAAAAATAAGCCTGAATTAGAAAATTACCAGATAATGATATAGATTAGCACCATGTAATGAGTAACGTTGTCTTTTCCCCAACATTCATGTATAGATTTTACAAATGTGGTGCAATGATTTTGCAAAGTCCTCATATCTTCTGATGATAGGTTTTCTTTCCTGATAACACCTATGAGTTTGTCTAAGTTGGTCCACACTTGTCCCTTTTCCACTCAATTACTTTCTTCCAATGTTCGTGTGGCTTGAACAATTTCTCTCCAAATTTTGTATCTGACACTTGATTCTTTGCATGTGTGATTAAAAAAAAATTTCTTGCTTTAGCACCTCCAATTGATGGCTTATTAGGAACGTTTCCTTTTTTCCCTGAGAGTTTGTCACTCTTTTCAATTGTGACATTCCCTTTATGTAGTCCTGCATTTGACAGAACTATTTCCAACCTCCTAATTGCTGCTTTAGCCACTGACTCTGGTTTATGATTCCATGCTAGTAGAATATGCAAGTAAATTAGTTTTTCAATAATACGAACCTCAGCATGCAATGTGCATATGTGAACATATTTTAATGGAATTGGCAGAACACTTTTCATATTTGGATCTTCAGCTTCTCGTGTTGGGCCAGTGTTTGTTGATCGTCCCAAAGTCATATTGTAGCAATCCTTCATGCAATAAAGACATGGATGCTTTGATGTTGCCCCATGAGAGACATTATACATACATTTTAATGTTTTCAAATCCCCTGCAAGGTGCCATTGAATTTGAAAACCTCCATGGTTTTCGACTGTAAATTTCTCACCCTCCAAATGTCTCTTTATAATCTCGCCATAGTTTGTTCTTGAAAGTATCCATGATAGTCCTCTTTCAAGACCTGTAGTGAAACAAGTAATGCATCACATGTCAATAAAAACTAGCAAGGTATGAATTGTTAATATAGATATTCTAAATGAAAATTGAAATGTATACCTGGAATGCCGCCAACCACCATATGTGATTTCTCGACTGAACACTAAATGATCGATCATCTGTATCTGAAATTTTGTTCATCAAAGTGACACTCACACGTTCCAACTTCTGACCCTTGATGATTTTAGATTCATCCAATTTTATTAGAATGATGATCTTTCCAGTTACTTGATGTTCGTCTAGTTTATAGAATCGAATAATGTATTTTAGAACATTTTCAATATCAAGAAAAATATTATTGCAATTGTTGTAGTTGAGCTCACCATATTCTATAATTCAGTTATATGAAACCTTTCGTGTTTCGTGTCTTTTGACTTTCGTGTTCGCGAAACCTTTCGTGTTTCCTGTCTCCTGACTTTCGTGTTCGCAAACATTTTCGTCAAGTTGAGGGTTGAAAGCTAGCAAGGCTTTGTAAACAGAAACATTTTGTTTCTTCAAGAGAGGTATTTTCTCTCGCGAGTGAATTAGCTATTGCTAATTCTCTATATCTTCTGTGTCTACTATTGCATGACACTATATGTCATCTTTATGACTGACCAATTCTATATCATCTCTCACGTTGATCCAGCACATCATTAGGGGAAATATGGGCTCAAAATGGGCCCTTTAAGAAATTTCCCTTTAGAGAGAGGTTACGTAGAGAGAGAATGCAAACTGGTAACTTCTGGTCACTATTTTCCGAGTTTCCGGCCTTGCCCGACGTTTAACTAGTATGGTTAATTTCAGACAATAGTTAGTTTAGCATGAGATGTAATAACTTCTCTTTATGCTCGTTCCCAAATTCGGGACTAAAGCTTTAAGACTGAATATCTTGGTGTGCTCAATGCAAAAACTGAAGCGGGAGAGGCAAAACTTTTGAAATCACTGTATGCTTATAGTGAAATGTGAGGCGGGACGATTTTTCAATGAGACATAAACATTACAAAAGTAAGGAGTGCTAGATCTATTCATATTGATTTATTGTAGGTGGATTCATTTACATGATTGTAGCTTTAACGATGGCAATGTTCCATTTGCATGTTGCTCTTCCGATGGAATCACTCCAATTATTAAGAAAAATGCAAAAGTTGTAGAGAATGTTGCAGCAATAGTTAGAGAATTGAGAATGAATAATCATATGAATATAGATTTGTGGGTGGATGGATCAATTTATCCAAATGATCCAGCTACCAATTTGTGTCCAGATTTTAAGTCTGTAACTCATCTTCTCATATATGTATGTGAAGGAAATAGCGGATTACTTGGATATTGTCAAAGGTTGCGAGATATTGGAATGCATAGCATATCTTGTCTGAATCAACAATTACAGTTTGCTAATCAACAATTGCAACATGCAAATCAACAATTGCTTCACTATGTGCAACACACTAGTGCTGAAAACAATGCACTCAAAAATGTTGTGTCAGAGTTGAATGCTACTATCACTACTCTTCGAGGATCAAACCAAGAATGTTAGCATCCATGGAAAAGTTGCGATCCGAGAGTTTAAAATCTGCTGTTGATCTAAAAGCTATCAATAAGGCAATGATGAAGAGAAAAAGAAAGAGAGCACCGATGAAGAATATTGATGACCTATCTACACATAGTGGAAATCAGAAAAAAAGAATCTGAGCATTCAAGTATCTTGTCATCTAAACTGTTTATTTGATTTGTGTATGCCATTTAAGTTTGATATGCACTTGATAACATGGATTATTTATTTATTGAACATAATTTGAGTTTCATGTGTTTGTTGCAGATCATGTTTGGTGGCAAAGAACTATTTAACAAATCGTTCATGCATTGGATCATCTTTAAGTCATGTTTCACCAAGAAAGTCAGCAAAGGAAATGATAAAAAATACTCGGTTTGAAAAAATGAAAAATGAAATTGTAGAGACTGTTTTGATTAAGGTTCAATCATACTTGGATGCGAATGTGATACAAGGTGCATGTAATGTATCTGGAATTAGCAAAAATGCTTATTCTACTTTTTTTAGAATAGTTAAAGAAGCTTTTTCCCAAGTGATGGTGAAGAAAATTAGTCTTCCGCGTCCATTCGGGTAAGATTAGCTAGAAATGTTTATAATGACGGAATTTTTAAAGTAGTTGGCCAACCAAAGTCGAAGGAGATGATCACGAACGGTTCGCAAACATGAAAGGTTCACGAACGAGAATCTTTTGGGGTCTGGCACGAGAATCTTTTGCGGTCCAGTACGAGAGAAAGGCAAACAAACAAAACGAAACCAACGATGGAAACGGAACCAACGACGGAGACGAAACCAATGACACGACACAAAAAATGTCGCGAAACCCGTTTTGCCCTCACACTCCCAAGAGTACCAACAAGATCACGCAAGTACCCAGAAGTACAAAAATTTGATCTGATGGCATGACGTCAGCATATACTCCCTAGATCGTGGCTAATCTGCCACTCTTGTAATTTCCTGATTAGTTGTAGATGTTTAATCACTCTAATCTTAGATTTACATAGAGCGACCATACTTACTGGATGATACTTGACATATAGATCAGCAGAGAGCACACATACAGTGTGATGAAGTAGTCTGATGCTAGTAACCAGTCAAGACAAAATATAGACAACAAGTCTGCCTACGTGCGAGACAAGTTCTATGTGATCAGGATCCATAGATATCCGAAGGTCCGCTAGTAAGCGAGACATACATCTATGGGAGAAGCGTTTCTCTCACGCCAATGCACTGCGTGGAATTGCATGCAGTGCTTGAAGAAATCAGAAGAAGATCAATATGAGTGATTTTTCTTGTTGTGTCTGATCTCGAATGCAAATGCTTCTGTTGTTAATCATGTGTCTGAAATCTCTTGTTCATTTTAATTTCTGCACCTTGGTTGAAACTATGTTGAATGTTGCATTCATTTTATAAACGTAGATCAGCAGTGCCTGACTACATTCTGGAGGACTGTAGGAGTGATTCAACTGGCAGTGTCCAGCGATCGCATCTGAACTCCATCCGAATCTCAAGATGGAATCGTGGTTGTCGCGATTGTTTCCCATCAATGGTATCAGAGCCTACCTATCTTATCATAATCTGACATAGCCGAGAAGCTATCAGATCCAGGAGGCCAAGCATTCAGACAAACAACCATCAACAAGGGAATAGACTCCAAGAAGCAGTGGCTTCAATCAGCAGCATGTAGAGCAAGATCTGCACAGTACTTGATTCTTCAGGATCTAACTTTCTAGCCTGGAAAGTTAAGATATCTTTGATACTAAAGGGCGAAGGACTATTTCCCTGGGTAGATGGCACAAAGGAAATGCCTACGACAACAGGCAAGGAGCTACTCGAGTGGAGGGAGAAAAACGATAAGGCAGTAGCCTTGCTATCATCTTCCATCAAAGATAGCCTCACATTTGACCTGGCTACACTCTCCAGAGCTAAGGAGATGTGGGATGCACTACTCACCAGATTTCAGACGAAATCAAGAAGTCAGATCATGATGTTGGAAGATCAGCTGACCAACCTACAGTGGGATGGAAAGGACCTCACCTCTTTCATAAGAAAGATGAAGGATCTGTTTCTATCACTACATAACTCTGGAGCAGAGAATGCAGTGTCAGCTGAGAAGCAGCTCATATACCTGTTGAGAGCCTTACCCAGATCATTCCAGACAACAAGGACCCTGCTCGCGAAAGATCCTACCATGAACCTCGAAAAGACGATTGTCGAGATTCAAGAGGAAGTCGAGGCTAGAAAACATCTTGATCACAAAGATGGCTCTGACCAGGCCCTCTATGACAACAAAGAAAAATTCAAGAAGCAATTCAAGCCTAAGAGAGAGTCGAATCAGAGGCAGGATCGTGACCAGCAAGTAGAGGGGACCAGCAAGAGCAACTAGAAGAGCAAAGGGAGGTCAAAACAACAAGGTGCAGACAAGAAGACTTGTGTGAGATGCAGAAGAGACAGGCATACAATAGATACCTGCTGGCTCAATCCCAAGATTGAGTGTATCCATTGCCACAAGAAGGGTCATGCAACCATGGATTGCCGCCAGAACCCAAGGAACAAATCAGCTTAGAACAGACAGGAGAACAACAATAGTTCATCCTATGTCAAGGAGCCCGAGAGCTCGAAAATGGGCGAAGAAAGAATGAACAAAAATTGTTCGACCGCCTACATCTGTGAAGATATGTGTGCAACATCAACGTCTGACACACATGAGGTGATTCTAGATTCGGGAGCCACCTCACACTTTGTGACATCAAGATGAATAATTTCTAATTTCAGAAGTGCAGATCCTTCAAGATTCATAGTTCTTGGAGATGGATCTAGACATCAAGTGAACGGTATTGGTTCACTGTGGCTCAACACCAGCGGGAGAGACAGACGACTCGAAGACGTTCTGTCCGTGCCCACTCTGCAACAAGACTTGCTCTCTATAGCAAGAATAGTAGATGCAGGGATGCGTGTGATGTTTTCTGACAAAGCATGCAACGTGATTGATGCCAGTACCAGTACTGTCATCGCTCAAGGCAGAAAGAAAGTGAACCTATATCATCTAAAGGTACGTCTACCTGCAGATCAGGTGCATTAGACTCATGACGACTCGCTAGACACTTTGTGGCACAAAAGACTCTACCACATGAACTCAATGGCACTTTACTAGGAAAGCCATCATGGAGCGATAACAGGGGTCAACATCTCGAATGCAACCAGTTCGACCACCTGTGATGCATGTTTGAAAGGAAGATGTCGTGCACACCATTCATCAAAGACTCCTACAGAAAGACAAAGATTTTGGAGCTAGTGCACTCTGACATCTGCGGACCATTCAACGTGATCTCAGTAGGAGGTTCAAAGTATTACATAACCTTCATTGATGATTATAGCAAATTTGCCAGAGTATATTTCATTCAGAATAGATCTGAAGCACTTGATAAATTCACAGAATATGTGAATTGGACAGAAAGATACACAAGCAGCAAACTGAAGCAGATCAAAACAGATCGAGGTGGCGAATATATCTCGAATCGCTTCACTGACTTCTGCAATGATCATGACATCATTCACAAAAGGACTACAGCCTACACACCGCAGCACAATGGTGTTGTTGAGCGAAAGAACATGACTCTAATGAAAGCAGCCAGATGCATGATGGCCTACTCGAAATCTCCAAGAGCACTATGGGCTGAAGCAATAGCTACAGCCGCGTACATTCAGAACAGAACAGGCAAGTCTGGTGTCCCTCACATGACACCACATGAGCTACGGTGGGGTAGGAAGCCGAACCTATCTCCCGAGCAGAGATTTCTAGTAGGTTATGACAACAATTCATCATACTACAGAGTCGACATGCCAGACACGAACATCGTGAAAACAGTGAGAGATGTCAGATTCGATGAGAGCCGGACAATGGCCAATGGCGATCCTATCAGCTACGAAGTTCTGGAGAGACAATGTTATGACCTGCCGCCAATGATAGAGGGAGCAGAGGACAAGCATGAAAACAAAGATTTTCGAGTTGTCTCTCATTCGAGCGACGAATCTGACGAAGAAAGATTCGCGAGGCAACCTGCTGTCGCAGTTCCTGTAAACAAAGATGGCTTCGAGTCGAGCAGAGCAGACAAAGGCTTCCACATCAGAAGAGTTCTGCAGATTCAGTTGCGAACCATAGACATTCGAGGAAGCGATGGATAGTCCAGAAAAGGACAGATGGATCCAAGCCATGAACGAAGAGATGGAATCCATGAGGAAGAGCCAGGTATGGACGCTGGAGCCATTACCACATAAGCGCAAGACTGTCAAATGCAAATGGGTCTTCAAGCTCAAATACGGACCAGATGGGAATGTCATGAAATACAAAGCAAGACTGGTAGCGAAAGGTTTTTCTTAGAGATACGGTATTGACTACTCTGAAACCTTCTCTCCAGTTGTCAAACATTTGTACCTACATCTGTTATTTGCATATGCAGCAGGTTATGACCTCAAGATCCACATTGTGGACGAGAAGATAGCCTTCTTGCATGGCGAATTAGATGAAGAGGTCTATATGGATCAACCCCCAGGATATGTCTCAAATTCACTTCCTGACTATGCATGCAGAATGCATAGAAGCATCTACGGTCTGAAACAATCAGCCCAACAATGGTACAAGAAGAAAGATCAAGCCCTCAAATCATTAGAATTCAAGCCTCTGTTGGCCGATTCCAATGTATATTTCAGAGTTACAGATGGGCAGATCATCATTGTGGCTGTGTATGTGGACGACACTTTGATACTTTGCAGGAGTGAGCAGCTAATAGTTGAAGTAAAGGCAGACATCTTGAAACATTTCGAGATAGTGGATCTGGGAGAAGCCAGGTGTTACCTAGGCTTACAAATTGAAAGAGACTACGAGGGAGGTAAGTTATACCTTCACCAGTCCAGATACACCTAGAAGAACCTAGAGGACTTTGGGATGCTGAACTGCAAAGGAGCAAATGCTCCAATGCTTGCAAGGATGGTGTTGACGAATGATGACTGTCCAAAGATTGAGAAAGAAGGAGAACAAATGCAGCTCACGTCTTACAAGAAGCTAATTGGATCACTGACGTACCTTGTAGACAACACATGTCCTGATATTGCTTATGTAGTATTCAGGATGAGCCAATTCTACACAAATCTAGGCTCGACACATTGGAAGATTGCAAAACGAATTTTGCAATATATTCAATTAACGAGGGATTATGGCTTGTGTTATTGTCGTAATGCAGGTTTCAGGATACTTTCCTACAGCGATGCTAGTTGGGCATCCCTCAAGGACGATTGTAAAAGTGTCTTAGGAGGATGCACCATCGCATCAGGAGCAGCAATTCTTTGGGTCAGCAAGAAGCAGACCGTTGTAGCCCAGTCATTCTGTGAAGTAGAGTACGTTGCAGCAGCAAAGATGGCCAACGAAATAATCTGGGTAAGGTAGTTCCTGGACGAATTGGGCGAAATGAGCCCCTGGTCTTGCAGATGGACAACACCTCTGCAATAAACCTAATGAAAGATCCCGTGTTCCATTCCAAATGAAGCACATTGCGATCAAGTACCACTTGATCAGGGATCTAACTGAAAAGAAGATGCTGCAGACCACCTTCATCGGAACGAAAGACATGGTTGCTGACATCTTCAGCAAAGCTCTAGACAAAGGACTCTTTGAGAGACAAAGGAGCAGTCTCGGGATCGTAAAGCTATCATGCTTTGAGAGGGAGTTGAAGAAACAAAACGTTTTTGTTTACAAAGCATCCCATCTCCCAAAAGATTCAAAGGTCATGTCTAATTTGGTGTTGAATTGTAACAACCTCTCTTTTCTTTCATATAGCCCCCCTCTAAAAAAAAATGGTCTACAAAAATAATTTTTGAACAAATCAAAAATAAAAATAGAAGAGAGGTTTTTTATGGTAAAGAACGGTTTTGTACCACGGAACAATTCGAACTCTTTGGATCTTTTATTGTGGAAGCAAGGTTGGTCTTAGAGTCGAGGACCTCTTTGGTTTTACCCTAACAATGCTTTCTCTATATGTATGAGTTGTTCATAACGTATACCAAGGTGCATTTGATTCTATTGGGTGAGAATAAGAGGCATATCATCCCTAGATTGTTTAAAAATAGAAGTAGGATGTCTATCTTGTTTTTTTGGAGCCAAGAGTCCTTCCTAGAGGCATAAATCTTATCAAGCATTGAAGATGTGTAATTAATTAGTTGCCCTCATTATTTCGGTTATGAGCTTTGAAGTAGGATTAAGGTTTATTAGTAGATTAGATCGTCATGTTCAGAAATATTGATATTTCCAATATTTTGAACCACAAACTGGAAACTTTGATATAATGGACCTTGGATTGTTTGTCCCATCTCATAGCTAGGACAATTTCCAGCTTGTATAACACAAGTTTCATCACATTCCATTGTACACTCTATACTGAATGTGAAACATTTATATAGATCAGTTTTATCCTTGTCTATCACTTCTATTTTGCTAGAAGTCTTAGACAAATCTTCTGGTTAAACGTGATGCAACAGTTCTTGTGATCTCAAGGAAGATGAGGTCCTTGAGTGATTTGCCTCATTGACAACTTCATTGTCTAAACTGGCCTTTGTACTGCTCAATTGAAAATCAACATTGAAAACAAAAATATTGTCCTCATAATCCTCCACATTGTGTTCATTGTCCTCAGTTGATTTTCGGTGTCCTTGCATTGACATTGTGCTCACATTTGGAATTGTCTTACTTGGTTCAAATCGAAAATTACATTTATGTTGTTGATCTTGCGTACACTCAATAGCACTGCATAAATGTTGATCGGCCATTTCTTGTGAATTCAATGGAAAATTAAAAATTGCTGATGAAGTCGGCTGGTCTATTTGGTGAACAAGCTTTCCCATTATTGATAGTTGTACTTCTTCATCATTCGCTGATGATGTTGATAAAGAATTACCTTTATCATTGTTTCGTACTTCCAATTCATCCTCTGATGATGTTGATGCTGATTCACCACAATCATTTGGCCTATCTCACCGTCATCTATATACTCAAAATCGGAATCCACATTCATTTTGACAATTAAAGGGCTGGTAAGTTACGGTATAGTAAGCTGAAGTTTATGTGCAATGGACTTTGATAAATAGCTGAAATGCTCTTTTCTCCACCCACTTAAAACTTAGAGTTCCACGATGAGTGAAAGTGAAAGGCAAAACTGAGCACTTTTGCTTTTTACAGTATTCAATTCTGAGCTCAGACGAAAAAGTTATGAGGATTCGAAAGTAATTAATGAAAACACAAAACTTTGACTTTAGAAAAGGGGTCTTGAAGAAAATAAAATTGAAATGTAATAATTACAAGATTTTGATAACTTATCAATGTCAGACTCGTCGTTTTGATCACTTTTAGTTTCTGCTTCCCTGGGATCTGAGCTCAAACAAAAAAGTTATGTACAATCACAGAATGAGAATAAACTGAAATAAACAACTTAGAAAAACGGGTTGAAAGAAAACGAAAATTGGACTCAATAAATTTTTGGAATCCATGAAACATTCTTGTGCCCGTAGAAGAATAGAAAAAATCGTCAAAAATCTGAAAATTGTCGGCAAATGTTTTTCTTTTTGGTGCACTGAGGAGAGGAAACAGAGGAATATTTTGGGGAATATCTGCAAGGAATCTTCTCAAAGAATATACTTAAATGAGGCGCAGGAGTTCTGCTGGGCGCCGCAAGCAGAGGAAGAGAGGGGTTTAGAGAGAGAGTGGGTTCGACCGAATCAGGGTGAGGGTAGAGAGGAAGAGAGGGGTTTAGAGAGAGAGTGGTCTCGACCGAAGGAGAGAGAAGGGGTAGAGAGAGAGAGAGAGAGAGAGAGAGATCTCAACCGGAGGAGAGAGAAGGGGTAGAGAGAGATAGATCTCGACCAAAGGACATAGAAGAGGTAGAGAGAGAGAGAGAGAGAGAGAGAGAGAGAGAGAGAGAGAGAGAGAGAGAGATCGACCGAAGGACAGAGAAGGGGTAGAGAGAGAGAGAGAGAGAGAGAGAGAGAGAGAGAGAGAGAGAGAGAGAGAGAGAGAGAGAGAGAGAGAGAGATATCTCGACCGAAGGAAAGAGGGGGTAGAGAGAGATGTGGACCAAGGCTCGAGCTCTTTCAGGAATCAGATCACGACGGTGAGAGTGAGCAATTTGTCTGCAAGCAGACCGAAATTGTGGACTTCTTTTCTTTCTCAGAGGAGATCCAACGTTTAGATTTGAATAGAGAAGGGAGTGGATCTCAGATCGCGTACGTGACATTTAGAGATTATGAAGCCTTGGAAGCAGCTCTCCTTTTAGCTGGGGCAAAGATTGTCAATCAGTCTATAACAATTGCAAGTGTGCTAGCGCAGTCTAATAAATGGCTTCGTGCAGACTTTCACAGCAACAACATGCTGGAAATAACCAAGCATGGGATTCGACTGTATCATGTTGTGGACTAGGTTAAGGAAGAGTGTTTTGTAGCCTGTTTGTTTACTTGTTACGATTTGATCCGTGCTGACGTCGCCTTGGAACTAGCCTGAATGAACAACATTGTTGACTTTGCATTCTCTTACCTGCTTCAGTTTCTGAGAGAATATACCAGTAAAGTTGATGAGAGAAACAAAGGAGCATATCAAATTAGCGATGGCAGAAATGGCGCTCTTCTATCACTCGTCAGAGAAACGGAGGATCGAGCAAGAAAATGAATTGGTGGATAGTTAGCCCTTAGTTAAGTATTATTCAAACTACATTGAGCCCTTATTGGCCTATTATCCTTATTAGTTACTTTGAAGGGCCTAAAGAGGGAACCGCCTTGTTCTTAAGGCTAATAGCTCCCTTTGGGCCTACAAAGCTTACAATGGTTATTATATTGCCTTAAAAAGCACTGATGTACTAAAAGTACATGACACCACATATAATAAATTGTTGGTCACTCTCTTCTAGTCCCTAATACCAAAATTTGGAGAAACATATGGTGCAGTGGGAATGGGATCCCAATATGTGGCTTGCAAGGTGACACAACCAAGTTTGACGTTATTGGACCTAAGCTCTCGGTGGAACCCTAACAGGTCACATACAAGGTCTAAGTGTTCTAGGGTAATTTTCTATGATTGCTTAAGGTGGTTTCTAAAATGTGACGATCTCAAAGCAAAGATGTGCACAAGGGCCTCTATTAGTCTCATAAGCAATAAAGGGCCTCCATTAGTCTCATAAGCAATAAGTCACTTGTATCCCTTGGTACAAAAATTTGGGAGAGTGTATTCTGCATCACACAGCTGTGGTGGAGGCCCACACATCTAAGGGTGGGCAATGATACTGTTGTTTTGAAAACCCATCTCCATTAGATGGCTATTGTACCACCACTGCAATGGCAGTGGAGGTGCAAAATACGTTGCTCCCAAAAATTTGAAAAAAAACTATGGTGACAGGAGACTAGGTGGCTAGGGATGGAATCTTGTAATGCGGCGTGCATAGTCACACGACCAAGTTTGAGAGTGGGGGGGGGGAGGGCTTTGGGTAATAGCGTGAAGAAAATCTCTATGTTTGAGATGTCTCAAACTAATTAGTGGTCTTGCTAGACTTAATTTGAAGTGACTTGAGGTTAGCACATGACTAGGGTTAAGGCATTGCTTGGGAAAATCGACAAAGTATAAAAATGGAATCGAATTTTTTTTTCAAAAATTGATATTATATAATATTTGACAATTTTTTATATAATCATATATGCCCTTTTATGAGTAAAAGTCTTAAAAAACTTGATATGTTCTATAAAATGCAAGGATTTCTTGGTATAGCTCAAAAAGGGTTTTTTCCTTGGAGCTCAGGGTTAAAATCTAAGGCATAATGGCAATGAAAGAATGAGGTATTCTTTCAAAGTCAAATCCCACCTCTTCCCTCCAGCAACAAACACAATGCATATTGCACATACATATAGACACACATACGTGTGTTCATTGTTGAGTGAAGGAGGATGTGGCAATGGGGTGCATTAATTTTGATGCTTTAATTTATTAGTGGATAATATGGAAAGGTGCCCCTGGAGTGCACTCATTAAGCATTCCCGAAAGGTAAGGGGGGAGGTAGGGAGTGGGGACTAGGGACTAGGGTGTGGGTGAGTGAAAGTGTGAAAATATGCCATATGGTGTTGTAGTAGGAAACACAGTTTTGTTTGTTGCTGGCCTTTTAAGATTTTTGTCCTCTGTTTCTGTGCATAGAGAGTTGATGTGTTTGAAGAGGCAGGCAATGTAACCGTGTAAAGGTTGAATTTTGTTTGATGGGGTGGGGGTATGTGAAAGCATGAGTAGAGAGCAAGGAAGAAGATCATTTCTGTTTTGGGTCTGCAGAAGTGGTGTTGTTGCAAGGCAGATCCTTCCTTTGTCCTGTTGGCTCAGTCAAGTAGCACATCTCTTCAGGAATCAGAGCTCTGAAGGAGAGTGGAGATATACTTCAGCTGGGTTTTGATTCTTCTCCTCAGTACAGTACTTTGTGTGTTTCACTCTTGGAATGTTCCATGGGCTTTGGCTATGGCAGCAGCATTACACCTGAGCTGGTGTACATGATTGGAGCTAGCTATGGTGCCTTTAGCTGTCAGGGTGTTTGCTCCTAGAGCGAATCGCAGAAAGCTAGTGTGATCTAAATTTGTCAAGCTAGTAGATTTTCTGCTTTTGTGAAGGCAGATGCATGAAAGAAAGTAGATTGACCCAAATAGATATAGATTTTCTGTTTTTGTGAAGGCAGATGAATGAAAGGGGCAGGAGATTGAGACAAGTATATATAGCCTGTCTGTTTGTGTGAAGATGAATGAAAAGGAAAGGAGATTGAGACAAATAGACGTTCTTTATATGTTTTTGTGAATGCAGAAGAATGAAAAGGGAAGGAGATTGCGGCAAATATATGTAGTTTTTCTGTTTTTGTGAAGGAGGGCTGGTATCTGGCTGACCTTTGTGTTTTTGCTCACGTGAGTAGAAGATATAAGTTGCTAGAGATGAAGAGACAGTGGTTGAGCAAGATGAAGGGGACAAGGATCATATCCAGTGTGCAGGTGGGATTAGCACTGTTGTTTCTTTTCATCTGCATTACTACCTTGCTGCGTCTCCATGTGGAGCATTTCTTTTACAGAGATGATGATGCCTTTCCAGATCAAAAAGCCCAGTTGGACTTGCTATCTGCCAAGCTAGGAGACCTGCAGAGCAAGGTAGCAACGGCCCTAAAGCGAATGCAACAGAGCAAGATGACAGAAACCATGCCTGCTGATCTCAACGCAGCGCTGGTGCTGGCCAGATCTGAGAGGCTGATGCATGGCAATCTGCTGGTGGAGGTAGCGGCATCACTGGATTTGGTGAAGACATTCCTGAAACATATGAAGCTGTCAGGGATTCCGATTATGGCTAGCAGAGAGGAGGCCAATGCCACCAGCAACCTGGGCGAGAAGGGAGAACAGGAGCAGGAAGAAGAGGAAGTGGGGCCGCTGGTCAATTTCTTCGAGATAGAAGAGATAAGGAAATACATTATTGTGAGAGAGAATAGATTCGGCAGGAAGAATTTCATGGGAGCAAACGCGACCTATGCTTCGATCGGGCATGCCTGCACAGCCAGGAAGGCGGATCTAGAGCAATACATGGACTACGACGTGGGCGACTTCTGCAAGGATGACTGGAATGCTGGGCAAAAGCTAATGGTGATGGGTTGCGATCCTCTGCCTCGGAGGCGCTGCCTGGCGCGCGCTCCTCCCTACTACCAAAAACCTTACCCGATGAGCCAATCCCTCTGGAAGCTCCCGGATGATCGCAACGTGAGGTGGAACAACTATGTATGCCGCAACTTCGCCTGCCTCGCAGCAAAGAGCACCAGAAAGGGCTTCTTCAAGTGTGCAGAGTGCTTCAATCTGTCTTCCCATGAAGCGCCGAGGTGGATCGGGAATTCCTCCACTAATGCAGCGGACTTTAGCATAGCTGAGGTGATGCAGATCAAGCCGGGGGAGATAAGGATCGGGCTGGACTTCAGCGTCAGTGTGGGCACCTTCGCCGTGCGCATGCGTGAGTACAATGCCACCATAGCCACAGCCACGCTCAACCTCGGTGCTCCCTTCAATGAGATGATAGCTCTGCGTGGTTTGATCCCCCTTTATCTTTCCATCAACCAGCGCTTGCCCTTCTTTGACAACACGCTAGATATCTTACACAGCAACCTATTCCTGGATGGATGGATTGATCACCAGACGCTGGATTTTATCCTGTTCGATTGGGATCGCGTTCTCAGACCTGGCGGCCTGCTCTGGATCGACAAATTCTTTTGCGCCAAAGTGGATCTGGAAGACTATCTCTACTTGTTTCTGCAGCTGCACTACAAGAAGCACAGGTGGGCTGTGGTTCCCAAGATCGACAAGGATCAGAAAGAGGTGTTCTTCTCAGCTGTCCTGGAAAAGCCACCTCGGCCTTTCTAGGATTCAGCTCTGCTGCCGCTGCTGCAAAGCTTCTTGGCAGATCGGCCATCCCTTTGAGAATGAAGCTCGTAAATTTTTGCGGCACGATCCACGGGCATTGCATTGTTCTACCACAGCATTACTTCCATGTGAGAAGATGAGCTCCAAACAAATTCTTATTGCTTTCCCCCAATACTCAACTAGCTTTGAGGTGTACTTTCCTCTTTCTGAAGAGTTATTTTGGGAACGTCCACAGATCATACTCCGTCTCTGCAGTGAAATGGCCAACACAGCAGGGGAATGCTGCATCCTAACTTATGGATCAGATAGAAGCTACCTGATCCGTTTGCTCTTTCTGAGAAGCCCTAGTTCTAGTGCTCAGGAAATCTGAGTACTCCATAGGTATGGCCATCAATCACATTTTTCCTCTCTTGGTAACAGGATCCCATCTCCGGATCCTCTTTTTGGGCTTCAGATCAATTTCAAAGAAATAAAGAGCACCATCAGCATCTCTTCTGCTTTTCTACTAAAGTTTCTGTGCCAAGTAACTCCACTCTCATAGCAAGAACTAGTCCCAATTGTCTCTCAATTTCAAATAAACACTCTCCTTCAGAGATGCCACACAGTAGCTAGCAACAATACCTCCAGCTACAAAAAGGAGAAATCTGAAGTTAGATAAAAACTTATAGATGATCAAAGTTTAACCATGTCTGCTCAAAGAATATTTTGAGCAGGGGCTCAGTTTCACATACATGAGTCCAGCTTCATAACAGTTCAATGCACAAATCTTGATGTTGGATGTCGATGTTTAGGAAATCCTTTTTTCTGAGAACTCTATAGGGTTCTCCATTGAGTTGATCTTGTTCATGTCTGATTTTATTTGGCTGTTCCACAAGTCAGAAAGCATGGCACTGTCACCCTCATAACAAGCTGTGAGACAATTTTAATGTTTTCTGGAAAAACTTGTTATCAATCCATTGCACCTTCCTCTCTCAACAACCTTCATGCCTTGGCACCTGATTTGACTACCCATTCTAATGGCCTATCATTATTTTTTAGTTTTCTTTCTAACACATTATCACATAGGTGCAAGCATGCACTCCCTAACACAACAAAAGGTGGCCCTTGACATGCAGATGCACTACAAACGGCCACACTTGCTTTAGTTTCTGCATAGGTTCTATGTTTGGGCGATGAGACACATTGTCATTGTCATTTTTTCATTGATCTATTGGTCTCTTTCATCTCAGGTCTGCCATTGGTGCATTTACATTTTTGTCTTTTCACATCCTCTATCAAAGAACGTAGCACCTACAATTGAGTTTCTTCTATAAGCATGAACTCTCTCAAAGAGATTTTGGATTGTTAGCCCATTTTTGAAAAGTGTCACACTTCGCTAATTTGGACATTTTAGAGACCAAACTCATAAATATTGTACATGAAACTTTTCACACATGGCTGGGTGATTAAAATACTATTCCTTACAATTTGCAATAGGTCTTAGAAGTGGGAGACCTTATGTCCCACAAAATGGCTTTTATCTAATGTTATTTGGCCTTATGGACCAATATTGGTTGGTTAATTAGGATTCATAATTCTATTTTAGGACTTTATGGAGAGAGAGAGAGAGAGAGAGAGAGAGAGAGAGAGAGAGAGAGAGAGAGAGATTTATCTCTAGGGCCTATAAATAGGCTGAAAGGTGTGAAAGATAAAGCCTTTGTCCATTTTAGATTTAGAGAAGATTTTGGAGAGAGAGAGAAGATTTTGGAGAGATACTATCGTCTCATTTTGGCATTTTTCTTTATTTGTGTAGATATTATGTTGTGTGTGCTTGATGTGTGTGCTTGATGTGTGTGCATATCAGTGATGAATTAAATGCTATTATGCTATTTTATGGTTTATTATAAAGGCTTACATTTATATCCAAGTAGGTTATGAATATTTTTGAATTTTATCTACTTTTGGTAAGTGATTTTAATAAAACTAGCAAGCTAGTGAGTGAATTGTCTAGCATAGAAGGAAGCTATTGTTGGTGCAATAGTTTTGGCCTATATCTAACATTTTGGATTTTCTTCGGATCTGAAATTCGCAAATGGTATCAAAGCTAGTTGGAATCTAAAAATAATAAGTTTGTTATTTCTAGTAGAGATTTGAGGACAACCTAGCATGCTTTTGTGCATTTATGTTGATCAATTTTTTATTAACACTTTAGTGTGAGTGCATCTTAAGACCAAAAATCATTTTCAGGTAAATTGGAGTTCAAAAGCTGAGAGCAAGCATATTTAATTTTATTCATCAAAAATCTCTTTATTTGTTGAAGAGGTTGTGTACATTCAAGCTAACATTGTTGTTTCTAATTTCTAATTGACAATCTCCCTTGTGGATGAGCATAGCTCCCCTTGTGATGAAAAATTCTTCTTGTGGCTTGAGCATTGCTACCCTTATGGATGAGATACCTCCCCTTTGTGGATGAGCAAGATTGTCAATTTTTTGCATATAGTTTTTGTTAAATCAATAGAAATCAATGTATTTTGATCTTTATGTTTTTTATTGGAGCTCTAGTTGAAAGGTTTTAACCTATGAAAGAGTGCTTTAAAGTATATTCAGATCTGAATTTCATTCTATTGAGAGGTGATAATCAACTAGTTACAAGAGAGAGAGTATTGTGAGATTCTAAATCTATGTTTTTTCACTTTACCTTCATTTGTTGAGAGGAGAGTGAGTGCTAAGAACATTAGAATAGGTTTAAAAGGAGTAATCATTTGCATCATGGCTACCAATAGTGATATCATGATGGAATCAAATGATAGGCTCAACTGTGATTGTGTGTCTATTGAGGGGGCTAGAATGGACTCAAAGAGACAATAAGTATCATGTTTGACACTCATCTTCACCTTCTCTATTTCATTTTGGATGTAAATCATATCACGTTTCTTTTGTTTTATGATGATGACATGGTTGTCACTATGGCTAGTGAAAGAGGAAGTTAGCTTCTATTTGAGAGCATTTATGACGTATATGGTCTATGTGCAAAGCATTTTACATATTTGACATGAGTGTTGCTATACTCTACATTAAGACTTTTTTGATGAGTGACATTGATTGTGCTTAGTCTTAAATCCAATTCATGGTGGTTTGATCTTCATTTGAATCATATATGATGTTTCCTAAATGTATGAGCACTTCCTAAAAAATTCATTAAGACTTCTCATTTTGGTGCTATTATGGCATTAAAATGCAAAAGAAGTATGATTGACACATGACACAAAGCATGCATATCATACTACTATGAGACATGCACTTTGTATTTGATCCTTTTGTCATTTTCTAGGTACCTAATTTATTTTCACTAATCTTGCAAACTTAAATCCCTAGTTTAAGGCAGTGCTTGCGGAAAACCCTTTTTTTCAAACTAACACAAAACCTATTAAAATTTCTTTTGTAAGCTTTTTAACAACTCATGGGCCAAAAGCCTACGATTCTATATGGAGAAGGCTTAATAAAAAAACCTTTCAAGAAGGCTTTGATAAAAGTTTGGCTCATTGTTTGGTAAAGTCAGCTAGTCTAGGAATAAAAGAAAAAATCTTTTTCCAAAAATAAATTAACTTTTAAAAAATCGACAACATTTTTTAGATGCAAGCAAAAATTTGTTTAATGTTTTTAAATGCAAGAAATTTCTATGTAATAAAGTAGGTTTATAAGAACCTTATGTTACATAGCTTTATTAAGCCAATAGAATTAGTTAATAATTTAATTTGTAATATTTTGCCGGAAGCAAATTGAGATGCAAGATTCAAAAGAGAAGATTTTTGAAAAATTGACAACTTCTAAAAAACCACAAGAAATTAGGGTGATGCAATAATCAATATCAAAATGTTAAATTTTTACATTTTGATTTTAATTAAAAAGAAGAAATACTTGTATGATTTTTGTATTTTAAAAGAAGTAAAATGAAATGCATTTGTTAACACTTTATTATGGGCCACTTAAATAATGTATTAAAGCCTAGAGCCAGAACAGTCATTTCTAAAACCTTAAACCAAATTTTTTTTATATGAAAATAAAAACCTATAATTTAATTTTTGATAGGCTCATAACCTATAAGTGCTCAAACATGTAGGTTATGAGAACCTATAAAATTTTCTTAGTAGGTGATTTAAAAATTTGGTAGGCTTTTTTCAATGGATTATAGGTTTTTGGCAAGCATTGGAACTTTTAAGGCAATTGCCAGAAAGCTAAGCTTATATTATTAAGGGGGATACAATGGAAAAATACAAACTTTGAAACTCAAAAGAGCTTGAAAATCTTCTTAATTCAGCTGTTTCTTTCTTGTCAAGACTAAAAACAGTCCAATTGATGAAAGAGAAGGGAGGAGATAAACATAGAGAAAGAATGGAGGAAGAAAGGAGGAGAAGAACATTGCATGGATCTTGCAAAAATGTAATATCCTTGCCTTGGGAAAATCCGGAATTGGAAAACTGTTAGTTTTTCTGTAGTCGAGATAAAACTACCTTGCTCTATAAGACTACAGCAAGCTGTCACCAAACACTCGGATATAATGTGAGTTTAGTTACTTCCTTAAAGGCACCACAAATGCTAAAAACAAAGGTCGCCTTGTCTTGGGCAAGAAGAAGACTAGATGAACGTCAAAACTGAAAATATTTGCATTAAAGCTTATTAGGAGTAAAAGGTCTTGAGAGTCAGTTTGTTACTAAGAGTAAGTCAGAAATTTAGAAACAATTCATTTCAACTCTACTGAATTTTTGACAAATACCTGAATAAGATCCTTAAAAGTTTCACTTTTACCCTTCTTTTTCAACATAAACAAGGATCCTAATTTATTTTTCTTGTATAAAAGTTGACATTGTCCAGTAACATGATTTTGGAGTGTGGCCATCAAAAGCACGCATTTTTCAGTAAGCACCAAAGAACTGCCAATCCTAAAAGCTGGAAATTTGGCAATCCACTGCTAGGCAAGATGTCTAATTTCATGTTCGATGTATGGGGCTAGACTTTAAGATTAAAATTTGGATGGAAAGCTAAAACAGCATTTCATCCATCCAGTTTAACTATGATGAGAAATGGTAACGTCACAAACGCAAGAAAATGACTCTGACTAAGGCGACATAAAGTAAATCCAAGGCTTCCTGCCAAAGTCATCAGTGGATATGCTAAAGTCATCAGTGGATATAATGAAATGGTGTAACTCTCAAGTGAAGTCGGCTTGCTGATGCATGGTTTCATAGCCTAAACAAACACAATTGTTCCGAGAGGCACGTCTAGCAATTCCGAAATGTAAAAATAAGAGCTTAATGCCAGTCACAGGAAGAAGTTATGAAAAATTACTGCTGCCCAGCATCAACTGAAAAACCCACCCAAGTTCTGAAGGCCTATCTGCTCACTTTGCTTCTCCCGGTCCTCAAAGGTGTCATGTAGAAGCTCCATGGACTCGTGTCCTCTACAGTAGAAGGAGAGGAAACGCTGCTCCTTTCCAGCCTTTCCAGCTTATCACTCCATTTTCTTTTGCTAAACCTCAAGGGGCTCATGTAAAAGTTGATGATGCTGTAATCCTTGGAATGGAAAAAGGGTAAAATGTGCAGCTTCTTTTGCTTGCTAGACTGCACACCTGCTGTGGTGGCCTTTTCTGGTTGAAGCCCATCAAGCACAGAATCGCTTTTCTTGTGGTGGTGCTTCGGCTTTGGCTTGAAAGATTGCGCAGGGCTTGCAAGATGTGCATGCCACCTCCTTTCCCAGGTGGTGTTGCTTTTGGCAGCAACGTGTTTGCTTTCAGAAAGATCCAGAGCAACAAGAGAGGAAATCGTTTTTTGGGCTTCATAAATATCAGTAGTGCTGCCAGTTGAAGTATCCAAAGCTTCGTCTAGCACAGCATGGGGCAAGAGAGGGCTCACTTGCTTCATACTGGGAGCATCCCTCTCGCCATCCCAGCTTGCTAACAAAGAGGGAACTTTCTTCTCAAAGCCAAGCCCCTGCGCCCCTCCACATGACACAGACCTGCTCCTGGGTAATCCTTTGGCGGCTGGTGTGTTCTGCTCCTGCAGCAGGCTTGCTGCTTTTGAGGACTTACTTCTTGAAAAGCTGATTGATGACTCACCATCCAAACCTTTGACAGAAGAATTGATGCAGATACCAGCATCTTTATCATTTACGGATTGAAGGCCTCTGTGCATGTCTTGTGTCCTGCATGCTTCCTTTGTCTTGCTAGCTTTGAAGAATAATGAGTACCAAGTGTGGTTTTTCGGCTGAAAATCAGTCTGTATCAACGACGCAACATTCTGAAGCTCCAAAGGGCCCTTCGCCCCCTCTCCATCACTGCTTTTCCTGTTTGTGAGAATAGGATCTGCTCTCAACCCTTTCTCTTCTCTGATATTGTCGATCCCCTGAGCTACCCCGACACTCAGAAGTTCGCAGTTTTTGCTGGCATCAGAGGTGAATGCAGTCTCAGTCTCAGCAGCTGCGTAGAACAAGTCTCTGAGGCTCTTCCTTTTCATAGTGACTGCATCATGTTCCAGAGACAAATGCGATTGATGCAGTGTTGGTCTGAATTCCCTCGACGGCACCACTGCTTTGTGCTCTGTTGAGCTCAAGATGAATTCAGCCCCACCATGGCCTGCCGATTCCGCAGCACAGCAAGACACCTTCGTAGTGGTAGTAGTAGTGGTTGTTTTTCTGTCCTTTGGGATGAAACCATAGGCACTGAAGCTCAAAGCTTTTCGTTCAGAAAACGATTTTGACCTCTTCATGATCAGATGTGAGGTAGCATTCCCTATTTCTGAGCTTAAACGGGAAGCCACTGTCCCTATTTTTGAAGTATCAGGGGCAACTTCCATCACTCCCCTCCCACGCACGCTTGAAGAAGCATCAAAGGAATAGCGTGAGAGAGGGCGGGGAATGCGAGATAACCTGCCCAGACGATCATTCAGGCATAAAGAGCAGACTCCCACTATCCTCTTGCCCGGATGCAACCAACACCTTTTGCATTCTTCTACTTCACAGTCCATCGCCATCCCCCTCTCCGAGTTACACCTTATTTTATGAAATAGCTAACACAGAGGACATCAAGTAGTTTGGATCAGAGCTCCATCATGAAACCCATCCCCAAAATTGTAGCTCCGAACATTATCTACTCTACTCTAGTAGCAAAATAGACAACACCCCAGCTCATGCTCACAAATTGTCGGATGTCCCTCCCCCCCTCATCTTCCTGTTTTGGCAGCAGCTTTATTATAAATTCCACATTTCAGCAAACAGCACACTATGTCTGTGTGTCTCACCAGCACTCATAATAAAAGTGCCGTAGCGGTAGCAGCATGCCCCACCCTACCTGAGCTCAATACCAGATCACAAACCTTCTTTCATCACAGAATTCAAAAGCCCCAAAAGGAACGGGGGTGTGGGGTGACGAAATGGCAAAGCCTGTGTGTACTGTGATGCATTCAGATGGATTTCATCAGGCTTGTACAAAACCCACTATAGAACTAGCAGGTACTTCATTCAACAACACTAGGGATAGAAGCTAGATGCCTCTGATGAAGGATATGGACAGACACATGAGATGTAGGCACATAGAAATTATGGTGGCAGAAGAGATCAGGAGCTGAAGATGGAGCCGTTGCAACCTGGTATGGTACATACTACACAGGGATATGAATGAATGAATGAACGTGAGTGAAAGTTGAAATAGTGATGATTCATTCAGAAATTAAGGAGGAAATATATGATTTGGTAGACACAACAATTAAGACTAAGTATGTAGGTGATTGGTTGTTAATATGTGGTCGATCTTAATTTACGCCTGATCCTGATGTGCATATGGAGACAATTATGGGTTCAAAGCAGTGACATCCGATCTTTTCTAATAATTGATGTCACCTTTGATTTTGCTCTTCATGTACTTTTTATCCATAGTTTTGTGGTTTCTTTGCAAACCAGCAATAAAGCAAATATAGTATATATTTTGTATATTAGTATATATCATGATTCATGATTTTCATGGGTTTTTGATCTTTTGATGTACAAAAGGTCCTGGCAAGAAGGTGTCCCGTCCTACGAGTTTAAGGAGCCTTGCATGCGGCCAAGGCCTCAAAAACCCATAAAGCCGTCCCAGAGAGTACTCTTTCATGCATAAGAAATCTAGGTAACTCATTTTGCAACATATGTCATCTATGGATTGGTATGCCTTGAGAGCCCATGAGCTTTATGGGCATAAAGTTTTGTGTGCACTTTAAAAATGCACCAACTTTTTCTCTCGAAACAAAAGAGGATGATTTTGCCATATCTTTAATGTCCTAGGAAATGAACTAAACAAGCCAACTCACAAAGCCTGAGGACCAATGTGCCTATGGGCAAAGGCCACAAGGCAAGAGTAGTAAAACTTTAGCCACCCAAAAAGTACAAAGAAAAATGACACTTAACCAATAGAACTTTTTTTCTACTCAAAGTCAAAGGGTTTGATTTCACAAAGGGGATGTGTGTGTGTGTGTGTGTGCGCGCGCGCGTGGAGAGAGAGAGAGAGAGAGAGAGAGAGAGAGAGAGAGAGAGATTGATTTATTTACTTATGTCTTTTTCCATGTCATAAGGCATATAAAACATAATAAGTAGTAAGATAGTCACTAGATGCATCAATGAAGTTGAAACAAACTTACATTACAACAGTTGTTGTGATTTTCAATGTTTTTTTTAACGCAACATTGTGTGTTATTTCTTTTTTCAATCATCTCGAGCATAAAAAAACCCATCACAACTAGGTTAGTCGGAATTTGTCGTTTGCAAACTCTATTGCATTTCGACACAAAGTAGAGAATCAACCACAACTAACCACCGAACAAGTCTTTTCACATGGCCACCTGGGCCATCAAATTTTGATGCCCAACCTGTCTGTCGAAATTTGATGGCTAGGTGTCCTTCGAACTTTTCCAGTGCCGTATTCTGACAACTCTGATGAATTTTGACAAACAAAGAGTCCGTTGGGAGGTCCGACAGTTGTGGCGATGATTATTTGACAAATAATGATCCGTCGTAATCCAACGTCTAGATTTATATCAAAAAAATAGTTGCAAGTGAATTGGGTTTTTGGAATGATATTTTTGGAAGGAAAATATTCTTGAAGCAATATTTCATGATACATTGGATTTGAATTAAAGATTAAGTATGAGGTATATGTCAAAATGACGTTCATTGTAACTACATTACAATGAAATCTCACATTTTAGTTTGATTCTAATTCTTACTGTAATTCACAGTCTAATGGCATTTTGAATCACATTCTATGTCATTCTAATGTAGAGTCGATTTCGCTAACCATTCCACAATTTAGAATCTAATCCACAATTTAAAACCTATTCCATAGACTATTCCACAAACTATTTCACAATTCAGGACCTTCTCTCTCTCTCTCTCTCTCTCTCTCTCTCTCTCTCTCTCTCTCTCTCTCTCTCTCTCTCTCTCTCTCTCTCTCTCTCTCTCTCTCTCTCTCTCTCCTCTCTCTCTCTCTCTCTCTCCCTCTCTCTCTCTCCCCTAATTCAACTAAAGTCTAAAATTTTATACATGTTCTGAAAACTTTAGGATTAAACATAGCTACTAAGTTAGGCAGATAATTATTTATCAATAGAGACTATTTACAATGTAAAAATCACTCACAACATGTTCCACAAATGAAACAAAATAAAAAAACACTTAATTGTAAGCTTGAAGTTCTCTCCCACAACTTGCTCAATTCAATCTCGTTTGCTTGTTCCAAGCTCTATCTTGAACACACACAGCATTTCAATCTTTTTTTCTTTCTTTTCCTCTTATATACAAATAGTTGAAATCATATACATCATTTGTTGGAATTCGATGCTCAGCCTCAAATCCATTCAATAATGAGCATTCTGACAAACCAGAAACAGAAGGCTCAAATTTCTGAACAGAAGATGAAAAATTTGGAATCAAATTTTCTAGAATTTTTTGATATTGTATCGACTCGAAAATTTCTATATTTTTGAGTCAGTGTATTTTTCAGCTCATTATATATATTTTTGATACTTGTAAATTTCGATATTGTCGGTCTAAATTCCGACCCAACGACTTCGCGTTGACAATCTGCCCACTTTGTACATGTGAAAGATTCAACTAGTTTTTGATCATACTATATTTTCATATTTGGCATATTGAGGCCAACTTTGTTTTTAGACTTAGAGATTGACTTTTTGAAGTTCATTAGTCTAAATGTCATTTGAATAAACACTTTTTGAAAGTGTGGGAAAGTTAGAAGGCGAGTTTGAGTAGATTCAAATTTGAATGTTGGGTACTTTGAATCTAGATCGAAAAATAGTAGGGTTAGCATTTTGGTGAGAAAGCCAAGTGGCCAAATAGGGTTTGGACCTATTATAAAAGGATGTAACTCTTGGAGAGAGTGATATTCTCTCTTCTCTATCTCATTTCATGCTTATACCTGGTTCTCTTGGGTTCTACTATCCATTGGTGCACTATACTTGTGATTGCATGCACTTTTTCGTGTAGAATGATCTATGTTTGCTATTTTGGATCCACACGTGTGAAATATAGTAGCTTGCTGATTTTGTATGGATAGCAACAATACTTTATTATTTCATTCAAGTTTGATCAAGTTCTATTAGTGCTTGCATCTCATTTTGTGTGTAGATGCTAATTTTTCTACATTGGTGAGATTGGTAGTGTATTTCTCTTTCTAACCAAAGATCTTTCAAGTGGATTGGATCTGAAATTTTTCACATGGTATCAAAGCTTGTGTTTCAGGTTATGAAGGAGGAAATCGGATCTATCAATGATTTGGTGAACATATCAAGGCTAGAGCATGCTAGAGGCGATTCTACACCAAAATTGAGTTTTTTGCTTTTGTAGATTGGATCTTTTGTAGATCAAAACCTATATAGGTTTTCAACTTGATCAATTCCGATTTTTGATTTCACATACTGGATTTGGCCAATTTTTGGATCATTGGATCAGCCTTAGTGTTGGCTAATAGATTGCATATCAAATTTTCAGCATTTGCATGTAGATTTAGAATAGTCAATTTTTGTGATTTTGTCAAAACCCTAATTTTGATTGGATCTCTAGATAGTGAGGTTGCTAGACTTCATTTGAGTGTGCTTCAATCTTAGGAAGTGGCAAAAGTCATTAGATTGAGGATAGATCATAGGTTGATCAAGATTCCATGATTATATGTGTTGATTTGCTTGGTATAAGTGCTAGAAGAGAATTTTTGAGATAGTTTCAAATCTTGGTGATTTCTTTTGAAAGCATTTGTTGTTGTTCAAAGGAGTGCTTTGTGCATTGAAACAGGTTGAAAAAGAAGATCAGGCCATTGCGACATGGCACCCTCAATTGGAATCAAGTTGAAAGCTAATGATAGGCTTACCTCAAGTAACTATTCATTGTGGAAAGTGAGGATGGAGTCACTCCTTGAGATTAATGATGTTTTGGATATTGTTGTAGGTTTGGAGAGAGACCAGCAACACAACAAGATCAAGTGAGGTATGACAAGAGGGCCAAGAAGGCTCTACACATGATAAAGATGAACATTACCAATGAGCTTCTCAAGGAAGTTGGTAAGTGCACATCATCTTTGGAATCTTGGAATTCATTGAAGAAGCTTATGAATCCAAGTCTACTTCTAGAGTGTTGACTCTAAGAAGGCAAAATCTTTTCTTGTTTGCAAAAGAATGAAGAAAGTCCAAGTACTTTTTTTTGAGGATAAAGGCATTGAATGATGAGTTCGCTTGAATTGATAAAAGCATTAAGGAAGGAGAGCTTGTTCAAGTTATTCTTAATGGCTCGTTGGATACTCATGCTAACATTGTTCAAAGTATTGCTATTCAAAATACTTTGCCAAGTTTGATGGATCTTCAAGCGAGATCTTGATCAATGAGGAATATAGGCTTCAAGCAAGAAGTGGATCTACATCGACACTTCAAGAGGATGCTATGTCCAAAAAGGGAAAATTCAAGGGCAAAACCAAAAGTGAGTGGTCTAAAGGGCAAGATCAAGTGGCAAAAAGAAGGATAGATCAAAGCTCAAGTGCTTCTATTGTGCATCAAAGTGAGTGCTACAAGAAGAAGAGAGATCAAGGAGTCAAGCAAGGTAATCTTACTCTTGATGAGGATGGTTTGGATGTTCAAGATGAAAATGATGATGCTTTTGTGATGTCTTCATGTATGCTTTGCTCATGATGGAGATGTAGATCCTTGGTGGATTGATAGTGGAGCAACTTCACACATGACCTTTCACAAAGAGTACTTCACTTCTTTGTTGGCATATGGAGATGACAAGAGGGTGATCTATACGGCCAATGATGGTGAGTGTGCAATCAAAGGAATTGGCACAATTCCTATTTCTCTCTTTACAAAAAGGAATGTTCATTTGGAGAATGTCTGGTTTCTTCCATATATTACCAAGAATTTGCTTAGTGTGAGTCAAATGCAAAGTAAAGGCCTTAAGGTGGAGTTTGATGGAGATGCTTGTTTGACCAAAAGGAAGGATGTCTTGATTGGGAAAAGGTAAAAGGCAAGGGAAGTTGTTCAAACTAGATGCTTGTGTTATTGCTAACCAAGTTGGATGTGTTGCAAGGGAGCAAATACCTATTCAAGAGGTTTGGCATAAAAGGATGGGACACCTCAACTTCAAGTCATTGGAGGTAATGGCTAGGAAGAAGATTGTGATAGGACTTCCAAGTTCCTTAAGTGGCATCAAACATGTTTGTGAGTCTTGTGTGCTTTGTCTAAGTCACATAGACTACCTTATACTAGATCTATATCTAGATCTACAAAAACTTTTCGACTTGTACATTTGGATATTCATGGATTTACTACAATTAGCAAAAGTGGATTTAAGATGTATGTAACATTCATTGATGATTTTAGTAGATTTTGTTGGATCTATCTACTAAAGAGCAAGGATGAAGTGTATGATGTCTTTACCAAGTTCAAGAATGCAAGGGAGAACCAATTTTCCACAAAGATCAAGTTCTTAAGGAGTGACATTGGTGGTGAGTACATATCTACCAAGTTCAAGGCCTTTTGTGATGAGCATGGGATCAAGAGGGAGTATACAACATCAAGGACCTCACAACAAAATGGAGTGGCTGAAAGGAAGAATAGGGACTTTATGTGAAAGTGCTAAACTATGAGGTTAAGTGCTAATTCTTGACAAACCATTTTGGGATCAAGCTTTGTTGTGTGCCAATTTCTTGTGCAATAGGTGGCCCAGTGCTATTTTGGATGGAAGGACACCTTTTGAGATGCTATTCGAGAGGAGGCCAAGTGTCAACTTTCTAAGAACCTTTGGATGCACATGCTATGTCAACTTTACTCTTGATGATAGGACCAAGGAGGATCCATCTTCAAGAAGAGTTATTTTTGTTGGATATAGTGAGGTGAGTAAAGCCTGCAAGGTTCACATTCCATTTACTAACTAGGTAATTGTTGGTAGAGATGTCATTTCTGAATGAGGGAACATTCCAAAAGTGTCTTCCAAGCATGGTTGATGGTAGTGTGGATGGATCTAACATTCTTGATGTTGTTGAGAAGGATCCTACTTTGAATGGTGATTGATGATGGACCTTCATCAAATCAAAAGCCAAGGAGAACATCAAGAGAAAGACAAGTACCTTCAGGGCTCACATATGATCAAAAGGGTAAGCAAGTAGTTTCTGGAAATTATGTTGCTTTCCTAACCTCTTTGGATGATCCTACAAGTGTAGATCAAGCAAGGAAAGAAGAGGAGTGGATCCAAGCAATGGATCTTGAGTATTAAGCTCTTATGAAGAGTGGAACATCTTTTGGAGGATCTTCTTGTGTAGATGGAGCTATGGCAAGTGGATGTGATGTTATCTTGCTGTAAAACCAAGTAATGGATTTGGAAAACAAAGTCTGTTCAATGACTTTGATGGTCAAGTTGAAGATCAAGAGGTTGATCTCAAAGGGCTTCAACAACATGAAAGGATAGATGGCAATTTGGAGCTAGTCAAGAGCATCAAAGGAGAGGTAATTGGCAAAGATGGTTATGGATTTGTTTTTTGCAGCATATTGAAGACTCAAGTAAGGTCAAAGGAGCAGCAAGGAAGTGTTGTTCAAGTTTACTTTACTTTTTTCTTTCTCATGTTTGAGCAATTTCATGTGGATGTATGCAAATTGTCAAGATATGGTCAAACTAGCTACATTGGTGAGCATTGTTTTGATGTTGGATTTGTACTAAGCATTCTTGCTGGTTTTGCTGATGGAAATGAGGTTATTGGAGGTTCATTATGTCACTCATTCATGTTCAAGTCATCAATGTATGATGGTATCTTTTGGCAAGATGGAGATGGAAGAAGCTCATTCATGGAGTGTCATGGTGGGATACATGGGCAACAAAGGGACAAAAGATGAGGAAATATGCAAGCAGTTGTTGTCACTCACATTTATTGTTTGTTTGTTATATTTTTCTACAGAGTTCACAGTTGAAAGCATGGAGGAATCATCTCATTTTTATTCTATGTGATTCTTATGTCACATTGAAATGATATTGCAACATTTTGTGAGGGACCAAGTCAGTTGCAAAGGGAGGTGAAGCTTCAACATGTGTCTTCTGTAAAGATTTCATATT
>CM055114.1:7399043-7479437 GCA_029204225.1 Diphasiastrum complanatum
TCTCTAATACTGAAATACCAATAACCAAAAGTCCTGGACCTGGAGAGTCATAATTGGAAAGCCAAAAGCCAAGAGGCACTTGCTCAGCTTGTTGGCCCTGGCCACCTCCTAAATAGGGCGAGTTTCCTCTAGGAGGGAGGAGTTGTAGAGAGAGTTAAACAATGGACCCAACTTCCCTTAGGAAGGTTCCCCCAACTTAATAAACTTGGGCATTAACAATATTTGCCTCACAATTTTAACACTCCTTTTAGAATCCGCAAGATGTTGTCTGGGCCAAATGCTCTCACACTCTGCTTCGATGGAGGATCGTGCCACAGTAGGTTGCTTCTTGCTAACCCAGGAGACAGGACCAACAGGAACATATACCTTGATAGGGACCTCCTGCTTTCCACATCACTCGCCCAGACGAAATCACAGTAACCTATCAAGTTTAGCTCACTGTGCACATCATACTCGAGTCCTTAAATCTACCATATACTCACTCACCGTGCCAAGTGCATAAATAAGTCAGGATGCATAATGGTGGCATAAATCCGACTTCCAACATATATTTTTCCATCATTAAAACCCCAATTGAGACATGAACTTTTACAAATATTTAGATAATGTTTTTCCACTTATTAGATATCACACTATAACATATGGTTGACTCGAACCGGCGGACCTTAGGACTTTGTGAAGATTGACTCTTGGTTGTTTTGTTCTACAGGTGAACACCTTCCTTCAATGTATTCCGGGTGTTCCTTGGTCTTTTTATATGTAAAACATAAGTAACATCAAAAGGTTCAATGTTCATCGTCCACATTACAGACAGAGTAGCTTCATTAAATTGGCCTTCACATTTCATATGACATTCAGCAAAACCAGAGGAAGCTTGTACCATTTAAACTTGGGCCCTCAAAAATTCCATTTTCTGAAGTGGCAATGAAAGCAGTTGCCGTTGCTGCTGCTTGATTGGCTGCAGTAACAGCAAATTGGGGAGGACACAGTAAGCCATCAAACTGGCTTATAACTTGTAAACTAGATAAAAATGCCTTCCGACGAACACCCGTGAACTTTTTCTCTTTTGAGTTTCCATTTTTGCCACTACTTTCCAAAGTTTCTGTGGAGTGTTGCAGAAAACTCTCTTCCTCTTCAATTGCAGCAGCAGAAGCTAGTGGTACTATAGACAACAACATGGCTAGACGTGATTCAACGTGATGCCTGGGACCTTCGATATGTTCACGCTCCTGAAATGACAGGAATAGTTGTGCAAGAATGGAATAGATAATCAGAACAGAAACAACAGCTGCTCAAACTATGCCCTTATGTATGACTAAGAAATTTTATTTTCAACCTGCTTTTTAACCAATTGGATTTCAAAATTTCTAACTGCTTTCACTGACCACTTTTCATACCCTACCTACATTTACACTCAATAATTTGCCATTTTTCCACTAAAAAATAGACATTTACCACTTCTTCAATCAGCATGCTTGACTTTACTGTTGGCAGTCAAAACTATTGTATAGCATGCCTTACTACTAGTCCCAAGCAAGAAGCAACCACTGAGGGTAAAAGATCTTACATCTACCAACTTACCCTGTCAACAAGGCGAAGTGCTGCAGTCCAGAGTCCCAAAAACAAATCATGCCAGGTTGCACTTTGAATGGCCTGAAGTGACTTCATCAAATCTGAAACATGTCAAAGATTCATATCTCCAGTTAGTGCTGAATGAGTATCAGCCAGCCATTACCCAGAAGCTTTTACACATACAAAAAGGAAACCACAATAACTATCTAGTCATGAAGCTTGATAGTGCACAAGAGCTGACATGAAGCCAAAGATGGATATTTCCACAGTCAATGCATTGAATCTTATCCTTCTATAACCATCCAGTCTAAGAGCGAAATGCCAAAATTGCAAAAACCTATATTAAGAAGTATTAGGTTCATACTAACTCCACTGCCAACGAGCAAGAATCTTCAAAAGAAGCAGAGTGCTTCAATCTTTTTAGTCTTGATCGATAACTTGCATTTCATACAAGAAAATTATCCCCCTAAACCCTCCCAAAGTCATTGTGCCTTACACAGAATATCACAGGGACGTTTTAGAAAGATGCCAAACTAAAGATAATGAAAGCGTCTAAACTAGCTTCAATAAAACAGTGTGGTAAACCACATAAGAGTCAAGGGCTTGCAGGAGCAGGCAGCTGAATCAGGGGAAAGAGCTTAATCATTGGAAGTCTTTTCTGTTTTTGCTTCTAGAACCTCATCCCAGTACAAAATGAACCTCCTACAAAAACCTCTGAATGGGTTGTTTGCACCATCAGTACAAAGAAAGTAATGTGTACATGTCAGAAGAGAAATTTGGCTCATATTGTTGGCCGCCAGTCCCTACAGTGTTCAGATCCACATCTGTTTAGGTCACTTGAATTAATTACGTGCAGCATTCATTTTTCGTTAAAGAGAAACTCCTTTTTTATTTCTACTTCTATTTTTCTCTATGGTAGTTGGATTTTTGGATCATTGGATTCCCCTAACCAAATAGCTGAGGATAGTAATTAAATTTCTTCAAATCAAGTTTCAAAAGGCAGCTAAAAATTCAAGTTTTGCTAGTTTCTTATAGGTGTTCTCACTTTTTGAAAGTTGGGGAGATTTAATATCCAGATTTTGGGGTTTGTCAGGCTTTTTAGCGCATATTATAGTGGTACGTCATGCCTATTTTCAGAGACCTCACTGAACTTCAGAGACTAGAGGATTCAGAGGGGCATGAGTGTGGTTGGCTTCCATGACAGTTGAGAGACATGGCATTTCTCTCAAACCCCTAGAGCTCATTCTAATGAGCATTCAAAATATTTAAGTTGCAAAGCATACCGGTAAGAGCCTGAGCTGTAGATGTCGCAGGAACCCGCCTATTTTCCATAGCATTCTCCATGAAAATGTCAAATGGAAGCCAAGCTGCTGCAGGACCATTGCCCCATGCATTGCTAGAACCCCAGGTGCAGGTACCAGTGTCTAAAAGCACCTTAACAACAGGGACCTGATTAGGCTGCCATTCATGGTACAACCCTTGCTGTAAAGCCTTTGCCAAATGGCCAAAAGCATCAGCTGCTTTTGGCACTTTCAAGGATGTGTCATGCAAAAAGTCCTCGAGTGATTGTAGACATTGCGCAAACAAGCTCCATCCTTCAGGCCTAGACAAACGGCAATCACTTAGTATGGAGATTTGTGCAAGATCAGAGCCAGATTTTATCACAACAAAGAGACATTTTCAAAAATCAATGGTGGTAGCAATGAAACAAATTCAAGGCCCAAAGAAGATGATTCCAGAAAATTCTTCACTTTCAAAGCACTCATAAATTGCAATACAACAAAGTGTCTCTTACGAAAAGAGCTACTGATAACTAGAAGTTGAAAATAGATATTGATTGGTTTCTTATACCCATCTGCATTTTAAACTTAGCACGTAGTAAGCCTGAAATGGGAAGGATTTTTCAATTTAATTTCTGTAATGCGCATAGCTAATATGCCATATACTAGCGTGACTTGTGTGGTAGGAATGCATCAAATGGAACCATACAAAAGCCCAATTCTTGCTGGTCAAATCTAGCATGTGGTGCAACAAACTGGCGAAGCGGTGCACCAAGCTTTGAGAGTCTCTTTGTTCACAATAAATATAATCATTTTTCTTTGTCTAATAGATCAAGTAATTAGTTTAAAACAGAAAGGGACAGTCTTGCACCAGGAAAGGCAGAGCACCAATGACTTTGAAACCTGGCTGCAAGTCTGTGCACCTGATAAACAAGACTAATAAGCTTATTTCCAGCTATAAAACACACAAATTAATCTCTGGGTACATATCAGAAGTTCAGCAACAAGGGTTTGGATGTTTCCTTGTCAACTTCCAGCTGTTAAACAAGAACAGGAGTGGAGGATAATGTGACGGTCAAAGAGGGATCTTAAGCCTAAATAAATAGCGATTCTAACAAGATGTATATGCAACCATATGTTGAACCTTACCGATTTCCCCGTGCCAGGCGTAACAGTGATGCACTCTTTTTGTTGAGCATGATCTTTGCGAGAAGCTCAACTGCCCGTATAGTGTTTCTCTCTTTAGTGGGCTTTTCTCTGGTTGGTTCCTTATCATCTTCAATGACAACTACAGCAGAGTCCTGACCGTGTGAGACATGTGTTGAATTGCCATTTTCTTCTTTTTGCATCTCAGAAGGGCAAATTGATGATCCCAAGTCCTCGACTGTTGCATGTGCAAGTTTGTAGACCAACAAAAAGAGAAAATGCACACAAATGGCCCCGACCTCTTTGACGGAAACTCCGATGCTTTTGGAAATGCTAAGCACTTCATCCACGGCTTCTATAATCCTGCAGGAAAATGAAAAAGCGGCAGAAGATGAGGTCCCAGGACAGCTGATACACTAAAATCCTATAACCTGACCTTTGAAATTGAGTTTGCCTACTTCATTTAGCAAGCTGTTTGAATGTGGGGGGGTATTGACATGGGGCTATTCCCCAAAATTACCATAAATTTCACTACTAATTGATGACACTTTACTCACATCAGCCTCTGTTCTATGTGATGCAAGGGACATCATTCATCTGGCACATGACCATTTGTAACATATCCACAGCAGTAGAAAGTTGAACAACGATATTTGGAGTTTCATATGGTGCAAAATTTGTATTTCCACCTTTGTTTTGCCAAGCATCGATTGATGCAAGGCTAGTCTCAAACAAAAAGTGATGTTAGGAGTCGAACTTAGGACCCATTCTTAGTTAACTTATTCTTCACAGCAACCAGCAAGTATGTGATATCTTGCATGCGACTCTATTATGTGCTACTAAACTTATGGGCTATTAGTCTTTAAGCACGTGTGTAGGATAGTGAATACCAAGGCCAAATGTAGTATTTGGTTCAACGGAACAGTAGGGTTATTGATGAGGCCACATGGGGAGTCCATTGAAGTCTTTGCACATGCAATGAGCACTTGTTGCTACTATTCAATCTCTGGTTATGGAGGATCCCTTGCCCTTGAAATGGAACCATGTATTTTCACTTTCAGTATCACTTACAATAATTACATCAAATTGTTACTTTCAATACATGTTGCTCATATTGGCCCATCATGTTTTTTGATGTTATAGTAGGCATCATATCCAGGAGGCCTCACTTGGACCCTAAGACTTTCATGCGTATAGTTCAATATTAGTTGGGCCAATATAATTGGTTTTTCATTGGTACATCTCAATAAGGTGCAATCTATCTTGGCATTCAAGCTTATGTTAGCCCTAATTATTGATACCGAATAGAATGGAAACTCCTAGAGTTCCACAAACAGAATAAATAGGGGTAAGTTATTAGTAGCTAATCATTTTGACACTTTGTAAATTCTCTTTAGGAGACTCAGATTGCAACTCCTTGTAGGAAAATTGTGACTATATTCCATTGATTGGTGATTGGTCTCCATACAATGTCTTTTGCAAGAGATTGCTATATGATTCATAATTTGTTGTCCATTATGTTGTGTGTGATGCTTATGTGAAAGATCATGTTCTTTAATAGAGGGGACAAATACTATATGATGGAGCTTCTATGAAACTTGCAAAAAATAGCCTCATTCTTAACAGAAATTTATGTGCTTGCATTAGATGACAAAAGAGCAAATACTTGTTTCAGATTTAAGGCCACATAATTTGGAATTTAGCTTTGCATTTCGATAAAAACCATAGATACCAAGACTTTCTTCAAAACAGTAAATGAAACTTGGTTATACTTTGAGGTAAAGCTTTGAACAACTATGTGTCAATTGAAGATGGGGGGGAAATTTTAGTGCCATCCAAAAGTGCCTTCTTCAGAAAGAATAGAAAATGGATAGAAGTGCTGGCACTAAAGTGGTTCAAAAAAACTATCCATGAGCTACTTGAAATTGTTCTTGTGAAATTACTATGAAAAAGAGAGCAAGATTGCTTAATTGCACCAAGCAGCATCGTGAGGGATAAACTTGAAGGTTCCGTCTGCTTGCCCTAATAAGTGCCAAACCTCAGAACTTTATGGCATTATCTCATACATCCAAGCTAGAAGCCCATAACTCACAAGGCATACATTGGTGGACAATAGAGCTCTGTTGTACTCTGATAAATGCTTTCCGAATTATATTAAGCTTATGCTTCCATTATTCTTGATAGACCCTGTATTAACTTTGAACTATGTGCTTCAGCTAATATAGCTTACCTATATGAGCCATGTCAGTTTTAGCTCATTAGAAACCATAACCTTTTTCCTTGAACGAGTTCATGCTAGATCATTGTTCAAAGTTTTCACTTTAATTCTGTAGAGTATTGAGTTGTTTCACATGTTTCCTGCTTTCCAGCCTGAAGAAGTACTAAAACTAAATCGAGAAACTAGATGATTATAAAAAGTGCACAACCATAAGTGCTGAGGAGCTCCAAAGCTTTTAAGTTAACTAAGATGGTAATGGTTAATCACTATTTCCTGCACGAGAACAAAGCAGGACTACGCCACTTGCATAATCACAGGATTAGTTTTTGAGATTATGAATAATGAATCACCTCTCAGAACTGTAAAGGATGTTGGACGACGCAACGGAAAAAGTATACGTGCTCGCAAGCTCCAAAAAGGCGTTGTACATGTATGGTTGCTGAGTGCGAACAGGTATGACTCTGCCAGCAAGTAAACAGTCAATAGAATACATTAAACTTCATACAAGCCTGCCTTCACTTACTTGAATTGCAACAAGGCATTTGATGGATTGCAACAAACGTTTTGCTGATAATCCATGGCAAAAGCATATTAAAGCTATCTGATATAATCAGCAAATGGGGAAGAAAGAGACGGACGAAGCCACTGAACGAATGGGGTGCAATGAGATGCAGAAACCCACTTGGAGGTCAGGAGAGCCAGCACATGCATAGGAAAGACGAGATAGGTAGCCATGGAGTATTTCAGGTACAGCCACACAGCAGAAGAAGGGACTGTTGGGGGTGGCTTGAAGGCATTGGTGAGCAGCCACTGGCCCAATTCAATGCTGGGAATGGGCGCCCCCAGGTGTTGCAGTGCTGTTGATAGATCAATCCCCCATATGAGCGGCGCATCCCCTCTTGCCAGCGCCGCCTCTGTGATCTCTGCTACCGTCTGCAGCACCTGCATTCTGTCTGTGTTCTAGTTCTGTAAATTTACGCAGTTAACAGAAGTGAGAGGGGGGATACAAAGCAGCTCTGAGGGCTTCTGCTATATCCGTCCTTACCAGCACTGCATCAAATCAAACAAAACTACATGCTAGAAGAAGTCAAGGAGCTGCAAAAAAGAGTTCTTTCGCATCTTGCAAGCCAGGAACAGAAAGTATAGTACAGTATCGAAGGATCTATCCATCGCCCAAAAGCAAAAAGCCGCTCAGATTCTCGGGCAGAGCTCGAAGGAAGGAAAGACGAAGAAATATTCCCTCACACACTCTTCTGCTTCCACCCCGCTCGCAAAACCCTTCATTCCTCGATAGAATATTCCTTTTAGATTCTTTCGCACCCATTAAGACTAGAAGCACCTCCAGCCAAATGAGAGAATATTCTTTGAAGATGCTTTCGCTTCCAGGGGTGCCTCCTTGTGGCTTGGGAGGCCAGAAAGTTTGACTTTGACCCACCCAAATAAAAGAGTGCCTTGGACCTTTTCTTTTCCTTTTTATTGAATTTTTTTTAATTGTTTATTCCTTTACCCCACCTCAAAGAAAATTTTCATTTCTCACTCGTTTGCTTGCTCGAGGAAATGAAACTGACCTTGGCGAATGAGTTGGTGCCACTTGGATGGCAATCAAGCCTTTATACAATGTGTATTGTGAGACTTGTGGTTGGGGAAACTCATTAATTCTTTTTTATTTTTAATTGTCGTAAAAATTCCATGGAAGGTTCATATTCATGGCACACAATCTCCAAAAAATTTATTTTATGCAAACTCTAAAAAAGTCAATAGCTTCGAGACCTTTTTTTCTTCCAAAATAATGTAGAAGATTTTTTTTTTTTTGCACGTTTTATTCTCAATATATGGAACATTTTTAGGTCACGTACTTATGGATTCTATTGAGAGCATGGGGCCAGCATCCCCATCCTTTGCACAATCAAGAGAGAATGCTTGACCACATGCACACTTTCAGTTGTGTTAGTGTTAATGCACAACTTTGAGATGTGGACAATAGCCTTTGTATGGTGGAACTTACCTTGGTGAGCAGATTATAGGAAGCCCCAAAAGCGAAGTAGTTTGAATGGAGTTCCTAATACAAAACATGCAAAATGAGGCTGGTTCTATTGCCTAGTAGTGAACTTCCACTTTCCTATAGCTATCATTTGATTATGTTGTCAATTATAGTTAAATTCGAACTAATGTTCATCGAGATACAAATGTAACAAGCCTTGTGATGATATCAGCAACAATGCATTAAGTGACTTAACCACAAGGCTTCGACAAGAACTTTCTATGGTACATATCATAGTTCATACATTGATACAAATACAATATGTTACAATCGTATAACTCCAATGTTTTGTAGCACAGTGGATAAGAGCCTGGCTTGTGAGCTTATCCATCCATGTTTTGTCGTACCTACACCTCTTGTTTGCTAAGTTTATAAGATTCAACACTCCATTACAAAAAAAAAATTTAGAGCATTATGCATATGTCCTTCTTGTGATGGCTACCTAGCTCTTAATTTCTCACAATGATTGTCTATCCCTAATGTCATGCATTTTGGCGAATTGAGATCCAATACCAAACTTTGTTGGCCTCGACTCTAGCTCGAATGCTCGAACTCGAACTTGACAGTCCTTGTAGGCTATCAGAGTTCTTACCAAACAAAAGAAAAACAATGAACTAAAAATTGATGTTGGGTGAATGGAAGGTTAGTAGTGTCGATGGGGTTAGAAGTGGAGGAAGGGAAAAGGTGGTGTTGGGAGCCTACCAGAGCCCTGTGGATTGGTTGGTGATTGAGTTCCTTGCCCTTGGAGTTGGCCTTGAAATGACAAGCCTTGATTAGCAACTGGAGGTTGTTAGAATCCTGCTCCATCTCCACCATATGATCCATCAAAGTGAGGCCCGGAGTCATGAAATTGGGCATGCTCTGCATGGACAGAAGGCGTTGAATGGACAACTGTCTTTAATGTTTCTTCCAGGATGGCAATATGCTGGTTGAGGGCCTCGACGGAAGTAGTATACGTTTGTTGCATTTTGGAGTGCTGCTCTGTCGTGGCTTTTAACTTTTGTGCCAATGCTTGATATGCCACCACTGGAATCAGAGTTCCCTTAGGAATAGTTGGTGGTGCGAAATCATGGAAACTCACCAGTTTTAATTGTTCCTTCATAGTGAAACGTGTTGCTTGTGCATTTGCTAAGGCCTTGTCCCGCTCTACTGTAAGGTTGTCGATGACAGTTTACATGTTGGAGATCTTCCATTGGAGTTGGTTCTGGAGGTGGCTAAGCATTTGCTATTGTTGTTGATTATACGCATTGAGATTCTGGATCTGCTGCTGCTGTTGCTTGTTTTCCACCTCCAACCTTGCGTTGTTTTTCTGGAAGATCTGCCATGGCACCATCATCAAATTGTCTCATGGTATAATGACCCCCTAAAGTGCCGAAGAGGTTGTACTGAAACTCATTCACCAACCAAGCCGCTGTTTGGGCTGTGAGGGGTAATTGCTCCTAAGGGCCAATGTCGGAGAGTGTGCGCGTATAATTAGGATATGGCATGGGGTTGAATGGCAAAAATTTGTTGTTGCTGCTATGTCTTCTCTTCGTTGTTGGGCCTTTGGAGTGAGGCCTCCTGCTGCGCTAGAACCTCCTTTGGGACTTGAGAGGATTTCAAGCTCCCGCCAGATTCAGCATACTCTATCCCTATATCACTATATAAGATATCAGGGGGGGTGGTCTCGTCTGTGCGGATTGCCTTACCCTTCTGCTTCTTTGTTGGTGTGGTGTGGGTGAAACAAGTTTGGCTAATAGCTGAGGGGTGGCGCGCTTCCTGGTGCTAGGATAGATGTCTTCTAGCTCTTTGATAGTCATGGCCGTCCTATGTCTGAGTTTCTTGGTGACCAACATGTGGAGAAGATATCCACATTTGGTGGTGGCTTTTCAAGCTTTTAGGGCCCCGCACAATATGTCTGACACTTTCTCTACCCACTTGTAGTTCTAGTGGGATCATTCATGGTGATGGTTAATGAAAATAGATCGCTAGATGAAATACAATCCATTTTGACTGTGTGGACCTCAACCATGGCCACGAGAATTTTTGAGCTTGCCCTAAGTTTTGGATCTACGAGGAGGCGAATAGCAATGTCGGCGTTGGTTTGGGCAATTGTCTTTTCGTCGTCCATCAGAAACTTAGTGAAATATTTGGCATCATAACTGGCACCTTTGCCATGGATCGTCTTGCCCAGGTTAGGAAATCCAATGCTCTGTAAATGCTCTGGGGAGATGTCGATGATGGTAGAACTGCCGCCTTTAGATGTGATCCGAAAGGTCTGGAACTCGTCTGAATAGGTTGAGTAGGTAGCTTGGATCAAACTCTTGCTTTGTTGATCAGTGAAGTATGTCAGATCAAAGCCAAGGTTGGTAAGAATATTCTTGGCTAGGATAAATTGCTCGACATAATTCTTAATGGAAATCAAGAAGATATCGCCCAAATAAGGCTTAGGGGCCTTGCAACGATGGAGGGAGAATGATGAGTCGCGAGAAGCCATGGTAGCGGTGATTCTAGATTATTCTAGAAGTTTTGAAAATTCTAAAAAATTTCAGCACGAATTCGGGAGCAGAAATCTAGAATGAACTTGTGGAGAGGATGGTGGAGGCCTATGTATAGACTTTTTTTATACGAATTCGCAATTTCTCCTAGAATTCATTTTCAGTGCCCACAATTTCCTAGTGAGGTTTGCAAATTTTGAGGCACTATTCTGGAAGCCGACGAATTTCTGCAAGTGATTTTTTTTACAAAATGATAGTACAAAAATTAGTCTGATTAGAATTCGCGAAGATGACAGAGAAATCGTGGAGATGATCTACAAATTCTGTCGGTGGGGATCTGAGGCAAAAACTAAATTTTTTCTATTTCTAAAAAGTTTTTTCTCTGAGACAGAATTTGTGGAGGTCAAAAATAGATCATGCATACTAAAAAAGGGGTTGGGCGAATTCTATCTGATGTGGTTGTGGGAATTTTTTTTTGAAAAGAATGATTTTTGTGGTTTTGACAGAAAAAGACTGATTGTATGCTTGATCTGATGGTATCTTGATGTTCTGAAACAAGAAAACACAACAAAAATTGTTGAAATGGCAAGCAGACAATAAACAATATTAAAGTTAGGAAATAACGCAACCAATACATATCAAGATAAAAATAGGGCTCATTGTACTTTCTCAGTTTGCTCCCATTGACCATAATGTCTAAAAGATTGTCTTGTAGGGTTTGGAATTGAACATATCCGGAGGCAAATATCTTTTGAATGACATAATGTCCTTGGCCAGAAAATTTGAGTTTTCCTTTAAAGGCTTTGGCTTGGTATAGCAGAACCTTATCTCCGACCTGAAACTCTTTGAGTTTTCAGAATCGATCGTGTCATGCTTTTTGTCGTCGTTTGTGGACTTGTTGAGCATGGATGCTGATCCGACATATTTCACGTAGTTGTTCCAGATAAAATAACTTGTTTGCTAAGATCTGTCGATTATCTAGCTCAAGATTATAGGCTACTAAAAGGGACGTAATATGGAATTCTACAGGCATAACGGCTTCTTGGCCATATACTAGCTGAAAAGGGGCTAAGCATGTGGCTCGCTTCGGGGTAGTGCGGTAGGCCCATAGAGCACAACACGAAGTTTTAGTTCCCAATCGGATCAGTTGGACTCGACGACTTTGGTGAGAATGCCACATAAGATTTTGTTTGTGGATTCCGCCTGGCCATTGCATCGTGGATAATACGGGGAACTTTTGCGATGGACCACAAAAAATTTGGAAAGTAGATTGCTATGACAGAGTTAAAAAAATGTGTACCCCTATCACTAATAAGTTCTCTAGCAAATCCGAAATGAACGATAACCTGTTCATAGAGAAATTTTGTGGTAGAATGAGCGTCAACATTGCGAACACCTCTTGTTTCAGCCCATTTTGTACAATAGTCCGTAGCTACTACGATATATCGTGATTGAGTGTGTCTAGCAGCGAGACTAATGGGTCCAACATAGTCATTTCTCATTTATGGAAAGCTTGATCCATTGTGACAGGGTGTAAAGGCATGTAGTCAGTCTTCTGAAATCGTTTTGTTCGTTGACAAACATCACAGGCCTTAGTGTAGGTGTGCGTATGCTTAAAAAGAGCTGGCCACCAAAATCCTACCAAGAGGATTTTCTTAGCAGTCATGTTGGAAGAGAAGAACAATGACGACTGGGGAGACCCACTCAGTATGTTCGATTTCATAGATGAATCCTGCATCTAACAAGCGCTGGAGTTCTTCTTTGATTTTGGCCTTGTAGATCAGATTGCATCAGTAGGGACGACTAGCAGTTGGCCTCGCACCCGGTTTAAGCGGAATACGATGCACAACTACTTGTGTGGTGAGACTCCTTTCATGTCTTTATAGGACCAAGCAAAGACATTTCTATATTTGCATAGGAGCTTTTCAGGCCGTCTGCGTTGTTCTTGATTGAGATGAGCCCCGACGTGGACAACGTATTCGTTACTTTCATTTGGCTCACGCAAGGAAAGAGTGATGGTGCAAGCAAGGCCTTCGTAGGGCGAATTACCATTTGGCTCACGTTGAGCTTGGGGTAATTGGATTGTGACATCCTCAATCGTATAGTCCTTAAAGTATACAGACACTCTTGGTATCATGTTTTTTGACCATAACTTTGGCAACTGGTTCCACTTTGGATGACTGCTGCGGAAAGGCCTTGAGTGGAAGGGCCTCCATGTAGTTGAGGATCTGAATGTCAGAAATGTCCAAATCATCTAGGCAATTTTGAATTCGTAAGACATTCTCGTCATCTACGAATAAGTCTTCTGATTCATTAGTAGGTAGCTATGCAACATTTAACAACTCATCATGGTGTGGAAGAATATCAATAAAATTGATAATAATGATAGGTGTCTAGATCAGGAATTTGTTCGGTATCGATCAGAGAAGTATAGGTACAATCATCCTGATGTTGAGCACAAGAATCGACATTCACACAATCAATGGTAGCTAAACTGTGACTCCAGTTTATGATTTCAGTAGATTCAACATAATGACCTTTTTCATGGGTGGACTCGTATGGCTCAAACACTGAATCAGTAGCTAAACTGTGACTCTAGTTTATGATATCAGTAGATTCAATATAATGATCTTTTTCGTGGGTGGACTAGTATGGCTCAAACACTGAATTAGTAGTAGAAGATCCTTCATCGTGAAATCATGCGGGTTTGAGTTTGCCAGATGAATCAATGGTAACAGAGCTGTCTCTATTACCAAAGGTGACTCGTCCTTTGCTCCAGTCATGAATGACTCTTGCATTGGTAAGCCATGAGCAACCAAGTAGTAGCTCATAGGAATAGGCATCTTCAATGGAGCGAAGACACGTAGTTCGAGTACTGCAGCATCAGCAAATCATCCACGAAAATGATCAGTATCACAAAATCCTTTCCTACTCTTTTGATGTAGACATTACAGTCTTGTTGAGTAGGATTAAAATCTAGAGAGTTCAGAAGACCATCAAGCTTTTTGTACCAGACTCGTGGTGCCTGTTTTAGACCGTAGATGCATCTCTGCAATCGACAGACATATTGTCTGTTGTTGGGGTCTTCATAGCCTTCAGGTTGCTTCATGAAAATTTCTTCCTCTAGATCTCCGTGGAGAAAAGTTGTTTTCACGTCAATCTGGTGAATTTTCGGATTGTACTGTGTGGCGTATGCAAGGAGCAGCCTTATGCTTGTCATCTTGACCATGGGTAAATATGTGTTGAAATAGTCGACACCATATCTCTGCGTGTAAGCCTTGCTTTGTAGCGGCCAATGGTGCCATCTGATTTCAGCTTCTTCTTGTACACCCATTTGCAGTCGACTACTTTTCTATTTTCTGGCAGTGGCTCTAATGTCCATGTCTCATTTTGCCTCATCGACTCGATTTCTTCTAACATTGCCTGTTTTCAAAATTCTCCCTTTGGACTCTGGATAGCTTCTTGGTATGTTGATCAAAGACACAGAGAGCCAGATTTTTGAAAACTACGAAATCACAGATCTTGGAGAAGCAACAAAATGCCTAGGGCTAGAGATCAGAAGAGATCAAATAAATGGCGAAATCCACTTGAGTCAGTCAGAATACGCCAGAAAAGTGCTGAAGCAGTACCACATGATGGACTGTTTAGAGAAAGCCACACCAATGATAGTTGGAGCCAAGCTCACGAAACATGATTGCCCGAAAACAGAAGAGGAAGAATTGAAGATGGCAAGTATACCCTACCAGAACTTAATCGGTAGTCCGATGTACTTAACAATTTGTACCAGACCCGATCTGGCCTTTTCTGTTTACGCATTGAGCCACTTCTGTTCCAATCCTGGTCTAGCACATTAGAAAATGGCCAAACAAATCCTACAGTATCTGAAGGGTACCCAGAATGTTGGATTAACCTACAGAGCTAGAAATGAAGAGAAAGGATTCGAGCTGCATCACTATAGTGATGTGAGTTGGACGAGCTGCAAAGATGACAACAAGTCCATTACTGGAGGATGTACGATAGCGTGCGTAACTGCAATCAGCTGGATATGCAAAAAGCAAACCTTGGTAGCTCAATCCTCTTGCGAAGCTGAGTATGTCGTAGCCTCGAAGGTGGAGAATGAGGTAGTGTGGCTGCAAATGATGTTGGAGGCAATTGGGATACCACAACAGGGGCCAAGCACGATGATGATGGACTCTCAGAGTGCCATCTATCTGTCCCAGGATCCTTCTTCCATTCAAAGACGAAGCACATTCCTCTGAAGTACCATCATATTCAAAATTTGATCTCAAAAGGATAGTTCCAGGTCCAGTTCATAAGATCAGAAAGTATGATTACAGATCTCCTCACAAAACCGCTCGGCAAGCCACTCTTTACCAAGCAAAGAGAGGCAATTGGATTGAACGAACAAAGTTGCAAGGTTCAAGAGGAAGTGTCAGAAATGATAAACTCTCGCAACTTTGTCGCAGCACAAACAAGACACGAAGGTCGAACAATTCGCGACAGTCAATGTGTCTTTGACTCGAAGCACGAACAAGAACAACTTGCGACAGTCAACGTGTCTTTGACTCGAAGCACGAACGATTCGCAAATCAATCGCGAATCACAAACGCACTTCCAAGACCGCAAACCGCAAAAGGAACGCGAAACAAAAACTACGAAAAGAAACGAAAAGAATGAAGGCAAATGGGAGATTACAAATCAGACGAAGAAAAATCTTTCGTGCTGTCAGCTGGCAGCTCAACGGGCTTCACGCCCAACTGAAACGAGTAGCAACGATGGAGACTAACTAACTAGTTGATTAGCGTTAACTAGTCATGTGATTTGACGTTTAGCTATCTTGTAAACTCCACATAGTGGAGGTTTAAAACGATCCTCTCTGGACCATAATAATAGAAGATGTGAATACAGAGATCTGTAAGAGACAGAGAGAGACATAGCGAATAGAGTAAGAAAGTAAAGACACCATAGCTGTGCATGAAAGTCTGCCAACGAGCATAACACAACAAAAGAGTAGAATGTCATTCCACCAACGAGCGAGACATTGTGAATTCACTCAACTAAAACTGATAATACAGTCACTCTATTTTCGTGCATCTCGTCTTGTGCTGTGTAACATGATTGCTAGAATAGAATGTGTTCTGTGATGCATAGTCGAGTGTCTGGGATCTTGTAAGGGCTTCCACACAAAAGAAAATTAAATGACAGAAAATTGTTCCCGATAAAGGAGACAAAGAGGACGAACATGAATCAGTCCCACACACGCGCTCCCGCGATAGTAGTTGCATTTTAGCTATTTTTTTTGTTTTTTAGAATAGTTTTAGGTAAATTTTTGGGAGCTTAGAGTTAGTTTCATGTATTCCTTTGTGTTTGGACTATTCACAACTAGAGGAGGAGGTGTGAGAGGGTAGAGGAGCCCTGAACAGCTTCTAAGGGCTTGAAACCCAAACCAACCAGCCAAAAAACCCAAAAAAAAAACACACCAATCTGCATTTTGGAGGGAAAAAGAGCCTAAAATCTCATTAGATTTTTATATCTCCAAAACCAGTGTGAATTAACCCTTGCATGACTAACAGCAGCTCTAGGGTACTGTCCCAGAGAAAAATGTGCTTTCCCAGCCTGGGTAGAGTGCTTGGTATGAGGGGGGGTGCCGAATCCCAACAATACTATAGGGGAGTGCAGGTTGCGACTCAGGGCGAGCTCCAACCAAGTCTCAGTCTCCCTTGCTGGAATGTTGTCCTGGCACTCGCCTTGGCATGACAGCTCCCCGGAGACTAGGGTCGGTTACACACTTGAAATGTAACCTTCTCAGATTTATCAATAAAGTGGGATTTTTCTCAAACTAACTCTGATTACCTTCTGGATTTCAGTGTTCGGTAAAAGTGCCAATTGTAAGGCCGCTTCAAAATTTTTAAGTTGGCACATAGTTGAGGGTCGTATCCCGGGACGCCAGTGGTATGCCGTCGAGACCATTCTGTCCGTGGCGCCAGCGGTATGCTGTCGGGACCATTTGGTCCAGGAACTAGTTGTCTCCATATCTGTCGCAGCTTGTGGTTCTGAGTGTTCCTTGCATGAACGTGAATGGGTTAAGATCTTGGAGAACGGGCTCTACCCTGTTGGCTGAGTTGGATGGCTTGCTTGGGTGGAAGTCACCTATTTATGGCTGTCCAGTCTGGCGTGGCGCCAGGTTGGCTTCCAGCGCTCATGACAAAGCTTTCGGTTGGTTAAGTCTGATGTAAGTCAGACCGCTTGCTTGGAATGGATGTTACTCGTTTGTAACGAAGCTTCGAGTTAATTAAGTTTGATGTATGTCGGGCGGCTTGCTTGGAGGGAAGTCACCCACATCGGGACCCCCGATCTGGCATGGCGCCAGTTTGGATCTCAATGTTGGTTTTCGGAACTTCAAGTTGGTTAAGTCTGATCGTTGTTGGCGAGTTGGCTGCTTGTATGTCAAGTGGGTTTGGATGGCAAGAGTTGAAGGCTGGGAAGCTAAGTCGTGGTTCCCGGGTCCGTTTATGATGCATGCGCTACATGTGGTATCGGAGCCGACTGGCCGATCAGCTATGCGGATCTCACAGAAATGGCCACTGTTTGGGGTTCATCAAGACAACTGTGGTGCAAGGTGCTGCCCACAGTGTAAGCACGGGTGCATCCACGGTCGGGGTGGTCGGCAGAACAGGGGACTTGATGAGTCAAAGTCCTGCCCTCGAGGTGTAAGCACGGTCAGTTCTCGCGGTTCGGGCCTGGCACTATCTGCACATAGGACGGATGAGGCAAAGTGCTGCCTAGGTAGGTGAAAGCACGGTGTGTACCTTGTGGGGTGCGGGGTGACATATTCGAACTGTACAGATTAACCATTGATACAGAGATGCTGCTCGAATTCGGGTGTAAAGCATGGGTGGTTAGCTGCCGGTGCGGGATAGCTGCCGATCGTTTAGCTATAGGGGCTATTGACCAAAAAGTGGTGGGGCATGACTGAGGCAATGTGCTGCTTAATGGTGAAAGCACGGATAGTTGGAGGGGTGTCCTATGTGGGCTGATTCTGTGATCGATTTGTATGGGCGCGGCCAGACAAAGGTCTGTTGGCAGGACCATCTCAAAGGGGGACCTTGTCTTTGTTACTTGTTAGTAAACCTGTCTGAGTGTCTTACTTGTATGTATTCGTGGTGAGTCTTAGTACTTGTGCTTTGTCTGGTTTGCATGTTTGCTTGTGATACAAGGAGCTGATGGCTCGAGAAGGAACCTTTTTTTTGAAGGCTGATACCATCAAACAAAGAGGACTATAGAATCTGTGGGGCGGATTTGCAGTTCAAGTACTCGCACGTGAACGGCAACGAAATGACTCAATGTTTGCAAGGGATGGATGGCTAGCCTGTTTCTTGGGTTAGTTTCATTTGCGACAACGCCCACCAGATGTAAGCAGGAAGTCAAAAGTTGGAAAGGGCAATTTCAGGGGAGATCTTCTATGGAGCAGTTGGTCTTCATTTGGGACGGCCACCTTCGGAACTGAAATTCACTGAGCATGGATGATATCCAGTATCAATTGGGTTTTTCCTCAAAGGGAAAAGACTAGGATCCTCTATAGAGATTGGCAACAAGTTGGATCGAGCCATAATCCTAGCAGATGGGAAGCAAAGTGTTGGAAAGGCTTTTTGTCCGAATAACTCTACTGTAAGTCCGATCAGCTGATTTTATAAGTGGAGGGGAACTATCACACACACCTCTCTCTTGGGACAAATTTTGAATGAAAGTTGATCAAAACGGGGGCAAATTCAAGGTGACCTAGCCATACTCACACTAGGAGACTGGTGAACTTTGGACCTAATAAGTTGACAAGTTTTTGTTGTGGAAAGAAAAGCTTGTTATAGGCTTTCTCTGGACCAGCAATGATGAGGAAACATATGAGTACGCTGGCTTGTGTTACGTGTAAGGCAGCTGATCAATGAAGGAACTGTGAAAGTTGAGTCTTGCATGAGAGACTTGGTATTTTGAACAGACGCTAAGGGACAGTTCGTGTTGAGATCGGACTAGTGCAAACTCTGGGTGCATGTGTTTGATTCAAAGAGAGCTACTTGAAGCCAAGCTTGATGTGCACTTCTTGTTTTGACTGTGAGGCAACTGACCAGTGATGGAATTGTAAAAGTCAAGTTTTGCGTGACGAACATGGTGCTTCAAACAAACGGGAAGAGATAGTTTGTATGCGGATCAAACTGGTGCGACCCTTTGGCTTTCCACGAGGTCAATGGTTACATTTGGGCTGATTCAAAGAGCTACTTCAAGCTAAGTGAGAGGTGCATTGCGGAGTACTCAATCTTTGCCTACCTTAAAGAGCCAAGAAGGAAATGTATCAAGATCAAGCTGGGACAAGAAGAGAAATCAAGGTGCAGAAGCAACAAGGCACGGAGTGGACCATAAAGTGGGCAATCAAACGATAAATCCTTTGGCTCAGGGAGCCTTGATACCTGTGCGGAACTGATCAAATCTGGAGCTCAGGGAGCTCAACACAAAGTGCATCAAGGACAAATCTGGAGCTCAAAGGAGTTCCAAAGTCGAAAGTTAGAAGCGACAGGGGCGAATATTTCAAAGAAAGGCCTCTGTCACCAGTTAATAAGGTTCTTGGATTTTACGAAAGCGATATAAAATCTATGCTTTTCCCAGACAAAGAGATATTTTAAGTTATGTAATTTTTCAGTACAAAGAGCTGAGCCTCCGACTTGTGGTGTGCCGGCTTCAATGTTAATAAAAAGTGGCCAGTAAATTGAGTACTGTGCCAAGTAGCTTAAATGTATAGTTATTTTAAGTGGGAGACACCTTTACTTTAATCTGACATCTGATGAGGACATCAGATTTTATAAAGGTGGGGTGGATGTTGTAAAGCTACCTTTACAAGCTTTACTTCCGGCGCCAACATTGTCCTCGACGCCAGCAACGCCCTTGCTGCTCCCGACGCCAACGGCGCCGGCACTGCTCCTGGCGCCACTGTGACCATAATCCAGCCGGCGCCAAGTTCCTATGGCTTAAAATCTTTGATCGGTTCTAGCGAAGTCCAGAGAGCTCAGATCGATGTGCAATCACCTCACATGATCTAGGCATGATTAAAGAAAGCCTGGGGATCAATAAAATTTAGAGAGAGAAAATGACTTTCTAGAAAGAGAAAATCCTAGAGAGAGTAAAACGTGCTTTCCCAGCCTGGGTAGAGTGCTTGGTATGAGGGGGGGGTGCCAAATCCCACCAATACTATAGGGGAGTGCAGGTTGCGACTCAGGCTGAGCTCCAACCAAGTCTCAGCCTCCCTTGCTGAAATGTTGTCCTGGCACTCGCCTTGGCATGCCAGCTCCCCGGAGACTAGGGTCGGTCACACACTTGAAATGTAACCTTATTAGATTTATCAATAAAGTGGGATTTTTCTCAAACTAACTCTGATTACCTTCTGGGTTTCAGTGTTCGGTAAAAGCGCCAGTTGTAAGGCCGCTTCAAAATTTTTAAGTTGGCATATAGCTGAGGATCGTATCTCGAGACGCCAGCGGTATGCCGTCGGGACCATTCGGTCCGTGGTGCCAGCGGTATGCTGTCGGGACCATTTGGTCCAGGAACTGGTTGTCTCCATATCTGTCGCAGCTTGTGGTTCTGAGTATTTCTTGCATGAACGTAAATGGGTTAAGCTCTTGGGAAACGGGCTCTAACCTGTCAGCTGAGTTGGATGGCTTGCTTGGGTGGAAGTTACTTGTTTATGACTGTCCAGTCTGGCGTGGCACTAGGTTGGCTTCCAATGCTTGTGACGAAGCTTTGGGTTGGTTAAGTCTGATATAAGTCAGACCGCTTGCTTGGAATGGATGTTACTCGTTTGTAATGAAGCTTCGAGTTGGTTAAGTTTGATGTATGTCGAGCGGCTTGCTTGGAGGGAAGTCACCCACATCGGGACCCCCGATCTGGCATGGCGCCAATTTGGATCTCAATGTTGGTTTTCGGAACTTCAAGTTGGTTAAGTCTAATCGTTGTTGGTGAGTTGGCTACTTGTATGTCAAGTGGGTTTGGATGACAAGAGTTGAAGGCTGGGAAGCTAAGTTGTGGTTCCCGGCTCCCTTTGGGATGCCTCCGCTACAATATTGAACGGGTCAAACATCTACGATCCGAGTGCAGTGCAGCCCTAACTCCCAATCATGCGGTGATCATGTGGTTCCTAGCCAGACTACCACGAAGCATCAGAAGAGAACTGAAATGATGGGAGCAATACGCTACTCTGCAAGAAGCTATGGAAGTTGCCATTAGGGAAGAGGACGAGGGATCTGACGACAAATATCCATCCACCCACACTCCTACTCCCTCATTAGCATTGTCAACATCAAACGCATCCGTCCTATCCATAGAATTACTGTTGGAGCAAATGACAAAATTACACAAACAACAGATGGAGCAACTTACGTCGCAGTTTGACCAGAAACTGAAAGCCTTACAGGGAGCTATAGCAGTAACGCCGCATCAGCCGGAACCAAACCAGCTACAATATCCACGAAGGGAGAGTGTATGGTGTTTAGTGTGCAAACAAAACCATATAGCGAACGAGTGTCCAGTCCTAAAGCAAAATCTGAGGCAGACACATAGATTCTGCCATCTGTGCAGTGCAACATCGCATGATATGACATTTTGCCCGTTTAACCCTCAGATTGTTCAACAGAAGAGAAGTCCTTATCAAACTTCTTATCCATATCATCAAGGGGCACCAAACGCAACACCGAGGTACGGTGCATCGAATCAACAATAAGCCTTCTAGCTGAATGGGCCAAAGCGGAAGAGGAGCCAGTAGTGCCTGAGCCCATATATTGTACGGGCTATGAAGAAACAAGTAACGTCCTCCACGTCGGGGCAACATGGAAAAGTGAGGAACACAATATCACTTTGCCAATCAAACACAAGAGATACAAGGACGAGGCAACAATAGTAGATGGAGGATCAGGTGTCAATTTGATCTCCACTTTGTATGAAAAGTGGGGTTTACAAGGGTTGAAGCTAGCAAGATTCGCCATCAAGCTGGCGGATCAATCTTGTGTGAAACCAAAAGGTGTAGTTGCCGATATCCCTGTAAAAATAGCAGGCATGCAGTTTGTCATCACTTTTGTAGTCATGGATATACCTGAATCTCCAACCGCATACCGTGTGTTACTAGGAAGACCATGGTTGAGGACTGTGCAAGTAGTACACAATTGGGGCACGGGAAAACTCACCTTAAAAAATAGAGAGCAGGCTGTGAAGGTTGATCCAACCACATGGGTGGTAAAACCTATTGCACCCAAGGTTGATGACAAATCATCTACGACAGATCACACGATTGATCGCCCGAGCTAGCCAAGGGAGGTCACTATGATTCAGAGACGGATGTTGTGAGATGGACGGATGCATTAGCAACTATTGATTGTCGGGCATGTCAATATGAATCGAATCCTGAACCCAGTACATCTTCACCCAAGTGTTACACTATGGACACACCAATTTCATTTGGGGTGAATATGATAAACGTAGAATGGTTGTCAGTGGAACCTATTGAGAACCCAGTGGACGATGATTTAGTCCCTTGGAAACATGCTCTAACTTATAATAAGGAGATTGAACTGACTGATGAGCAGGTCCTACACCACATGGACCTGGATCGTTACGGAATCAAGAAAGTACCAGCTCAACTGCCGCAAAAGTCTGCCATGGCGAAAGTCTCAAGGATCGATCCACCCAAGGCACCTGTGAATAAGAAGAATCGGTTGAAGTAACGCTACAACCAGGTGATCCGATGGAGTGATCTACCCTAAGAGGCGATAACTACGGTAGATGTTGATATTCACAACCACGAGGTGAATGTCATGGTAGTTCCGATGAAAGACAACAAGGACGAATCCACCAAAATGACAAAAAAGTGCAAAAAGAAGGTGTTGGATTCCTTGAAGTCAATCAAGATGGACTCAGATACAGCATCATTTTGTACACAGGTGACAGAAAATCAAAAGATGACCAGTCGAGCTAAGATCAATATGCTGAAAGAGGAATCTCGATGAGCTCCAGTTCACGAGATGCCTGAAACTTTCAAGAATTATACCTTGGATGACGTGGCAATTATGATGTCGAAAGCTCAACGAGAACCTGATCAAAGTCAGGCACTAATGGAACAAGTCTTCAAGGGACCTGCGCGAATACAGCCAATGAACCTTGCCAAGCTAGGTAAAGAAGAAAAGATAGTGCATGTGGGAGAGCAGTTAACACCCACACAGTACAAGAGACTACAATCCTTGTTGGCGGAGTATAAAGACTGTTTTGCCTAGAGTTATAGTGATCTTAAGGGCATTCCACCAACAATAGTCCAACACACCATACCCTTGGTAGATGGAGCAGTCCCCAAGGTAAGCTGTTACTATCGCTGCAACCCGAAATATACAGAGCTGATCAAGCAGGCGTTGCAAAAGCTAATGGATGCAGATTTCATTTATGAAATCGAACACACAGAATGGGTATCGCCAATAGTTATAGTACCCAAGAATTACGACAAAATGTAGATTTGTGTGAATCTGAAGGCGCTAAATGCAGTCACCAAAAAGGATCATTTTCCTTTACCATTTATTGAAAGTGTCCTCGACAGAGTAGCTGGCGCCGAAGCCTACAGTTTTCTAGACAGTTTCAGCGGCTACAACTAGGTGAAGATAGCCCCCCCGAGACCAACACAAGATAGCGTTTGCCACGAAATGGGGAACCTATGCCTATAAAGTGATGCCATTCGGACTTTGCAATGCCCCAAGCACCTTCCAGCGAGTCATGCAGGCGGCATTCAAAGATTATTTGCAAACATTTCTAGAAATTCTCTTGGATGATCTGTGTGTGCATGGACCAGACTCAAAACACTTATCCAATCTGGAGAAAATGTTACAAAAATGTCGCAACATCCAGATCTCCTTGAATCCAGAAAAATGTCAATTCTGGATGATACATGGCTTGATTCTCGGCCATATAGTGTCAAGACACGGGATCGCCACAGACCTATCAAAGATCAGGATCATTGTTGATCTACCACCATCGGGGACGATCTGCGAAGTCTACATCTTCATGGGTCATGCTAACTATTATAGGATCTTCATTTTGCATTTTATGGAATTAGCCTGACCAATTTACAAACTCACAACGAATCCACATTGGAAAGAGAGAGCCCTAAAGGCTTTCCAAAAGCTTAAGGATGCATTGATTTCAGCACCAATCTGACGCCCACCCAATTGGTCCATTGAGTTTCATGTGCATACGGACGCATAGAAGTATGTAGTTGGAACAGTCTTAACCCAGCCAGGTGAACACAAAAAGGATTTTTCAATCCGATTTGTAAGCCGACAGCTCAGTGATATAAAAATGAATTATTCAACCACAAAGCGGGAAGCACTGGCAATGATCTATGCGGTTAAAAAATTTCGGCACTACTTGATGGCCACATATTTCACTTTTTATACAAACCATCAACCCTTGCTCTATCTCGTTAACAAACCTTGCAACATTGGGAGAATCACCAGATGGCTATTTCTGTTGTTGGAGTTTGATTTTCGGATAGTAGTTCGCAAGGGAAAACAACACTACATGGCAGATCATGTGTCACGAATCAAGGGGAAGGAGGTTGCAACCCAACCCAACGATGAGCTGGCCGATGTTGCCTTATTTTACGTGGACACAGTACCAGAATGGGCTGCCGACATTGTTGAATATCTAATGTGGGGCCACCCAGACAAGTCATTACTAAAGGCGGATCAGCGAAAATTGATCTTGAAAGCTAGACCTTATCAGTTGATTGCCGGCCAATTGTATCGAAGAGGACCAGATGGGATTCTTCGGCGGTGTATTCTCCCTCATGAAGCCACCCATATCATTTTGCTTTCACATGAAGGCATGGGTGGAGGCCATTTTGCATCCGACATTACAGTTTGCAAGCTCCTGCAATTAGGATATTGGTGGCCAGCGATTCATAAGGATACAGAGGAATACTTGAGAAAGTGCGATGTGTGCCAAAGGGCGAGGAGACCAACGAGATTGAATTATGACCTACTGCACCCGGTCTTAGCCCAAGCACCATTCGAAAAGTGGGGATTGGATTACATCAGTCCAATTCACCCTGCAACAAGGAGTTCCCAGGCACGATACATGTAGTGGGTTTCTTTCCTTGCCTAACCTGAATCCAAGATCTAGTCAATCTAGCATCAAAGAGACGGAGTTAGTTGTCACGCGTAGGTTCGTTCCCATGAGAGCGATAGTATAGTTTAGATTTCAACATGTATGGGGGATCTAGCACTAACATCCATTAACACTAAGCATTAACACTACATCCATTAACCCTACTTCCATTAACCCTAAATCCACAACAATGATAGAAACTTACTATTCTCTCTCTCTCCCTTTCTCTCTCACAAAAAGCATAAGAAATAGCAATCCCAATAATGATCAAATCCAACAATTAGCAAAATCCAAAGAAAGCATGAAAAATGAAGGAAAAGAGAGGAAGAGCAAGGACACTTATCAATCCATTTCTAAAGAGAACAAATCTGCTTTATTGAAATGAGAAAATGAACATGAGGAGCAACTCGAGTTGGTCCCCTTTTTATAGTAGAGAGGAGGACCCTGGCCATTGAATCCTATTGGTCCAGTCTTGCCTCTCTTTTTATTCAAATTTAAAAAAGTGTGAGAACCATCAAAATTGGAGGGAAACCCAACTTTATTCACTAACTTGACATTTAGGCCCTACGACATTAAAAGTCCCGCAAAAAGGCCTAAAGTCCTTTTATTAACTTTCTAATTAATCAAATAACATGTGGTCATCGGGTTGGACTTACACACGCAGGGTGCCAAATCACTCTCACTTATTAACTAGGATTAGGGTTGCCTTGGGATTCGCAAACCCTCCAATAGTATCCCCCACCAAAACTAGTGGCCGTCCCACGACACCTGCAATATGCAGCTACTGGGGACTTATATTGGCTTCGCGCCAAATCTTAATTAAATGATACTGCACCTTCTCCATAAAGTCAAGGCGTGCAGTATTGAAATCCAAATTATGCGGCAGGAAACAATGGTGGGCTTCGGCAATCCACTTGGAAGTTGTCCATGAGGTGAAGCGGAATTCCCAAGAGCCTCCCATCATAGCCGCACGAAAATATAGTCAAGCAATTGGCAGCTGATCTTTGATTTGCTCTGAGGCCATCAGCTTATTTGGATCGAATGCCAGGGTAGGAAGGCAATCGTCCCATTTGGTTGCCACTGACGCCAACAGAGTTAGATCTTTTGCAAACATTGCCGATTGTCGCACCGTTCAATCTGGAGAGTGGACATACTCTCTCCGATATGCTTGTAAGTCCCGCCAGTGGAAGTCCATTGAAATATTCCAGCTGTAAGGTTGGTGGATGATTGGCCAATTGGGTGTATGGATGGTGATATTATCCATAGCCAATCCCAAATCTTTTCATTTTTGTCTTTGCGGCATTGGCACGTAATAAGGATCTACCCGCAACTGGCGAGGGCTAGCGACGTAACTCCTAATTGATTCCGAAGTTTTCTCAAAAACCATGATTCTCCATGCCGACTGCTCTCCCAGTGCAGGTATTTTGTCCAATTCTTTGTCGGCCTCGATCTTGGAGGTCTTAAATTTGAGAACCCATCCACCACGCGAGGACTCATGTGGATGCTACTTTAAGAAGGTCTGGATCTGGTCTTTGACGCTGATGGGCCTTCTGAATAAATGGCTTGTCCTTGATGAGGATGGACCCGCTTGTACTGCAGGTATAGTTGGTGGTTGATTTGCTAGATCTAGAGCTCCCCCCTGGTCCATGCTCGAATCAACCCCTGTATCCATCTGTACAACTTCTTGGCGCGAAGGGGAGAATTGTGGCATGACCGGGACGAGGATTTGTGGTCCGGCTTCCAACACTTGAGCGGCGGCCTTTTCATAGGCGTTGATGGTCTCTTTTTCCTTTGCCAACTCGGTTGAAGCTGCTCTTTTGGACCTATCAAAGTGGCCTTGGAATCCCTGAAGGGCCACTTTGTATGTTTTCACTTTCTTGAACAAATATGCAATCTCCGTCGGTGTGACCGGATGATTGGGTATTTGTGTTTGCAGATATGCATCACGCTCAAGTGTGGTCACATCCAATTCGCCTTGAAGTCGTGTGCGATCTTGTTCGGCCATTTGTAATTGCCCCTTCAGCAACTGCACCTGTTGCTTGGCATCTTGCACTGCCTTATCTACCTGATACTGTGCGGTTGTCAGGGTATTTTGTAGGGAGCTGATGTAGGTTTCCAAGCAATCAGCTTGTTGCTGGGCCAATTTCTTTTCGCTTTCAGCCTTTTCTTCATGTTGCTTGGCTATCTTCACCTCTTGATCCAGCTGGACAAGTTTCTAACTGATCAGAGTGTTTTTGGATCTTAAATCAGAGATCCTCTGCTCCATTTCTTTCTTCTTATCCAACATAGACTGGATCACTTGCCCAAGGCTTGAAACCAACCCGAGAGCATCACCAGAATCGACAGTTGTGGAGGTGGCAGCAGTAGGAGAATCTGATGGTACTGTCGTTGGTAGGCATGGAATAGGTGCCAAGGTCTCTTCTTCCTAAAAAATATCCTCGTTTTCAAACCCTTCAGGCACGATGGCGTCGAACTGCTTTGGTGACTTTACAGCTGTGTCGACCCGAAGTGTGGCTGGGCTACCCTGTGTGGGTGGTTCAATTCAAAAGTCAAATTTAGTCAATAATAATAACCATCTTGCAATACGTCCAGTATTACACATCTTATTTACCAAGTAAAGTAACGGTTGATGATCCGTATAAAATACAAAGTGCGTTTCCATGAGATAGTGACGAAGTTTTCGAACAGAAAAAATCATGGCTAGCGCTTCACGTTCTGTTGTTGAATAATTCTTCTCTGGATCTGTAAGCTGTCTGCTTGCAAATCGTATAGGATAATCCTTCTTATAGTCACCTGGTTGCGTCAAAACTGATCCAATGGCGTATTTTGAAGCATCCGTATGAACATGAAACTCTAATGTCCAATCTAGAGAACGTAGTATTGGTGCTAAAGATAATGTTTTTTTTAACTTTTCAAAGGCTTCTAACGCCTCTACTATCCAAATAGGAACAATAGTTAATTTGTATATAGGTCGTGCTAAATCCGCAAAGAAGATAATAAAAATTCGATAGTAGTTCGCATGACCCATAAACACATAAACTCCTCGAATTGTTGCTGGCGGTGGCAATTCCACAATAACTTTGATCTTAGAGTAATTGGTGGCAATACCATGTCTTGATATCACATGTCCAAACACCACTCTGTGAGAAACCCATATCTGGCAATTTTCTGGATTTAGAGAAATTTGATATTTGCGGCATCTTTCAAAGACTTTCTCCAATCGATCCAGGTGGTCTATATCTGTACTATGAACTCCCAAGTCGTCCAAGTAAATTTCAAGAAATTTCTGCAAATAATCTTTAAAGGCAAATTGCATTACTCTTTGGAATGAACTTGGTGCATTACAGAGTCCAAACGACATTACTTTGTAAGCATAGGTGCCCCATTATGTTGCAAAAGCAGTTTTGTGGCGATCGGCAGGTGCAATCTTAACCTGGTTGTAACCACTAAATCTATCTAAGCTTCCACTCCAGCAAGGCGATCCAAAATGCTTTCAGTAAAAAGTAACGGAAAGTGATCCTTCCGTGTCACTTTATTCAATGCTTTGAGATTCACACAGATTTGCAATTTCCCATTTTTTTTTAGGAACAATGACAATCGGTGAAATCCATTCGGTATGCTCGGTCTCATAAATGAAATCAGCGTCAAGCAATCTCTGAAGTTCTTTCTTTATCAGATATGCCACATTAGGATTACAACGATAGAACTTTGTAACCTTTGGTACTGCATCAGGTACTAAAGGTATGGTATGTTCAATGACTGATGTCGGAATACCCTTCAAATCTTGATAAGTCCATGCAAAACAATCTTGATTCTTAATAAGTAACAAACGGAGTGCTTGATACTGCTCAAGAGTAAGTTACAATCTTTTCCGGTCCTCCTGGTTCTGCAATATTCATTGGCTGTGTCCTAGCTGGGCCATCGTAAACCTCTTTAGATTTCGGCATGTGTTCTTCAGGTTCACGATGTGCTTTAGGTAACATGATAACCACATCATCTAGTGTATAACGTTTAAAATGCTCTGGCATATCATGTTGGACTACATTTGCTTGTTATTTGTCGAAAGGACTTGTCTTGGCTCTTCGTTTAGTCTTCTTAGCAGGAATTGATCGTGGAGGTGATGACTTTCGGGATGATAAATCTTTCTTCACAGGTGAAGACTTCCTAGACGATGATGTCTTGCTGGAGATCTGACTTGAAAAATCATTCTTGACTTTTCTTTTGCCTTTATCCAATAGAGGTGGCACTTCCTTAAAATCGATCTTTTGAGAGGGATTTTCCCATTTCAGAATCGTATTATAATGTTGCTTTGCTTGTTTCTTCGTCATCCTATCTCCCTTCAATATAACTGCTTTGGGTGATTTGATTGTTGGTTCATCATGAACATTACGCACTCCAAATCTGGTCGGATCCATATGATGTAGAATCTGTTCATCCATAAGTTCTGCATTGCCATCATAAGTTAAGGCATGGCTCATTGGTATGAGATCATCCTCAATTGGATCTGGTATAGGTTCCGTTGATATCCAGGCTACATTCAGCACATTTAGTGGAAACGTGATTGGCGTATCCAAAGTTTGATCTAACAAGGAAATCTCACTCATCTCTGATTGAATATATTCTTGACACATATATCCTACTGTACAATCAATTGTTGCAAGAGCTTCGTTCCAATTGACAGTATCCGTTTGAAAATCGTAATGAACTCCCAATTTTTTCTTTGGTCGATCACAAGTGTGATCCGTTGTTGATGAATTATCATCCGCTTTTTGAACCACTGGCTTGATAGTCCAAGTCGTAGGATCAATTTTAACTGCACGTTCACAATTTTCAAAAGTGATTTTGCCGGTACCCTAGTTATGAACTACTTGCGCAACTCGTAACCACGGACGTCCTAAGAGAACTCGGTAGACATTTGGTGCTTCTGGTAAGTCCATCACGATGAAAGTAATGACGAACTGTACTCTTGCAATCCTGACAAGTATATCTTCCACCATTCCTCGTGGATGAACCATCGTTTGATCAGCTAGCTTGATAGCAAAAGTAGCAAGCTTAATCTTTGTAAGGCCCCATTTTGTACATAGCTTTGTAGAAATCAGGTTAACTCCTGAACTGCCGTCTATCACGGCTGCTTCTTTAGAAAATTGTCTATGTTATATCGACAGAGTGATATTCTTTTGTTCACATTCCCAAGCGGCTCCAACATAGAGTACATCGTTAGATTCTTGAAATCCAGCACATAAACGAGGCTCCTGATGGTCTTCTAATTCTTCTTGAGCTTACTTTTGCGCTAAGACTTCTTTTGCTTTTGGCACCAACTTTAGGAACTCTCCCAATGAAATATTGATCTTGCTAGACAAAATATTCATGAGTAATTCTGTATGCGGTGCTTCAGGTTCAGTCATCTTGAAGGGTTCTTCGTGATGATGTAATTGATCATTCATATTCATACGTAAATTTTTTGGAGGCTGCAATGGTGAAGATCGAACTTCAGCTATTAGTCTAGCAACTTCAAGTTCTTCTTCTTCTTGCAGATGTTTAATCCACTGTCTCATATCCTGATATCTTCGTTTTTCCAGTATTAAGATTTGGATAGACTTCCGATGTTGTTGGTGTATCGTTCAATGGTATAGAATCAGCAGGTACTGAATCCACTACTGGTTCTTTTTGCTTTTGTGCTCTGGTGACCACCATCAAGGGTGCACTTGGTTTATTATGAGCTACCGATCCTTGCTTGATTGTTATCAAATTTACAGATGCTGTAGCTAGTGGTGGCTTCGGTCTTGCTGGACAGTCTTTATAGAAATGCCCATATCCACAGTCATGACAAAATGGTACAAATTTTTCTTTATTTGGGCATTCTGCAACTCTGTGATTTTTTCCACATGCAAAGCATCCAAGTGGTGCTCTGGCCCAATTTCTCGAGGCTTGTTGTTGAGTGGTAACATAAATGGCATATTGTTCGGAAGATCCTCCTTCCTGATCATTACCATAGCTCCATTGCTCAGCACTTCCGTAAGGTTCTGGTTCCATCAAATTGGCAGGAGGAGCGGAGTGTTTTGGTGGGGCAGGCAAGGCTAGACGATTCGGGTATCCAAGAGTAGATTGTCGCAGTCTTGTTGCTGGATTGCCTCCATACTATGGATCTCGATATCCCATCTGGGCATACCGTTGCTGAATTATCCGAGGGTTGAAGTTGCAAAAGGCAGTCTCATGGTCAGGTGAATTACACAGATGGCAAACACTGATTTCCATTTGTTTTTTCGAATGAGGACACTCGTTCATTGTGTGATTTCCTGTACAAATAGAACACCAGACATTTTCCCAGGTAGGAAAAGTCTTTGCAAACTTCTCAGGTTCCTTGTTCGCTTCTCCGTGGAAAATTTTCAATGCTTTGATCTTCTCATCAAAATGCAACTGCAACTTTTCCATTTGTTTCTGCTGGGTCTTCCCAAGTTTCTCGAACTCATTGAGCATGATTGCTGCAGTAGCATTGGCATTCGTTGATGCAATAGTGGTGGATGTCGTAGTAGTCTGCCCTGCTGTATAAGACAACATACTGACATTCGGCTCATCATCTGAATCTTCATCCTCCTCCCGAATTGCATCGTCCATCGCATTTTGTAAAAGTGTGTACTCATTATGGCGTTTCAGTTCACGTCTGATCCGTTTAGGTAGACCTGACAAAAACCACATAATCATGGCATTTTCATTAATCAGCTCAGGCTCACATTCAGATCTAAGACGTTTCACCCTTTCGATGTAATCTTGAACCATTTTCCGCTTTCCCATTTTAATTTTACTTAAAAGTAGAAAAGGGTCTTCCATAAACTTCCGCGGTTTGAACTGTGTGATAAGGGCTCATTTAACAACCTCCCAATTTGTACGCTCAGTTTCATCTTGGTTATAATACCAATCTTGTGCTGCGCCTGTTAAGGCCATAGGAAACAACTTAAGTTTATCTTGAGGATAGATCTCACCATAGACCTCACAGGATTCAGGATAGATCTGAAGAAATCTAACTGGATCTGTTAATCCATTATATTTGGGTAGATCCAATCGGGGTGCCCTTCTAACAATAATTGGATTGTCCTCCTATGGAGCACCTCCAAGAGCAGCTCCAGGGGCAGCCATCTTTACAAATTTAGATCCAATCGATAATGAGATTGGATATAGATTTTTCCAAAAAACTATCTCAGATTAGATCTGCTAGCTCTATTTCACTTTTCAAGAATCTGATTCTATATGATGAAAAACTACCCAAAATTCGATCAATCGATACTTCTCAAAAATGATAAATCTCTCGGAGTCCAATTTAGAATATATCAGATTTGATCCAAATTTTGATAGAGACTTGACCAGGAAAATCAAAAACTAAAAATAGGACTGGCGAAGGTTCTCTAGGCGAAGGTTGTCTCGGCGAAGGTTCAACAGTGCTAGTTTGGGATAAAAACTCTCTGAACACAATTCTGGCAATTTCTTGGGAAATAACCTTCGCCGACTTCTCAGATGGAAGGTCTGACACAGATAAAATTTTGGACAATCGGATGAAGGTTTCTGACACTAGAAAATATAGTTTTTGTAATCTGGCGAGGGTAAAAATCAAGATTTTTTGTGATCTGATCAAGATGAATCTTCGCCAAACTCAAAAATAGTAGTCTACTATAAATAGAATATTTTGGAAACTCGACGAAGGTTCTGGCGAAGGATCAAGAGTAATATTGGTAATTTTGCAAAAAAGTGACTTTTTGACAAAAATATGACAATATGACAACTGATTCTCTAGAAACCTTTCTATTTTTGGTATTATTCTTCGCCGACCTGGAAGTAGATAGATCTGAATCACATCTAAGCACTAAGAATTGGGCAAAGGTTCTTTTTATGTATTGTTTAGGGTTTTGATAATTTTTGGTGTTTTTTGGTGATTTTTCTGATGTTTTTGGAAATCTGCTGGGAATTAATCTTCGCCCTTCAAACTAAAGGTTTTGTAAACAAAACCAAAGGTGTCTGCAACTCGGCGAAGGTTTCCTGAAATAGGGTAAAAAGTTATGAGCTTTGATGACGTTTTTTTGTCTCTTTTTGACCAAATTTGATAGATTTGACCGATTTTTGTTATTTTCTCTGATATCTCAGATCCAAATGGATCTTAAGATTGGTGATCTGAATAGCTTTCCATGTTTAATAATCAGATTAGATTTCAAACAAGCAAATCCACTCAAATCTAGCAAAATCAATCCCAAACTAACCCTACAATGCAGTTTTAACACTATTCATGCCACGGCAAGATGCCTAATGCAAGCTAACCATCAACCAAAACATGCTGCAAACTAAAAAATTGGCGTAGCTCCCCGGCAACGACAGCAAAATTGTAGTGGGTTTCTTTCCTTGCCTAACCTGAATCCAAGATCTAGTCAATCTAGCATCAAAGAGACGGAGTTAGTTGTCACACGTAAGTTCGTTCCCATGAGAGCCATAATATAGTTCAGATTTCAACATGTATGGAGGATCTAGCACTAACATCCATTAACACTAAGCATTAACACTACATCCATTAATCCTACTTCCATTAATCCTAAATCCACAACAATGATAGAAACTTACTCTTCTCTGTCTCCCTTTGTCTCTCACAAAAAGCATAAGAAATAGCAATCCCAATAATGATCAAATCCAACAATTAGCAAAATCCAAAGAAAACATGAGAAATGGAGGAAAAGAGAGGAAGAGCAAGGACATTCATCAATCCATTTCTAAAGAGAACCAATTTGCTTTATTGAAATGAGGAAATGAACATGAGGAGCAACTCGAGTTGGTCCCTTTTTATAGTAGAGAGGAGGACCCTGGCCTCTGAATCCTACTGGTCTAGTCTTTCCTCTCTTTTTATGCAAATTTAAAAAAGTGTGGGAACCATCAAAATTGGAGGGAAACCCAACTTTCTTCACTAACTTGACATTTAGGCCCTGCGACATTAAAAGTCCCGCAAAAAAGGCTAAAGTCCTTTTATTAGCTTTCTAATTAATCAAATAACTATGTGGTCATCGGGTTGGACTTACACACGCAGGGTGCCAAATCCCTCTCACTTATTAACTAGGGTTAGGGTTGCATTGGGATCTGTAAACGCTCCAACAATACATAATCGTAGCCACGGACTATCTCACCAAGTCGGTCGAAGCCAAGGTAGTAAGAGTAGCTGATGCTAGGACCACTGCCGAGTTCCTTTATGAAAATATCATTGTGCACTTTGGATTTCCGGTGGAGCTAGTCAGCGATCGCGGAAGTCATTTCATCAATGAGACCATCAAGGTCTTGTTGGAGGAATTCTTTGTGATCCATAGAACCAGTACACCTTATTATCCTCGTGGTAATGGGCAAGCAAAATCATCCACTAAGATCCTGTGTAGCATGCTCATGAAAAGAATTGAAGCTAGCAGATTAGATTGGGAACATAAGTTGCATGCTGCTATGTGGGCATTCAGGACAACATATAAGGGAAGCACTGATCAAACACCTTTCCAATTGGTATATGGTAAGGATGCTGTAATGCCAGTAGAGTTTCTAGTTCCTTCATTAAGGATTGCTACAACGCAATGCCTGAATGAATCCAAATCTCTACAACTACGCCACGAAACTTTGCATAAACTCTGTGAAACACGCTTACTAGCTGTTCATGCACTAGCAGCTGAAAAGAAAAGACGCAAAGCATGGCACGATCGCAGGTTAAAAAAGAAGGATTTTCACTGCGGAGATTTGGTCCTGATGTATAAAACCAAGGCGATTAAGGGAAAATTAAAATTCATAGGCGAAGGTCCTTATCGGTTCAAGGAAACTCTCAATCATGGAGCCGTGAATTTAGAGAAGCTAGATGGGACACCGTTCGATACACCCATCAATGATAGCCGATTGCACAAGTACTGGCCACTGTAGTGAGATAGATCCAGATTGGTGGTGGCACGTTACGAAAAGCTATTCTGATAGACCATCACCACTAGATCTAGGAAGATCAAGCCAAATCAAGCTAGATCCATCAAGATTCAACCAGATTTGACAAGATCGGAGAAATCCATCAGAATCCAAGGGGGATCCAGATCCAGATGGGATCAAGCAAGAAGCAGATGATCAGATTATGCCAATAAGTTTCCTAAAACTGCAAATCACTGGATCTCAATAATTATTGCAAATTAAGAGCAAAATTCACCAAAAACTGATGGATCTTTTACCATATATCCATTAGAACTTTCAAAGAACTACCAATAGTCAGATCAAGCATGGATCAAGTTGATTACCAGTTTACAAAAATAATAATCAGAGAATCTCAAGATCTCATAAAAAAAATACTCTAAAAAGAGCACTTTTTTCATGATTTTTGGAGATCCCCCCTGGGAGATAACTCTTGAAACTTGGACAATCACTAGATTTGACCCAGATGCATTTCCAAAAATCTCTACGAGAGTTTCTGATGGAGTAATCATCATTTTTTAGGGTGTGCGAGGGTTTCTAGAAGCTGAATTTTCAGAACCCTCGCAGAGCATCAAGATCATCCTACCAACCCTCGCAAGGTGTCTAAATGAAATCAGAATAGTGGAATTAGCCTGCCTACATGGTATGATCTTGTAAATCCAATCACAATGACATGTTGTGCGAGAGATCACTTTCTGCAAGAGTTGAACCCTCGCAGACAGTTTGAACCCTCGCAGAACCTTTGCAGGGCAGTCAAATCACCTTCTGAACTCTCGCAGACTTCCCTGAGATCTTAGAATTTTGTGAAGAAGGTCCCTGCCAAAATTTGGGTGGAACTGAATAAGGGAGAGTGGATTTCACCTAATACGCACTCTAAATTCCACTATATAAGGGCTGATTTCGAGTCATTTGTCACCTTTGCTGGTGAAGCTTTGTTCAAATTTTCACTGAAATTTTCAAGTTCTCTATTTGTGACCAAACTTCCTACAAGCTATCATCTGCTCATACTGAACACAAATCTGCGCTTTGAACTATAGTTCTTGCCATCCAACACTTGTTATTCACAGTTTTTTTGTCGTTTCCACATTTTTTTTCCACTTTTTCACCCTTTAAATATTACTACTAATATGGCCTCCTCATCCTCTGAAGACTCTGGCACCAAGCATGTGATCCAGCGTGAAATCCCCAAGGCTACACAAATTTGGCCCTTACCCTCTAACGCTCTGATCCAATCATGGCTACAGATAGCCGACCCACTTCTTGAGGCAATGGGATTTCTCCCGATGCTTTTCCATTCTGAGATTAACATGGGCCTCGTCCTTCATGCTTATGCCACTTGGGACGCGTCGAAGACACGCTTCCACTTCTTGTACCAAGGTACCACGTACAAGGTCAGGATTAACGCAAACTCGATGGTCACCATTGGCATTATGTCCGGTGACCGTCAGCCCATCTCCCATCGTCAGGCAAAAATCTTGATCAAATCTTTCGTCACCCAAACTGCACTAGAAATTCCAATCCAGACTAACAATGGCTACTTGATAGATGCTATCACGGAACCGTCATTCAGACGGCTGCGCATCTGTTGAATAACTTTCTGGTTATTTCAACGTTTCGCAAGGACAAAATCCAGTCCAAACTGCTGAGTCAGATAGTGGAATCCTTTCTAGAATTTTCTGGCCCCTCAATTGTGCCATACGACTGGCATAGCTTTCTTATTCGTGAACTAACCACCTCCATCAAACCCAACAACCGTGAGCGTATCGCAGCAGGCCCCATGTTGTGTAATTTTGTCTGCACACTTCTCAAGACAAAAGTGCGCGGTTTTCATCGCTCAACCCTTTTGTCTTCCCTTGTGCCGCACACTAACCTCTATCCGCCATCTCAAGCATCCACCTCCTCCCAACCTGTAGTTACTGACACAACGGCCAGCAAATAAATGCATGGCGCTGCCTATACATCTTCATCTCCACCTACTACCTGAAGACGCACCACCACCACCGCAGTAACGACTCCATCAACCACCGCCACTTCTTCTTCCATGCAACCTTCCTCTTTTGTCTCTGTTGTCACTACCCCTCTTCCTGTTCCATCCACAACTATTTCTGTGTCCATTCCTGTTTTCTCTGTTGATACCACTTCCATTTCTGTTCCATTATCCACTACTCCGTCCATCACCATCGCATCCTCCATCACTCCTGCCGCCACCGTTGCTCCCCTCACGTTTAATCCCTCTGATTCTTAGTTGTCTTTCGACACTCTGTTGTGGATGCAAGTCATCAACTTTTGACCCCCATGCCAGACCATTTTTGCTCCATCCTCAACATCTGTACTCCACACCACACTTTAGTTTCCCTCTGTCCCTCCCATCCTCTCATTTGGACAAACCGTCCACACCCCCGTTTCCACTGTTGCTTCTCACACCCCACCTGTTTCGCCACCAAAGGTTGCCGAGGGCAACCAATTGTTGTCTGATGACGCATTTGTTTAAACCATTTTCATACCATCGCCAGATTGGACTGATCCCACTGTCCCAGATGACATTAGGTCCAACGAGAACCTCACTGAAGATAATGACGACGGAGCTCCACAAGTCGTCGGGGCCGATACCACACAATCCTCTATCAGTGCCAATGTACCGGCTGCTTCAATTGACTTAACGACAACGTACCAGACTCTGTGCAAATACATCCTAGAGGCGGTAGCAGCCAAGGCTATTTTGGAAAGTAGGGTGCTACACCTAACAAGCAACACACAACTATGAACGAAACTTATGAAGTTGTAGCACGAGCTTATGATAGCTCAACAACATGAATTAGAAGGGCATAGAGAGATTGCCAAGCTACAGCAGAAGGAGGAGGGCCTCAATCTATACATCCAAAGCCTATCCAAAGTGTTGATAGAGGCCTCCACAAAGGTGCGGGAGCTTCAATCCGAAGCGTCCCAACGGCTTGCTCCACTCCAAGCGCAACTAAAGATTTACGAAGCAGAGAATACGCGCCTAGGGGGGGAAGTCAAAGCCCTACAAAGTGAAAAGCTCATTTGGTTAGCTCAACCTGCACTAGAGACAAGGCCGCTATCTGAATCAGAAGTGAATCTCTTTCGACGTCAGGTGCAGGTATATAGCCAGACATTAAACAGATACCAGGCAGAGTTTGATAAATATCGGACAAGCGCAACTCACGAGCTCGCCCAGGCCAAACAAGCCCTCAAGGCTTGCCAACAATTCATGGAGAAGAAGGCACAGCCCACCCCCGTGGTGATTCCACCACCACCTGTTTTTGACGCTGCACAGGCCAGTACAAGCCAAGACCAAAGCCAACAAGCAGTAGGGGGATTCAGTCAAGATCAAGGGTCCGAAGGCCAAGACCGAAGCGTCCCAACGGCTTGCTCCACTCCAGGCGCAACTACAAATTTACAAAGCAGAGAATACGCTCCTGGGGGCGAAAGTCAAATCCCTACAAAGTGAAAAGCTCGTCTGGTTAGCTCAACCTGCACCAGACTCAAGGCCGCTATCTGAATCAGAGATGAATCTCTTTAGGCGTCAGGTGTAGGTATATAGCTAGACATTAAACAACTACCAGACATAGTTCGATAAATATAGGGCAAGCGCAACTCACGAGCTCGCCTAGGCCAAACAAGCCCTCAAGGCTTGCCAACAGTACATGGAGAAGAAGGCCCAGCCCACCCCCGTGGTAATTCCACCGCCACCCATTTTTTATGCTGCACAGGCCAGTACAAGCCAAGACCAAAGCCAGCAAGCAGCTGGGGAGGTTAGTCAAGATCAAGGGTCCGGAGGCCAAGAACAAGGACCAACAAATATGGGTGTTGAGACGCGAGACCAAGGCCAAGGCGCAGGTACCAGCCAAAGCCAAGAGGAAGGACATGCAACATGATCCAGAGCTTCGCGCACCATATATGCCATCCGGGCCTTCCGAAGACCAAAGTCCTTGGAGGAGAAAATAAACGAATTTCTAACAAGTATCCCCACGAGTCATCAAGAGGCGACTAGCAGATATCGTTTTCAGCTCAGAGAATAAAGGGCAAGGAGCTGCAAGCATTATCCACCCTCCAACCACAACCAGAGTGCGTCAGCAGCTGTTTGAAAGAGACCCTACGGCCATCAGGGCCTATGTGACAAGTCCGCAACAATTACGGGTGAACGTGCACTTCCTGCCATGCACCTGACGATCCAAATGGGCGGAATGCGGCACCCGTCTGGACAAGATCACAATTCAAAATTTCAATTGGCCAATCATTCCATCTGAGTACGATTGGGCTACGGATGTAGATGCAGAAAGGGCTCTCACCCTATTCGCCAATAACTACTTCAACTGTCATGATCCAACAGTCCGCGCGGCAGCCACTTACGTCCGGGACTTAGAGCATTTAATGGAGATTGAAACAAAATGGGACAATTTTCTCCCCCCCATATTTTTTGATCCTAATAAGGCGCTAGCTTCCGACAAGGTCGAAGACCAGCTGCCAGTCGCTCGTGTGTATTATCGAACTGCCTTCCTTGGCAATCCCTGGATGCGCAAATTCCAAGCGTGGGTCGACCAGGATTGGCTGACAGGAGTCCACAAGTCCCTACACACGTCCAAGGACTTGAAGAAAGTGGACCGCATCAACTTTATGAAAGACATCACGGGCTACCTGATCCAACAAAGGCGGGCCAAGAAGCCTCTTTACTGAACCGGCAGAGTGCCGAGGGACCGGCACTACTTCAGGTCGTGGGTCCTGTTGGGGGTAATCCCAACGAATTGTAAATAATTAAAATCAACTAATAAAATGTGTTGCGAGGGCATGGCATCCTGCGCGCATAAGCCCATGGCCCAATGAGCACGCAAGCTTTAGTTGTAAATAAAATAGAATAGAATTGGGCCTTTGAATTAAAATAAAACTAGAGGCCCAAGGTCATTTTTAAACTTAGAGATTACTTTTTAGAGTTGGGTCCAAATTGGGACTCACATGAATCTTGTGAATTTCAATGTACTTTTTGTGGACCCTTGGATCAAGTTGGGTCCAAGATGAATGGATAGGATCAATGTAAATATTAGCAAATAGGATTTTGGGGCAAGGGCCTTCCCCATTTTATAAAAAGGCACCATTTGTACTCTATTTCCATGCTTAATAGAGAGGAGGAGACTCTATCATTTTGAGAGTTCAAGCATCCTCATTTGCTAATCACTCTTGCTTATGCTATTGTTGTGGTTGCTTGTTATTTCCATTTCCCATGCTTTTTGTTTATGCTAGTTAAGGTTTTTCCATAAGCAATGAAATTGAGCATTTGAGCTAACCTCCATCTCATCTCTCTCTCTATTTCTCTCTTCTCCTTCTTCTTCCTCTTCTATTCTATCCTTTCTCTTCACCAACAATCATGATGAAGTTAGTTAGGGGAGTAGAGTTAGTGTGAGTAGTGTTAGGGGAGGTAGAGTTAGACAAAAAGTAGAAAACTAACTAAAAGTAGCATCTATGCATAATTAGGTACTTATCCAGTGAACTAACCCTTGTTGACAGGTGGGAGGGCTATACTACGCAAGATCTTCGACCTTACACTGTGAAAAAGATTCTACGATCAAGCGATCGGCACTTCTCAAAATGAAAATTCTAATAATTAGAATCAAATCGAACCAGATTTGACCAAAAATTTAATAGAGACTTGATATAAAAAATCAGAACCTAAAAATGGTACTGGCGAAGGTTGACTCAACGAAGGTTCAACAATGCTATTTTTTATAGAAACTCTCTGATCAAATTTTTCTGACAAATTTAATGAAAATAACCTTCGCCGAACTCTCAGACAAAGAATCTGACTCAAATAAATCTAGGGTGGAACTAGCAAAGATTTATAACACATAGAAATACAATTTCTGTGGCCAGGATAAAAATAGAGATTTTCTGTGATCCTGAGGAAATTAATGTTCGCCAAACTCAAAAATGATAAATTATTATAAATAGAATAATCAAAAAATTCGGTGAAGGATCTGGCGAAGAATCAAGAGTAATACTGGTATTATTGCAAAAAAGTGACCATTTTTTTTTTTGGCAAAAATAGGATAATATGACAACTGATTATTTGAGAAACCTTCGCCCAACTTATTGATTATAAAAAATAGTAAGTGAGACTGACACAAAGTTTGACGAAGGTTTAGTCGAAGGTTCTTCTCAGAGAACTGATATTTTTACAGAAAGTTATGAATTTTTCACAAAAGGTTACTAGCAACTAGATGAACAGTCACTTTGGCCTTCTATTTTTGGTATTAGTCTTCGCCGACCTGGCAGTAGATAGGATCTGAATCACACCTATGCACAATGAATTGGATGAAGGTTCATCTTCTGTATTTTTTAGGATTTTGGTGATTTTTTAGTATTTTTGTGAAACCAGATTGATGGCAGTTCATGCATTAGCATCAAAGAAAGCCCGCCATAAGGCATGACACGATTGTCGACTACACAAAAAGATCTGAAAGAAGGAGATCTAACACTGATGTATAAAACCAAGTTGATTAAAGGTAAATTGAATTTTACTGGTGAAGGACCGTACAAAGTTAAAGAAATACTAAACTATGGAGCAGTTATTTTGGAACATTTGGATGAAAAATGATTTGACACTCCAGTCAATGGCAGCCGATTACACAGGTTTTGGCAGCCTGATCTGCCAGTTTAACCAGCATAATCCCACACTATGATTTTAGTTTTATTATTTTACAATTTCTTTGTTTTTCACTACTTGATTGATTTTCTTTTTTAAAGAAGACAGTTTAAAAAAAAATTAATCAAAAGATTGATGAGCAAAATTCAAAAATGTCATCAGATCAGAAAAAGTTGAAAGAAAGTATTTTTAAGAATCAGATGTTTATGAAAAATGACTTGGAAAACCACTTTTTGGGTCATATTTTGTACATACAGTTATAGAAAATGTTCGTCGAGTTTTCAGAGGCAAGATCCACCTCAAATGTACCCACACTGAGTTGGGCGAACGTTATTTTCACCAGTTAATACCTGTTTTGACCTTAGGCGAATGGTCAACATTTTGTCATTTTAGGAACGTTCGCCGAGCACATTACAGACCTTATGAACCTTCGCCGACATGCCAGATGGATTTAGAATGCCAAATTTAGGCTCTTCAGAGGTGCACCGATCCTAAAAATTTGCATTTATTACAACACCTAGGTGAAAGATGGTCTTAGGCGAATGTTCAACCTTAACCAAATCTTTATGACGTTTGCCAGACTGTTATTTTGGTCAAGAACCTTCGCTGAGATTTTTGGAAGCTAATTTCATAGTACTAAATATGCCTGTAGATTTTTTGTCCAAAATTGATCAGCCGAACTAGTACTTTGTCTAATGGACCCTCCAAATTCAACTATAAGAAGGCGAAATAAGATTTATTTCTCACTTCTGTTAGCGGAGCTCTTGAATTTTTGTTTTCGCAACCAGAACTTTCTAAAACTTTCCTACAACTATTTGATACACCCCTGCGTCTTACTTTTAGTCTTTACCTTTATGTCATCATGTCTTCTACTGATACCTTGCAATCTCCATGTTATGTCATCCATCGTGATGTTCCAACTGCAACGGACATCATGATTCTCCCTAGCACAAGCATGGTCGCTCAGTGGGTGACTCTTGCCGAGCCTTTGCCTTCGGCAATGGGAATCTACGAGTGGGCCTTTTTTTTTGGAAAAATCAATATGCAATTCATTATGATGAACTTAAGTACTTGGACCGAGGCCAAATCCAAATTTTATATCACTTTCCAGATTGTCACACACAAGGTGCATGTTATTGAAGCCGCTTTTTGCTACCATGGTATCACATCCGGTACTGAGCCATCTCCGAACCATAAACATGCAAAGAATGTGATCAAGCCGTTCATAGACACCACTGTTGAGTTTTTCTGGACCCATGACGAGTATCTTCTAGAATCCATCCGAGATCCCATCATTCACGCCGTGGACCAGCCACTGAACAACTTCCTGATGGTTGGCAACCTCAAGAAGGAACACATCTCATCGCAGATCCTCCATCGCATTGTAGACTCCAACTATAAACTAGGATCTGGCCCATTAGAACCCTATAACTGGTATAAAATGATCTTTGATGAGTCGAAGAGGGCTATCAATGGTAATACCAAGCATCAACTTGTGGCTGGCCCTCTTCTCTCTCTTATCCGCTTCATATCTGGAGGACAGGATCCGTGGGTTCAATGTTGATTCCGTACTGCCTGTCTAAGAAGAAGCACCGACCAAGTCGTCTCACCAGGCCTCAAGCTCACACAATCACCATTGTGTACGTAGCAAAGTCATTATACTTGACTCGCCTTTCGCATCATGTCGCCGGACTAGGCAAACCCCTTCAGCTACGCTTTCACGCCCTGCTGCAATTCGCACTGAACTTCTCATCCCCCAATCCACCGATGCTTCCCTCGCCTATGTTTTCTCATAGGGTCAGTGTATGACCATTGGATCCACCATTCTAATCACAGCTGCCCAAGCCGCCTCACCCCCACAAACTCGAGCGATTTCACCAAATACCCAAGCTTTCATGGATATGTTCGATGATTCCAACCCCTTGAGGCTAGATGAAATTTTTGAGATGCCCAAAAGCCCAGGGCCCTTTGATCCCCAATCCGTTAGAAAAGGATTCGAACAATTCCATGATAGCTCTACAATTTTCGATTTTTCATTCCAAACAGATCAGTAAAATCAGGCTGAACTAGCACCAGATACTATCAGGGTCGCTCATGTTGTTCCGCCTCCAAAGCAGTTCGACGCCAAGGTTCCAAAAGGGTTTCAGGAAGAGGATATCTTTGAAGAAGAAAAACCGACACGACATCAACGCCAAACAGACACAGTTCCTACAAGTGCGGTTCCTACTGCTGCTACACCAACAACAACCCACGTGGATTCTGGTGACGCATTTGGTCTAGTCTCTAACCTGGCACAAGTAATCCAAACCATGCTAGATGAGAAGAAGGGTATGGAAACATGCATATCTGACCTGGGATCAGAGAATACCCTTATGAGCCAAAAAGTTATTCAGTTGAACCGGGAGCTCAAGATTGCCAAGCAACATGAGGCAAAGTTTGAGGCCGAGCTGAAGAAAGCCCAATTGATGCTCTAGAAGGCTATGTGGGAACTCTTCAGGATGCATTGACAACATCCCAAGACCAAGTGGACAAAGGGGTCCAAGATGCTAAACAACAGGTCTTGCTACTGGCTGGTCAATTGGACATGGCTGAGCTTGAATGTGAACGTCTTCAAGGTGAATTGGATGCGACCACCCTTGAATATTCTTATCTCCAGACACAAGTGCCTCTCATCTAGTCACACCGGAAGAAATCAGATACTTGTTCAGGAAAGTTGAAACCTACCACACTTCATTGGTAGGATTTAAAAAAAAATTGATAAACTCAAATGTACGGCAACAACTGAGATGGCAAAGGCAAAGGCAATCATCAAAGATTATGAAAAGGTAGCCACTCAAGTTTTGGAAGCCGGGCCTCAAATTCCAATACCTATGACGCCTCAGTTCTCGCCTCAACAACATGATCAGGGAGGCTTGGATACAGGGTTTGACGGGCCAGGAATGCAGGACATACTAGATGACCAGGCCACGTAAGAAGATCCATCAACTTCAAGGCCCAGGTCATCGTTTTAGAAACCCATCACCATCGAGGACCAGATTCAAGCGTTTCTCCAACAACATTCGCATGAGTCCTCGAGGGGTGGATGGGTTATCAAATTTAAGACCTCTGAGATAGAGGTTGTTAACCCCAAGGAATCTTTTATATTTAATGGCGGCATTAGAAGAGTTACTGTGGCATGTGTTTTGTAAGTCCACAAGTAAACTCAATTTTGTAAGCAATAATGCTTAGGAACCTTAGACTTAGACCCTTTTCCATTTAAGTTTAAGTATTACCAAGAAATATTTGTAATACTTTAATCTTAGAAAGTCTAAGTTTAAAGCTATTTCTAAGTTTAGAAAATCTAATTCTATTTTGTGAAGTGAACTTCATACAAGAAGTCACTTCTTAGATTAGCTTAGCAATAAGCTTTGGGAGTATCCCATAAACATCTTAGCATATGGGCCTACCACTCATTGTATATATAGAAGTGGATTTGGGAGCCTTAAATAACACTTGTATAAGCCCAAGCTTTAATAGACTAATCTATTCTTGCTTAACTTGTGTTCCCAGTCGTGGATAGAATACTTGGTGGTAGGTGCTCGAGCCCCACTAAGCTTTCCTCAATTGGCTTTATGTTATGGTGAATGTGCTTATGGGATTATCATCTCTCAACTTGTTTATCATTCCCTTATGGAGTTAAGTAGGATTCTTTAGACTTTAGGTAAGAAATCACTAGTTGGGGGGTAGACATAGTGGTCATTAGGGTTAGGTTGATTTTCTCTAGTTTGGGGAAGCCTTAGAGAGCTAACCTAGGACATTCCCTAGTTGGGGGGCTGCCTTAAGGAACTAGTTTAGGTCATTTTCTCTCTCTAGAAGGGTGAGCCTTAGAGGTTTTGTTATGCAAAAGAACATAGAATGGAGTGGATCAAACCCCACCACCACTATACTTCAATGTCTTTTAGGAACCCTAACCCTACTAGTTGGGAAGCCATAGTAGGAAGGAACCCTAAAAGACAACAGAGGCGGGCAAGGAATTGGACAAGCTACCAACATTGAGAGAGTGTTGGATTTCTATCCTCTCCATCCCTATTCTCTGCTAATCTAGATCCATTTTTATTACTTTCATAGATGATTATTTCAAAAGGACTGCAATCTATTTCTTAAAGCACAAATATGAAGCCTTCCAGTTCTTCAAGAAATACAAAGAAAATGCTGAGTTGAAGACAAACAAAAGAATCAAGGCTCTCAGGAGCGACGACGGTGAATACATATCAAATGAATTCAAGGAATATTGCTCAGTAAATGACATCGAGCAATAATTTGCTGCTTACTATTCTCCACAGTCGAATAGACTGGCCGAAAGGAAGAACATGACCTTAGTCGAATCTTCCAAATGCATGATAACACATGTTTCTTTGCCCAAATCATTTTGGCAACATGCTGTTTCAACAAAAACTTATCTACAGAATCGATGTATAATCAAATGTATTCCCAACAATAAAACTCCTTATGAGGTTTGGACAAGATTCAAACCCTCAATCAAACATTTGAAAGTATTTGGATGCACAGCTTATGCTCATGTCCCAAAGGACAACAGAAAGAAACTTGATGAGCATTCTTTTAAGACTATTTTTGTTGGTTATCTAGAAAATTGACTTTTGGGTACGTGTTTCTGCTCAACAATGGTCCCATATCTTGGAATAGTCGAAAGCATACCTCCATTGCAATGTCATCTATAGAATTAGAACACATTGCAGCCTCTCAAGCTACCAAAGAGACAATCTGGTTGAGGAATTTATTGTCTGACATTGGTCTTAGATAATCTGCTCCAACAATGATACAGTGCAACAATCAGAGTGCCATTGCATTATCGATCAGTCCTAGATTTCACTCTAGGGGCAAGCACATCAAGATTAGGTACCACTACGTCAGGAGCAATATACTCAACAAAGAGGTAAGTTAGAAGTTTTGCAGAACCCAACACATGGCTATTGATATATTTACAAAAGGGTTAAATCATGAAGCACACAAGAATTTTTGTACTATCTTGAATCTGATCATCAAGGGGATCCAAATTAAGTGGGGGTGTTGGATTTCTATCCTCTCCATCCCTATTCTTTGCTAATATAGATCCATTAATTAAGCTGTTCTAAATATTTATACAATCGCATACTCTGCAGAAATACATTTGTTTCTTGACAGTCTATAGAAATACAAAAGAATTAGTGAGTGTTACCCGATAGTTCCGGCCACCTCTTTTTGGTCGACCACCTTCAATTACTTGGCCATCATTGATTGTTCGGCCATACCTGATTGGTTGTTCATCCTGGACCATCTGGGCAGATTCTCTTATTCGGCCTATCTCAAACAATCAGCCACAATTTAACTATCAGGTGTACCAACAAGTACACACATCATGACCGAAGAAAATCAAATATTGTCCAACAGCGACTGCCAACAACATGTAGTGCCTTAACCCAATTATAAACCACAGATTAACCATTCTTTTAATTAGTTAAACATGTGTATATCTCCAACAACTCATCAATTGCTCGGTTAGCTGAATTCTCTATCTGTTGAGAGCGCAATTGACTTGTTTTTTTCTCTTTGTTATCACAGAGTATTGTCTCAACATTCAGACTGTATTTTCTACATGACTAATCTTTCAATGTTCCAACAATTTAAGCTGTGTATGCTGAATGCTTATTCGTTTTATTGTTAGATAGATTCGTGCTCACAGAGCACTTTAGCTTTGAACTATCTTTATTTTTGCCATTTGAAGAATCCATCTCTTGATCTTGACCTTTAGACCACTTGATGAACATAGCCTCCTCTTCAACTTAAGATGTAGATCCACCTCTTGCTTGACGCCTATATTCTTCATTGATCAAGATCTTTTGAAGATCCATCAAACTTGGCAAAGTTCTTTGAATGGATAGACTTTGTACAATGTTAACTTGAGCATCCAATAAACCATTAAGAATAGCTTGAACAAGCTCTCCTTCCTTAATGCTCTCATTAATGCAAGCTAACTCATCATTCAAAGCCTTCACTCTCATAACAAAACTATTTGGACTCTCTTTATTCTTTTGCAAACATTGAAAGGTTTGTCTTCTTAGAGTCAACACTCTAGAAGTAGACTTGGATACGTAAAGCTTCTTTAAAGCTTCTCAAGCCTCACTTGATGAAGTACACTTACCAACTTCCTTGAGAAGTTCATTGGTAACATTCATCTTTATCATGTGTAGAGCTCTTTTAGATCTTTTGTCATACCTCAATTGTTCTTGTTGTGTTGATGGCCTCTCCTCCAAACCTACAACAAAATCCAAAACATCATTCATCTCAAGAAGTGATTCCATCCTCACTTTCCACAATGAATAGTTGCTCGAGGTAAGCCTATCATTGCCTACCAACATGTATCCACTTGACGTAGCCATGTTGCAATGACTTACTCCTTCTCTTTCAACCTGTTCTAGTGCACAAAGCACTTTTTTGAAATACAACAAATGTTTAAATCACAAAGATATGGAACCTCTCAATTCTCTTCTAGCACTTATACCTAGCAAATCAACACATAGAGTTTAGAAATCGTAATCAACCTATGATCTATCCTCAATATAATGACTCTTTCCACTTCCTAAGATTGAAACACACTCTAATGAAGTTCAATAACCTCACAAAATAAAGATCCAATCAAAATTAGAGTTTTGACAAAATCACAAAAAATTGAATATTTCAAATTCTACATGCAATTGCTACAAACTTCATGTAGAATCTTGTAGCCTCAAGTGAGACCTTCCCGATGCATCAAAAATCGGCTATTTCCAGTAAGTATGGTGTGAAATCGAAATTCCTCAAGTTCATTGACCTAAAATGAGTTTTGATCTACAAAAGACCCAATGCAAGAAACTCGAGGGCCCCAGACACATTAGTGGAGCTAGTGCAAGGGTTAGGACTACTATAGCCATGTGTAGAGTATCAATAGTGATGAAAAGCGCTTTTGGGGATTTACCTAGCTTGCATGGGCACATGCACAGGTGAGGCTGGGGCCTATATATCCTAGTAGAAACTCGCCCCCCTACCATTCCATTTGCTTGTTTTCATTACCAGTTTTTTCTCTCTACACCAGCATCCTATCTCGTGGCTCGGGGATAATGCTATTGGAGATTGATCGGTGGCTTCTCATTGGTTGGGTAGTTTTTCTCCACCATGTTCTCTTTGTATTTGTCTTGTAAGCAGGATCTTAATGAGGTTTTAGTTAGAATTAAAGTAGATTCACGGTGTTACTGTACTGTGGATCCTATCAGTGGATAAGGATCAGTTGGCCTCGCATTGAGGCGAGTCGACGAGACACGCGTCCCGTCAATGGCAACCTGGGTCATGCATGGGTTGCCTGAGTGAAGAACTGTATGTACAGTGTATTTTCATTTTGAGGAATACAGTTGCTATGTAAGCTTGCTGTGGAGAGTGTTTTCTGTCTGTGTTACTGTGTAGCATGATTCGTGTTCATGTTCGAAGCAAATTCTAAGTTGGTATCAAAGCCGTACAGGGAGTGTACACGTACAGTGTCGCCGTTGAAGAGAGCTTCGGGAGAAGAGCAGTCTTCTGAGAGTTCGGGGTTTATGGTGGGTTGGAGACAGAAAGTAAAGCACTGGTGCACGGTTTCTAGTTTACAGAGGCTTGCCAAGCTCAGCAGAGGACTTATTAGCCTGTGTATAACATCAGACAGGGAAAAATTCACTAAAGAAATGGGTACAAGTTATAACAAGCTCATACATTTGGCAATGGCTCATCAAAACACCATGATGTAGGTCAATGTTCAGTTACTGATTTCACATATGAGACATGCAAATAGACAAGGCCCAAAATACTATTATCTCATTGGTTGAAGCCACTTCAAAAGGGCCTCCCTCCTTTTCACACAAGGTGGGACTTATTCCTAGGTGGCATCCTATGTAGCAAATATGACATGGATGGATGCCAACTTGAAGTAAGTACACTTTTTAGGTAAGCTTCATAAGTGGTTGGGACCACGGATACTCTTGTTGAGTAAGTCTTAATTCAACTTCAAGCCACTTGCATTTACCTGCAACAAACGACGTTCGATGAAATCATTACTATGTACCTACACCTTGGGTTCTGCACCGAATCGACGAATAATTGAATATGTTAAAAGCGAGCATATTCGACATTTAGTTTTGCTATCCTCACGTAGTGGGCATTGGGATAGAAAATCTCTAAATAACATTTGGTCATTTGACTTCTCAAATGTCGGTTGTGATGGTGTAATCCCAATTACTAGCAAGTTTTGAAATTTTATTCTAATAAAAATTCTTGAACTTTAGGCAAAGTAAGTCTTAGCCCTTGTGGTGTTTGCAACAAACTTAGGCTGGTTGAAGTGAAGTGGGAATATGCATTGTCTCCCCTCTTTTTTTCTTTTTTCTTTTGGCAAGTCAGAGAATAGTTAAGGACCACCCTTATTTCAGACTCTCATGGTAAGTAGAGATGGAACCCTAAAATGTGATTGACCGGTTTCAAATGAGCAAATGCTCATTTTTCTCTTTTGGCAAGTTAGATGATGGTCAAAAGACCACCCCTGTTTCAAACTCGTGTGCCAGGCAAAGATGAAAACCATAATATGTGATTGACCTAATTCTATTGGCTTTGTATTTTGTTAATCGATCAAGGGCAACTTAACATGAGCGAAGTCCCCCTATCCAAAGAACGATAGTTGTAGCTAGAGGGCAAAGAGCCTTGCCACCTCCAACGGTTGCACACACACACACACACACACATACACACCTATGGCAAAGGGTGTAGGTAAATTATTGGCTAGTTTGACAAGTTCATTCACCTCTTGTAACTTGTGGATGATTTCTCATCCCCAAAAAAAAAATAAATACATTTTTTTGATGTACTTGAGTGGTGTGTGGTGGGCATGGTTTTGTGCGGCTGGGAGTGAACCAAAATTCAGACCAAATCTGGGCCCTGGCCTGCATGCTTTTCTGGCTGCCTTCCACGTGGCGAGGAGTCCAATTTGGAGGCCTCCATTTTGGCAGTTCTCATTTGTAGTGACCAGCGGGCCTCGTCTTTCTGGCTTATATTCTCCTCCTGCTGCTATCTCCTCTTATTGTGGAGCTAGTGTGAGCGGCGAGAGAGAGAATCACTGGAGGACAAGAGATGGATGGAGGTTAGCTAGTTGAAAACAGTAAAATTAAGTATACAACAATAGAATTGCGTGTAGCTGCATCGCCTCCTGTGATTGAGTGAGTATGAAGGTAGCTAAATCGAATCCCAAAATGGGGTAATTTTGTGTTGGTGGTGGGCGTATTTGTTTGTCCCCATTAACTTCTTTCTCAAATTCTTTGGATTTTGCATTTTGGGTCGTTTCGTTTGTTTGGGTTAGCTTCACTTTTTGTATTGGCTCTTGGAATTTTGCATCTTTGCATGGTTTCATTGATTGGGTTAGCTTCACTTTTCTGAATTCACTTTTGAAAGTTTACATTTTACATTGTTCCAGTTATTGGGTTAGGTTCAATTCTTTGGATTGAGGGCATTATATGTGATCACAGTTATTGTTACTATCAGATCTTTCATGAGATACTGCTAAAATTAATCTCTGCTTAAGGCAGGTTTCTGTTACAGAAAGGGGACAAGAATTTGCATCACACATGAGGAGATGCTACAGTAACCAGACCAACCTTTCTGCAACAACTTGGTCAACGGCAACAAAGGTGATGGAAGCTCCCATCTGCACATTTTAGAATGTGCGTTTTGTAATGACATTTTTGCCAATTGCACAGAGAGACAGATAGGGACCACATTATCGAACTGAAATCAATGAAACATGCAAAAAACATACCTGCAAAGCTTGTGTCACCTTTTTTTTGGAAATGTGCCGTTGATGTTTTGGATGATGGTTAAAACCAGCAAGCTTTTTGTTAAGACCTGAGGGCATTTTTGTGGAACAGAGATTTTTTGTGTTCTTTCTGATCTTTAATGTCTACTAGTTTCAGATTTTAGAGGTGTGTATTGCTGATTACTTGAATTCGTTTTTGACAGCATGACACCCTTTTGTGGTGTAGTTTGGGAAAAAAATTATGCAAATATGGGACATGACAAACAGGAAACAAACTACAGTAGCCAAAGAAGTCTACAAGATAAGGCCTTATCTCCATCTCTGATAGAGATAGGAGCTATTCAACGAGAAATCTCACAGAATACTTTTCCTGGTCCAGACATTGATGAGAGCTTCTGGGATGGGTCTTTGTTTGCAGGTTCTGGAAGAATTTTAAACCCTGTGAATGCTGGAAAAACAGTTGAAAACATTCAGCCTTCTAAAGATGGTCCGATCTCTCATATGTCTACTTACAGCATGGTAACCAGTGGTAGTGATCAAACGAGCAATTGGAAGCAGAGACTTATCAATAATCCAGCTACTTCAACAGAACTTGACATGGAATCTATCGGAGTTGAACACGAAGTTGATGGAGAAACACCCATGCCTTTTTTCTGGGAAAGTTTTGACGACTTCGAAGACATGGATAAGCCTTTTGAGTAAGGCACTGTATGCACTAATTTGCTTTAAATGTCTAGCAGATTTTAAGCTTTTAGGCAAAGGTTTATGTATCTCAAGCGGCTTCTGGAGGACTGGAATGTGTACACGTCGTCTTTGTGATTGTACTTCTTCGTATGACATTTATGAAACAATTTTTGAAGAAAGAATAATTCCTCACTTGTAAATGAGTACGGAGAATAGTCTTTGTCTCAACGTGACACTAACCCCTTCCCCGACAGGTTGCAGCCATGGACTACTATTCCTGAACTTTTATTAGATAAGGTTGCTGGACTGCAAAATGATCAAGATGTAGCAGAGGAAACAGATGTCAATGCAAAATCTTGTGCTGCAAGGGTTAGAGAATGTCAACTAAAAGATGGTGAGCTCCATGACCTCGTTCCAGGGCAAGAATATAAGTTTCATCAGCCAGCTCCTCAAATTCCATTTGTTAATCATGGTTTTTTGACAAGACAGAGCTCTGTGGGGGACAATTTGCACACAGAAAAGGTATACAATCTTTGGCACTTTTATGTTTATGCAAAAAATAATCAGGAGGTTGTGTTTTATCTATTGAGCCTTATTACGGGGGTTTAGCTAGTCGATGGAGAAGACTGGAATGAGTAGGAATGTTTATATGTGGTTGAACATGCCAGCTCTATAACAATTTTGGTAGAACTGCTGGTGATGTTTTTTCCCTTAAGGATTTGTTTGCAGAATGTTGTTTTTGGAAAGTAGATCTCGCCCCTAGGGAGGAGGGGCTTCAACCATGCTCAACCCATAGAGACCATCATGGACAGTAATATTGCTAGTTTTTGGGTGTATTGTCTACTAAGCAGGGCCTAATTGGCACATGCCTGAGGCCCAACTTTGTTGTTTACTGCAGGCAGAAAGATCGGCCAAGGATCCTCTTTTACTTGCAGGCATGGAAATATACGAAATTGGGCAATCTATTCAAAGGTTTCCACAGACTGAGGAGGTAAAGGTTCAAAGCTGAGTTCTGGTGATTCAAGGTTTCCACTTTTTTTGTAGCTGTTTTTTATTGAAATAGCCTCAAATATTTTGTGATATATAATGTGAAATTCAACAGGCTAAGCAAAAGAGGGGAGAAGCTGCTGATACTTTGTGGAGTGAAGAAGAATTGACTATGGATCTCTCTCCTAAATTCATGTCCTATGTGTCTTTGTACGAAATGGAAACTTCTGCACCACATAGTCTATCAGCAGGAAAAGTTTCAGAGTTATTGCCTCTCGCACCGTCATTGCCATTTCCACAGCAGTCATCTTCCCCTGTTTTAAATACCTGCTCACCCAAAAGAAGCAGGCATGATTTCCAGTGGAGCCGCTCACTCCTTTCCCTCCCCATTTCTCCTCAGACACATGAAGTACCTGGTTATTCTGAACATTTTTCTGAAGCTGCCATGCAGCAGTATGACCAGCAGCAAAGTTTATCAGGTTCATCGGTGACATTTTCAAATACTGGTTCCGATGTCATTCCGGACAGGACAGATTTGTTTTCTTACAACCAGCTTCAGGCAAGTATACGAGCTGAACAGAGTGTGCAGCCTGTATTTCAAGGAACTGGCACAGGTTGTGATTATTTGTTTGAAGAGCAGGTCTCAGGGTACCTTAGAACTAATGCAGATCCATACTTGCAAAAGAAAATGCGCTCTGAGCATGAAACACATATTTTACATGAGGGAGAAGATGAAGTTTGTTCCAGCTTGTGTCCTCCAAAATTTAATGCTGAAGCAGGTCATCTGGCACATAAAGTTGTGAAACCAGCACCAAACTTTGATCTCAACAATAGAGAACAGGGCTGGGCTTCAGATGCAGCCTTATTTAAGAATCTGGAGGATACCATTGTGAAGGTAATAAATGATCATGAACAATTCTTTCTCTCTCACCCTCCATATGGTTCCATAGTCATAACACGCTTGCAGCTGTTGTTTGGGCATCACCTCTTCTGTGGAGGGGGGAGCATGGTTGTTATGACCACGTGCAACCCTTGTGCAGGAATCTGGTTTCTTTCATGAGAATATCTTCACATCTGAAATAAAATTGTAAAGGATTCAAGGATTAAAATCTTGATACGTGTACAGGCTCTTAACACTTAACATCATCCCATCCGTCACGTCTGATAAAAGCATTTTTGGAATGAAGCATAAAATTTTTTCTTTTATGTGCTGACTTTTTGAGCTGAATGGAGTCGATTTTCTGACCTCAAGTGAAGGACTATTTTGTTTTATGGGTAACTTTATCTTCCTAATAGCATAAGACTTTAAGTTTCACCTTATCGATGAACATCGCTTCTTTGTGATCCAACAACTTATCATGTTGGTAAAAGAAGGATTTTTTTACTTGCTCTGGTATGTTTTTTAACTCTTTCTGCTGGTGTCTAATCTGAAAACAAACAACACTGAGAAAGGGGATTAACTAATTCACAAATTTGAATTCTGAATTGCTTGGTCTCAGTTGGATATTGGAACAAGGGTTTGCATGCGAGATACACTATATCGACTTGCCAGAGGCTCCATACAACGACGCGCTAATTATAATGTTGACAGTCCCACTAACACAGAAGAAGCTGAATTTCCAATAAGGTATTCATTCCAATTTATTCAATTGGTATTCAATTCGAATCGGATAAACCGTTTTGAATCGGAGTTGTGGTTTCAATTCTTGATGAATGAGAGGATTAGAAAACATAGGAATTTAAAAGAACCCACTTTTAAGTTTTTTATTTGCAGATCGTTAAGGATTTTGATCTAGTGGTATTATGTCCTACTGCTCAGGCCTCAGGAGTTAACACGCCATTGTAGACCAAGCAAACAAGCATTCACATTTTTGCTTATGCTAATTTCAGAGTCACCCTTCTTGTGTGCACACTAACAAGTGCTTTTTCTGTTGAGGAACATGTAGTTCAAGATGATGTAGAATATTTCATCTACTTTCGTGCTTAGGTAGTTAAAAAGTAGTCTTAATATGATTATCACACTCGCAGCTTGCATCAAGCTTGTTGACACTAGGGAAGGATTCAATCACTATTTTCTGTTTGTGCAGGTTTGCAGTGTCTGGTCCATTAGAGACTCCAACCAACGCGCTCGATCGAGTTATAGTCAATATGCTATTTTATAGACAATCTTTTCCCTTTTCAAATCAGTGAATGGTTTTCCCTTATTCCTCTCTGGTGCAAGCCATACCTCTGGTCCTCCAACTTCAATCAGGAAACCCAGAATGTGCCCAAACAAAACCATGCAGCTTTGCACTTGGCAGAATCCTGCAGGAATCAGACCAATACAAAGCAGCACAAAGGAAAATGGATCATATATGATCACTAGCATGCTGATGGAAACATCTGCTACTGGCAAAATGCTTTTGATCATTGAAACTTCATCTCAAAAGTTTTTTCTATGTCGCGTCATCTTCTTCATTGGCTTACATTGCAACCCACAAATGAAACTTCATCTCAAAAGTTTTTTCTATGTCACGTCATCCTCTTCATTGGCTTACATTGCAACCCACAAATGCAGTGCCAATAAATCAGGCAGCCATGAAGCACTTGAGGCATTAAAATTCAATGGCATTGAGATCAATTTCCTGCCATTTGGCCTGAAATATTATACTAGACCTAAGACCTAGCCTTTCTGCAAACCTTTTTGTATGCAGTATCAAGGGAAAAGAGAGACAAAAACAAAGACTTATGATCATAATCCATTAAGATCCATCTTTGGAGGGAATGAGAGACATACATGGATGATACACATACATATACTAAGGCAAGCTAGTTGCTTGTATCATTATAGAATAAAAGAATTTCTAGGATTACTCAAATTTTGAACTAAAATAAAAGATATATCGATTCTGAAAGGATCATTCAAAGATCATGGATTTATGTGCTTTTGTTGGGCTGTAAGTCTAAAATCATTCTATTAGTCATTTTGTATTGCAGATTGCTTTTGTCATGCGTCTTCTAGTCCTCCTTATCACATGCTCATAAATTCTTCTGGTTTTTACAAGGGCAGATGGCCCAATTTTCCATTAGGCTTTTATCACAAATCAGCTGCCATAGCTCTCGGCGAATGGTATCATGACATATGTGGCTTTGGTTACGTCCCAATCAAGAGTTGTTTAAATCATGGTTGAGTGGTTGCAAATTCCACAGCAAAGACTGGTTCTTGCATAATGCAGAAAACTAAAAAGTTCATAACATAGTTGCACTACGTTTCTGGAAAACGAGTTTCTGGATTCTGGTAGCGTTTCTCATAAACGTGTTTTTTTTTTGTGGTCAATATGGATATCAGATGAAAACTCTAATTAAGGGCATTACATCTGTATCGTTTGTCGAATGTTTCGGGTACAAAATGGTCCAGTTCAAGTGCATTACTCCATGTTGGGTTTTGTCAAAGATAAAAATTCAAAACTAACCTCTAGCCTGTTCGTTACGGTCACATATGGTTACAATGGGACAGATATAGAGAAATGTAGAGCAATTGTACCTCGCTTTTTGCTTCGGGGGGCGCTGTCCCCCGATCCCCCCACCGGGGGGGGGGGGGGGGGGGGGGGATAGTAGCAGGGGGGCGCTGCCCCCCCCTGCACCCTCCCTAAGATAGAAATGGGGTTCCAAATGTGCACCGATAAGGGCCCAATTGTATGCACATTGCACTCACATCTCCAACGAAATGATTGCAAAAGTGATCATCATTCATAGAGTTGATAGCCCAAACTGTAGCATTCACATTTATTGAGAACCAAAGCAAATAGCTACTAAAAATAAGATATGTTTGTGCCCTATCTACTGCACTTTTGAGAGGCAAAATGCTGGTTTGACCATTGCTTCCCTAAAAAAATTTCAGCCATAAGCTATTTTCCCAAAAAAAATAAAAATAAAAAATTAACCACGTTTCTACATTAGAAACGCGTTTTTGAGACTATAGAATTTATCATGAATTTGATGAATTTCTGTGTTATTATTTTTTTTCCAAAATTTTTTCTTTCTCAAGAACAAGAGTGATATCTTTCTAGTTGCAAGTTAAAAAATGTTCTTGAAAAATTTGGAATTTTTATAACAGGTTGTGGTTTTCGATGTTTCATATGACTGTCAAGGCAACAGTTCAAATATATCTTTGTTAGCCGATTTCAGGACATGTAAAATTAGGCATATATGGGCATTAGTTTTCACAACTTTGTAAAAACCAGCATGTGACTAATTATAATAAAATCGGCATAGATAGTGCCCATAGATAGGGGTCCCAGGAGGCCACCCAAAATGTGGCTAGAGGAAATTTTGTGACCTTAGAATTTGAACAAAATTGTTTTTATGGCCTTATAATTGGCCCAAATACACACAATGTAAAAGCCAACACCACCACACTGAATGTTCTATGTACCGAATTATTTTTGACTAATATACAATCACTCAGTGTGCTTTTCAGGGAAATCGGTTTGCCAAAGAAATTCGTAGTCATGAGTCCTAGCAATTGTAGAAAATGGAATTCAAATATGAGAAAAACTGACAATGTGCCAAAAAGTGTTTGTCAAGGGGACTGTCAAATCATGGAAAATTGTCATGGCAATGGGAAATTAGCATCAAACTGGGGCAACAGTTTTGAGAGCCGAGAAAATGGATGGGCCAAGTCAAAAATTCGACGAACTAGAACAATGAAGTGCAAGGGACAACCATAACAAGAAAGCACAAATTAGAGGCCATTCATGGTATACCACCTACTTAAAATGGTAGGGGTTGACCTTGAACACACATGGGAGTACCCAAGGACCATCGAAATTAAGTTGGCACAAGCAGTGTACACTTAAACATACTTGAGTACATTTTGAAGGGGGGGGGGGATGATTTACCTAGATCATGGGGTACCTCTATATCCCCTCCCCATTCCACCCCTATTTCATGCCATGTGTGAGACACCCACATCAAAGGGCCAATATACTTTGCTGAGTATGTTGTGAGAAGGGGTTGAGTACCTTGTGAAAAAAATGCCTTAACAAACACAAGAAATGAATCAAACATGACAAAAGAGCAATACATATCATCAAGGTGAGTGTGTCTAATGAGCTTCACAAGGGTTAACATGGTAACAAAAAAAAAAACAATGACATGGAGACTCACTCTCTTTGTTTAATTTTTAAAATTAAAAAAAAAAAATTATCTATATTCAAAAGTGTGCTTGACAAAGACGTATTGTAGTAGTGACAATGCTAATGATATTTATGAAAATTTCAATTTTTTTCATATTTAAAAGAAATTGAAAATCTTTGAAAATAATGAAATCAGACTTAATCAAGGAGTATAATCAATGGCATGTATGAACTCCATCTTAACTATTTTTTCAAATTTTGCTTGAACCCGTTTTGCATGTTTCGGATTCATACAATAACGTTGTTGACAAATCAGTTTTGCATCAACTGTGACATCAATAGTTTGTTGATATACCTCCTTCGGTACCCCACACAGCTCATCGTATGACCATGCAAAAATATCCTTGTATTTTCAAGAAAATTTTGTGGAACGAGCAAGAAACTCTGGACCATGCTCTGTAGAGATGGATACACACTTTGGATCTTCATATATACCCAAATTAATTTGAATCATTTTCTCGCGAGCAATCTGTGTAGGATTAAGTCGTGCTGGTTCATCTTGTGAAAAATATAGCAAAATAAACTCATTTGATCCTAGAAATGATGGAGAAAGCACCTACTTAAGATCCAAACAAGATCTAGAAGCTAGATTACTAATTAATGCATTGATTCCTAGCTTATCTTGGCCTGAACTCCATGAATTAGCTCCAAAACTCTTCACACATGTGGATGTACGGGGCCTACTGTTGCCTGTTATTGTACCTGCAACTCCAATCTTTCAATGATCATAAAAAAATCATATGCCAATAATCAAATCATAGACTCAGACTAGTCAAGAAGGAAAATCTCGATTTTGCTCATAACTAGATGGAAATCCCATCACATATTTATACATGTAGAGCCCGGATCTAAGCATATTAGGGCTTATATGTAATCATCACAACCTAACCCTAACATCTAACCTAAAGAAGATTTAAAATTCTATAGTCAAACTGACTTTCTATAGGAATTTTCATTTAAAATCAATAAAACACCATGCTAGCACCTAAAGATACTTCACCAACATACTTTAACAGTCCATTAGACTTTCATGAAGCCTTCAGTCAAGTCCAAAGATGTTGTGTTGGCTGAGAATGAAGATTTTCTACCTTGTTGGAGGGCACACTAGCAACAAACTTCATGGAGCCGACAACCAATTGTTAGAAATTTTCCATAAAAATTCCTATGCGAATCTTCTAACTAAATTCCAAATGCTACAAATTGTATAAGGAATATTTCAAGGAGAAATAAACCCTTGAAGTACTAGAGAGCGTCAACAAAATATTAACAAGGGAGCTCCAAAATCTACATCGACCGGGAGCATCACCACATGAAGTTGACAAGTAAGTGGACTGGCTAATAAGCAAAAGAAAAGCCCAATGCCTCGGAGATCCATAAAACTCCTTCTTTGCTCCCTAGATCCACCTCCGTAGGGAGAGGAGGCACGGAAAGGGTCCAACAGTTTTTTGGCACAATTGATAGGAGACGGTGGTAAACTATTTTTGGAGTGATTTTTGTTTGTATTTTTTTTGCCATTTTTGTTCATTTTTAGGCTTATTACTTGCCCTTCTTTGTTTTGCAGGTTTTGTAATTTTTATTTCTCATCGCTTTTCTAGTGAGTAGAGCAGAGTCTGGTGTTTCATCAGACAACTCGGTGGGTAATGATTTGATTACTCGCCAGCTTGATTACTCACTATTTTGAAAATCTCAAATTTTTCTCTATTTTATTTCTTGCCACTTTTATAATACACTCAAAAATCTTGGACGTATGATCCGGAGGCTTGGCGAGTAAAACCAGATTACTTCCGCCATTACTCACTAATTTGAATTTTTCATTTTTCAGCCATTTTTAGTTTTTGTTGTCCATCGATTTCAAGTATAGTACTTGAATTTTTATCTGGCACACGAGAGAGTAAATCTTTTTAATTACTTGTCAGTATTACTTGCCAACTGTTCCTCTTTACTTGTCCTCTTTATAGTAGGCTCTAATTATCATTCACAATACGTAGGCAACTTGACTAGTAATTAAAATTACTTGCGCTATTACTTGCACCTGCCTATTACTCGCCTTAAGAGAAATTGCAAAAATTTTGTGATACATTTGATTTGACTGATCATCAGAATCCATCTACATTTTCTGATCTTCCCTGATCTCTTTCATTATTGTGTTTGTTTCGCTTCTCTTTTTTATTTGATCTCAATATGATCTTGATCACCTCCTATTCTCCGATCTCGTTTCACTCATAAAAGACATCTAGAAAACCCAAAAACACAAAACACAAAAATAGTGCCAAGATCCATTTCAATGTATGTTGTGAGAAATTTTAACTAGTTTTGCTATTTTGGTCATATTTCTATAATTGGCAATTCAGGCCAATTTTCATATTAGACTTAGAGTTTGATTTTCAAAGCTATGTTAGTATAAAAGCATTTGAATAAACACTTTTTGAAAGTGTGGGAAAGCGTAGTACACGAGTTTTAGAAGATTCAATCTGAATGTGGAGATAGTTGAATCTAGTCCACTTTAATACAAGGGTTTTTGTTATGGAGGAAAACCAAACTTATTAACGAGTCATGAATCTGCTATATATAGTCGTACACTCGTGGGAAGAGACACATTCTCTCTCTCTCTCTCTCTCTCTCTCTCTCTCTCTCTCTCTCTCTCTCTCTCTCTCTCTCTCTCTCTCTCTCTCTCTCTCTCTCTCTCTCTCTCTCTCTCTCTCTCTCTCTCTCTTCTCACTTCATGCTTATACATGAGTTCTCTTGGGTTCATCTATCCATTGGTGCACTATATTTGTGATATCTTGCAATCTTGTGTGTAGAATGCTTATTTTATGCTATTTTCAGATCCACTTGTTGAAATATAGTAGCTTATTGTTTTTGTACAGAAATCAACTTCATCATATCTAATGTTTGATGTTTGGTTAGGTTCTTATTGAGTTGCATCTCTTTCATTGAGTAGATGTTGGTTTTTCTACATTGGCAATATTAGTAGAGTTGATCTATTTTTAACCAAAGATCATATTATGGATTTGGATCTTAATTGATCCCAAATTCTTCACATGGTATAAGAGCTTGTGTTGCAAGTTTTGAAAGGATCAAGCACATCTATCAAGGATTTGGAGAAGATATCAATGCTAGAGCATGCTAGATTGACTTCTACTCAAAAATTGAGTTTCTTGCATATGTAGATTGGATCTTTTCTAGATCAAAACTCATTTTAGGTCAATGAACTTGAGGAATTCCAATTTCACACCATACTTACTGGAAATAGATGATTTTTTATGCATTAGGAAGGTCTCACTTGAGGCTACAAGATTCTATATCAAGTTTGTAGCAATTACATGTAGAATTTGAAATATTCATTTTTTTGTGATTTGGTCAAAACCCTAATTTTGATTGGATCTCTATTTTGTGAGGTTATTGAACTTCATTAGAGTGTGTGTCAATCTTAGGAAGTGGCAAGAGTCATTAGCTTGAGGATAGATCATAGGTTGATTAAGATTTCTACACTCTATGTATTGATTTGCTAGCAGAGAATTGAGAGGTTCCATATCTTTGTGATTTCAACATTTGCTGTATCTCAAAAAAGTGCTTTGTGCATTGGAACAGGTTGAAAGAGAAGGATTAAGTCATTGCAACATGGCTATGTCAAGTGGATACATGTTGAAGGCAATGATAGGCTTACCTCAAGCAACTATTCATTGTGGAAAGTGAGGATGGAATCACTTCTTGTGATGAATGATGTTTTGGATTTTGTTGTAGGTTTGGAGGATAGGCCATCCACACAACAAGAAAAATTGAGGTATGACAAAAGAGCTAAAAGAGTTCTACACATGATAAAGATGAATGCTACTAATGAACTTCTCAAGGAAGTTGGCAATTGTACTTCATCAAGTGAGGCTTGGGAAGCTTTAAAGAAGCTTTATGAATCCAAGTCTACTTCTAGAGTGTTGACTCTAAGAAGGCAAATCTTTCAATGTTTGCAAGAGAATGAAGAGAGTCCAAATAGTTTTGTTTTGAGAGTGAAGGCTTTGAATGATGAGTTAGCTTGCATTGATGAGAGCATTAAGGAAGGAGAGCTTGTTCAAGTTATTCTTAATGTTTTGTTGGATGCTCATGCTAACATTGTACAAAGTCTATCCATTCAAAGAACTTTGCCAAGGGGAGGCTTCTTCAAATGGCAAAAATAAAGATAGGTCAAAGCTAAAGTGCTTCTATTGTGGCATCAAAGGACACTTTGCAAGTGAGTGCTACAAGAAGAAGAGAGATCAAGAGACAAGCAAGGTAATCTTACTCATGATGAAGACGGTTTGGATGTTCAAAACTCAAATGATGATGCTTTTGTGATGTCTTAATGTATGCTTGCTAATGATGGAGATCTAGATCTATGGTGGATTGATAGAGATGCAAGCTCACACATGACTTTTGACAAAGAGTAGATCCCTTCTTTGTTGGCATATGGAGATGACAAGAAGGTGATCTACACGGCCAATGATGGTGAGCATGCAATCAAAGGGATTGGCACAATTCCTATTTCTCTCTCTACAAATAGGAATGTTCATTTGAAGGATGTTTTGTTCCTACCTTCTATTACCAAGAATCTACTTAGTGTGAGTCAATTGCTAAGTAAAGGTTTCAAAGTTGAGTTGAGGGATATGCTTGAATGATCAAAAGGAAGGATGTCTTGATTGAAAAGGTAAAAGGCAAAGGAAATTGCTCAAACTAGATGCTTGTGTTATTGCTAACCAAGTTGGATCTATGGAAAGTGAGCAAATACCTATTCAAGAGGTTTGGCATAAAACGATGGGGCACCTCAACTTCAAGTCATTGGAGGTAATGGCTAAGAAGCAAGTTGTGATTGGTCTTCCAAGATCCTTAACTAGCATCAATCATGTCTGTGAGTCTTGTGCTTTGTCAAAGTCACATAGACTACCTTATACTAGATCTACATCTAGATCTACAAAGCCTTTTCAAGTTGTACATTTGGATATTCATGGAATTACTATAATTAGCAATAGTGGAGCTAAGATGTATGTAACTTTCATTGATGATTCTAGTAGATTTTGTTGGATCTATCTACTAAAGAGCAAAGATGAAGTGTATGATGTCGTTGTGAAGTTCAAGAATGCAAGAGAGAACCAATTTTCCACAAGGATCAAGTGCTTGAGGAGTGACAATGGTAAAGAGTACATATCTACCAAGTTCAAGGCTTCTTGTGATGCGCATGGGATCAAGAGGGAGTACAGAATTCCAAGGACACCACAACAAAATGGAGTGGCCGAGAGAAAGAATAGGTCTTTATGTGAAAGTGCCAAAGCCATGAGGTTAGGTGCTAATCTTCCAAAACCATTTTGGGGTCAAGCTTTGTTGTGTGCTAACTTTCTATGTAGTAGGTAGCCGAGTGCTATATTGGATGGAAGGACACCTTTTGAGATGCTATTCAAGAGGAGGCCGAGTGTCAACTTTTTTAAAACTTTTGGATGTACTTGCTATGTCAATATAACTCTTGATGACAAACAAAGGAGGACGGAGAACAATGACAGAGGCAAGGCCAAGGCAGTTGATTACAACCCATTGCAGAAATCAACAACAAGAAGTCAACCCTAGAAGCCAACGTGTTCCAGCAACAAGCCGACCAACACAATGCCCAATCCGGTTACATCAACAATCAAAGGGCCAAATCCAGGGAATCCAAGCCCGAAACGGCCACCCATCCAACAAGCAACAACACTTCAAGTATCAAAACCTTGTACTCGAGCGGTACTATTGACTGCCAAAGAAAGTATTCAAGTTCAGAATTATCATGAAGACATGGATCGACTAAGCAATCACCCTATCCTATTTGTTGTACCAATTGAGCGAACATTCAACAATACCACTGATAACAGTTGCATCATTTTTTGAAGATCCATGCCAACAAGTGTTATCTTGGGACTCAGTTTTCAATGACGAGAACTATCCATTTTTTGAGGAACAAGGTTATCAAGAATGGCCTCCAGACTTTTATTAAAAATTGGGCAAGTTCCGGTTCTTGCGACACCATCCATCAGTAAAGCATCAAGTTTTACGTAAGCGAACACTTATCTATGCTTTTTTGGGGGCAAAAACAAAAATATATATATCTATGCTCTCTAATATTGTGACAACGCCATGGACTCATCATCAACAAATGCTACCATCCCAAAGATCAGTCACAAATAGTGCTATAGGACTAGCACCTGTTTGGTCGTGGGAGAATGTTCTCCGATTATAGGAATATTCTAAAAGTTTGCAAAAGGCTCCTATAGTAAGCCCAAATGCTACATGAATGTGGTAGAGATTTGGAAGTATTACGATCAGGCAACTAGTTGGCATTCTGCGCATATAAGTCCAACGTTGGGCCTTTAGGCTAGAAAGTGCCATGTGCACTAATATTTAAATAAAATATTTTAAACGTAGCTTTTGCAAGTTCCTAAGTTAGGAAACACAACTTTTACCCAAGAAACACAAAGTGATTCGGACGGTCAAGATTGTGATTCTGATGGAAACTTCAGTAGCCAATGGGTGATGAGGAGGTTCGAATCTCACTCTTATAAAAAGGGACCATTTTTCTTATATTTGCATCATTCGAATTAGTAATAAAGCTCTATCCATCTGTGTTCTCTCTCTCTCTCTCTCTCTCTCTCTCTCTCTCTCTCTCTCTCTCTCTCTCTCTCTCTCTCTCTCTCTCTCTCTCTCTCTCTCTCTCTCTCTCTCTCTCTCTGGGCTCTATCTCTTTCTCCTCTCTCCTTTTCCCATATCCTTCACCTCTTTCTCTCTTCCCCCTCTCTCCCCATCTCCTTCTACTCTTCTTCCTCCACTCTCTCTCTCTCCCTCCACTCTTCTTCCCCCACTCCCTCCCTCCCTCCATTCTCCTCTCTTCTTTCTCTTCTCTTCCAACTCCCTCCTTGTGCATGATGGTAGTTTGGTAATGATGTGTGAATGTGTTTAAGATTTCTTGGTGTTTTTTGCAAGCTTTGTACGAGTTTCTAGAATGCTAGTTTAATGCAAGAAGCCATCTCCAAGGCTCCTAGTTGGATCGGACCCGACTCGTCATTGTACTACACATGACACCAAGCCGCTTCCTTTCAGAGGAAGTAGGCTTAACAGTGTGCCTACTTGTAGTTTGGTTGATCAGTTCTGAACCGAAATTTGCAGGCATGTACATACTGTTAAAATAGACTATAAAAATCTCGGTGAAGGTTTCTGGGGATCTGAACCTATGAGACGAACGTTTTCCAGGGCTGACGAAGGATGAACCTTCGCCCAAGAGGGTCCTTCGCCCAAGTACTGTCATAATTGTATTTTTTTTCAAAATCTGAGGCTATGGCCAACCTAATTTTGATATTTTAAGATCATCTAGCAGGTCGACGAAGGTTCATAATGAGGGTAAGGTGCTCGCCGAAGGTTTCCAAAATGGCATATTACTGATCCTTCATCTGACTCAAAAACTGGAATTTTCCTGGACAGGAACCTTCGCCCAACTCAAATTAGATAAATCTGAAGTGGATGTACAATCTGAGAGCTCAACGAAGGTTTCTGATACTGGATAGGCAACATTTGACCAAAACATGGATTTGCTAAGTCATTTTTCATAAAAAATACTCTGATGACAATTTTTGTCTTTTTTTGACCAAAATTGACAGATTTGACCGATTTTTGTTGTTTGTGATATCTCAGATCCAAATGGATCTTAACTGCAAACTGAAAAATTGGCGTAGCTCCCCGGCAACGGCGCCAAAATTGTAGTGGATTTCTTTCCTTGCCTAACTTGAATCCAAGATCTAGCCAATCTAGCATCAAGAAATGAAGTTAGTTGTCAAGCGTAGGTTCGTTCCCATGAGAGCAATAGTATGGTTCAGACTTCAACATGAATGGAGCATTCACATCTAACTCAAACATCCATTAACCCTAAACATTTAGACTACATCCATTAACACTATGATCCACAATGGAAATAACTTACTCTTTCTCTCTCTCCCTTTCTCTCTCACAAAAAGTATAATAATATGCAATCCCAATAACAATCAGATCCAACAATTAGCAAAATCCAAAGAAAGCATGAAAGATGGAGGAAAAGTGATAGAGAGCAAGGACATTTATCAATTCATTTATGAAGAGAACCAATCTGCTTTATTGAAATGAGAAAATGAACATGTGTAGGAACTCAAGTTGGTCCTTTTTTATAGTAGAGAGGAGGACCCTGGCCTCTGAATCCTATTGGTCCATTTCTGCCTCCTTAATTATTCAAATTTAAAAAAGAGTGGGAACCATCCAAATTGGAGGGAAATCCAACTTTATTCACTAACTTGACATTTAGGCCCTACGACAATAAAAGTCCTGCAAAAAAGGCCTAAAGTCCTTTTATTGACTTGTAACTAATCAAATAACTATGTGATCATCGGGTTGGACTTACACACGCAGGGTGCCAAATCCCTCTCACTTACTAACTATGGTTAGGGTTGCCTTGGGATCCGCAAACCCTCCAACACCCCAAATCCCCCAGTTTTTTTGCATCCCCAAAACCCCCAGTTTTTCGAAAACTCCTAGTTTCTTGAATATCCAAAAACCCCAGTTTACTTGAATCCCCAAAACCCCCAGTTTCTCAAATCCCAAAATCCCCAAGTTTCCTTGAATTCCAAAACCCTTTGAGAACAATCACATTGCCAACTGCCCAACTAAGAAGTTTCATGTTGCAAAGCTAGTAATAGCAGGAAAGCATCAAAAGTTCCAAGATCCACCCTTGACAACAAGCAATCAAGTAGAGGAGATGGCGCACCCAAGCAATTCATCTTCAAGAGATGGGCCCATTTTGAAGATAATAGGTGAAAGATTGGTGCCAATTGTGCATTCGCCATGTGCATCGCCAAGATATACGGGAGCCAAAAACCCACAACAGTTCTCTACTATATTATGTGGAAGGACCTCATGAAGAGCGTATACCAGTTTATGCAATCCAGCTCCGAGGTGATGGCATTTTGCCAATGATACGATGCTATGGATGTGGCGGGAGATATCGCAAATCAGGATGCCCACACCAAGGTAACCCAATAGCCTTCATGGCATTATGTTCAAATTGTGGCATTGGACATCCTTGCCTATGGCAGAATCCATCTTTGCAATGCATGTGAGTCGCCAAAAGGCAAATCCAGTCACCCAGCACTACAAATAATTCCACCAGGCTTTGAAATGGTTGCTGAATCGAGGGATATTGCAAAGGTCGCCAAATGTGCTGAAACATTTGTCAAAAGAATTGAAGTACCTTCAAATATGACAAGTCTAGTAGAGACAATCAAGCAACAAATGACAATTGATCTTATGGCAAAACTACCAAAAATTGTCCAACAGGAAATTCAACGATCCTTGGATGTTGTGATACCAACCGAACTCACAAGTTGTAAGCCTTATGATTCACAAGTCAAATGTGCTTTCACGAAGACTCCTATGGAGAACAATGATAGAGGCAAGGCCAAGGCAGTTGATTACAACCCATTGTAGAGATCAACAACGAGAAGTCAACCCCAAAAGCCAATGTGTTCCCGCAACAAGCTGACCAACACAATGCCAAATCTGGTTACATCAACAATCAAAGGGCCAAATCCAGGGAATCCAAGCCCGAAATGGCCACCCATCCAACAAGCACCAACACTTCAAGTATCAAAACCTTGTACACACGCGGTACTATTGACTACCAAAGAAAGTTTTCAAGTTCAGAAATATCATGAACACATGGATCGACTAAGCAATCACCCGATCCTAATTGTCGTACCAATTGAGCAAACATTCAACAATACCACTGATAACAGTTGCATCATTTTACGAAGATCCATGCCAACAAGTGTTATCGTGGGACCCGATTTTCAATGACGAGAACTATTCATTTGTCGAGGAACAAGGTTATCAAGAATGGCTTCTAGACTTTTATTAAAAATTGGGCAAGTTCGGGTTCTTGCGACACCGTCCATCAAAAAAGAATCAGGTTTTACGTAAGCAAACACTTATCTATGCTTTTCCTAAGGCAAAACAGAAATATATATATCTATGCTCTCTACAATTGTGACAACGCCATGGACTCATCATCAACGAACACTACCATCCCAAAGATTAGTCACAGATAGTGCCATAGGACTAGCACCTGTTTGATCGTGGGAGAATGTTGTCCGATTATAGGAATATTATGGAATATTCTAAAAGTCGGCAAAAGGCTCCTATAGTAAGCCCAAATGCTACTTGAATGTGGTAGAGAGTTGGAAGTATTAGGATCAAGCAACTAGTTGGCATTCTGCGCATATAAGTCCAACTTGGGCCTTTAGGCTAGAAAGTGCCATGTGCACTAATATTTAAATAAAATATTTTAAACGTAGCTTTTGCAAGTTCCTAAGTTAGGAGACACAACTTGTACCCAAGAAACACAAAGTGATTTGGATGGTCAAGATTGTGATCCTGATGGGAACTTCAGTAACCAATGGGTGATGAGGAGATTCGAATTTCACTCTTATAAAAAGGGACCATTTTTCTTATATTTGCATCATTGGAATTAGTAATAAAACTCTATCCATTTGTGTTCTCTCTCTCTCTCTCTCTCTCTCTCTCTCTCTCTCTCTCTCTCTCTCTCTCTCTCTCTCTCTCTCTCTCTCTCTCTCTCTCTCTCTCTCTCTCTCTCTCTCTCTCTCTCTCTCTCTCTCTCTCTCTCTCTCTCTCTCTCTCTCTCTCCTTTTCCCATATACTTCTCCTCTTTCTCTCTTCCCCCTCTCTCCCTATCTCCTTCTACTCTTCTTCCTTCACTCCCTCTCTCCCTCCACTCCCTCCCTCCCTCCATTCTCCTCTCTTCTTCCTCTTCTCTTCCAACTCCCTCCTTGTGCATGATGGTAGTTTGGTAATGATGTGTGAATGTGTTTAAGATTTCTTGGTGTTTTTTGCAAGCTTTGTACGAGTTTCTAGAATGCTAGTTTAATGCAAGAAGCCATCTCCAAGGCTCCTAGTTGGATCAGACCCGACTCGCCATTGTACTACACATGACACCAAGTCGCTTCCTTTTGGAGGAAGTAGGCTTAACAGTGTGCCTACTTGTAGTCTAACTATGATAGAATTAGCATATTAAGTCCATGTTAAACATTTTCAAATGTTGTTTGTCTAGTTTTAAGGAATTACAAGATAATTATGTCACCAAGCATTTGACCTTGAATATGCATGACTTTTGACATACTTCCCTAGGAAACTGTGTAAAAATGGTGTCTTTTTGAGGTTTAAATATATGCAATCGGCTAGACTATAATGACACTTTACAAATATTATGCACCTAAAGTAACGAAATAAAAAACGAATAACCAATTTACGAAGAATAACATTGTTTCACATGTTTATTATGTGCGCTTTCTCAATGTGTCGGGTCCTTGATAACGAGATTCACATGAATTGTTTCTTACTAGTGTTATCTAAGACCCACATACATATTGGAAGAAAATTTTGTTGTCCATGTATGAGTTAATGAAACATGCATTTCTAGAGGCTTCATTAAGGTTGCATGCTAATCTTAATAATAGTTTTTCATGGAATATGACCTCAAATTGTACATGTGTATGCTATTTCTACAATAAAATATTCCTACATAAAGTTGCATATCTAGTGGTATCAATTATGCCATTTCAATATAAGTTTTCTAGAATGTAGAAATGTCTTAGATTCATAAATCTCTGCTCTACAAGGACATAATATTTAATTTAGTCTAGAATGTCCATCATTGTAAGGTGAGTTGGGTACAGTCGTCTATTGTGGCCAAGAAGGTGTAGCCTCAAACCTCCCAGTTTTGAGCCTCATAACTTATTATGCATGCATGGAAAGATTGGTGATAAAACACTTAGAGTGATGGTGGATGATGCATCAACTATAATTTCATCAATTACACCTTGGTCAAGAATATTAGCTTACTAGAAACACCCAGTCAGCATGGGTATATAGTTTCATTGGCCAAGGGGAGAAGACAAAAGGGTGTGAAGAACTATTTTTAGTAGCTTGAAATATCAAAAAAGTATAAATTTTCAAATTGTCCACATGGACCATACTAACCTAGTTTTAGGGAGAGTTTGGCTCTATAGCTTACGACCCACTCTCCAACAAAACTACCCATAAGAATGGCAAAACCATCCAATTGCATGGGAAACACGACATTCCGAATTGTCACGTGGTGTGCAACACTGAACTTCTTCAACTTATAGTTGACAAATCGATTCTAAACCCGACCGAATCAATCACCACAACACATCATCAAGTGCATCAAGACAAGACAAGACAAAATAGCTCTCCATGAATTGTATACAATACTTCTCAAGTACAAGGAGAAATTGCTTAAGAACTCTTCAAGGGCTCGAAAAGAAACGGCCCGATAAATCTAGAGCTAAGCACAAGTAATAACGTCAAACTTAGAAAGCGACCGGGAAAGAAACTTACATGTTGATTATTGCTATTTTAACTCTCTCCCTCAATAATCAACATCTCTCTTGAGTTTAAAGTCTATGCTATTCGTGGAACATACCTCCATGATAGTATCAACAAGTTAAAACTTTTTAAATAACTTCAACCAAGCCAAGTCTAGCTATAAAAGTTTCAAACTTTTCCTTACTTAGAGCTTTCGTAAATACATCAGCAAGTTGTAACATCATAGAATAGTGTGTAATACTTATATCTTCATATTGTAGCTTTTCACGCACAAAGTGATATTTCACTTCAATATGCTAAATTGCGTGAAAGACAAGATTCTAAGCCAACTATATTCCACTTCGGCTATCACAAAATAACAGTAGGATGTACTTGCTTCATGCCAATCTCACTCAACAACTTAGCAGCCAAATAGCTTCATGAGTAACAGAACTTAACGCTTTATACTCAGCTTCTGTAGAAGGAAGAGAAATAGTGTCCCGCTTCTTGCTAAACCATGAAAAACAACCGCTACCAAAATTGAAAGCATACTTTGTAGTTGACTTTCTATCATCTACACTTCCTGCCCAATCAACGTCAACATAGCCTTGCAACTTAGGTAAAGCACTTTGTTTCAAATAGACCAAGCCAAGGTTAGGTGTGCCCTTCACATACCTCAAAATCCTCTTCGCTGCTCTCCAATGATCCATAGTAGGTGATGACATAAATTGACTAATCAAGCTCACAGCATAGCAAATATTAGGATGAGTAGTCGTAAGATAAATCAAACTCCCAACTAGTTGACGAAATAATGTAGTGTCAAATTGACCACTATTATCAGCACGAGACAACTTCTTGCCAGCTTTGCAAGGAATGATGGAAGGTTTGCACTCTATCATGCATAATCTCTCCAATATCTCACGAACATACTTGCTTTGACATAATTGATTTCATTGCCATTCTGCCATACTTCAACTCCCAAGCAATAATACAAAAGATCTAAATTTGTCATCTCAAATTGCTTGCACAAGTTGGCTTTGATAGAATGAATGAGATTCTCATCATTGCTTGTGATAATAATATCATCAACATTAAGTACAATAAAGGCAATGCTATCTTCGTTTATAAGAACATAAAGATTTGAATCTGAATTTGTCTGTATAAGCTCATGAGAAAGAAAGTAATGGTTGACTCGTACCATGCATGCGGTGCTTGCTTGAGGCCATAGAGTGCTTTGTGTAGCTTGCATACCTTTTGCTCTTTCCCCTTCACAATGAAGCCTTGTGGTTGAACCATGTATACTTCCTCCTCCAAGTCTCCATTCAAGAACGCGTATTTTACATCCATTTGATGGATTTTCCACCCAAAATAAGATGCTAAGGTGATGATAAGGTGTAGCGTAGTCCACTTAGCCATTGGAGCAAATGTCTCTTTGTAGTCAATTTAGGAATTTGATGGGCCTTCAATGGATACAAATTAACCTTTTTGGTTCAGAGGTTGCACCGTGATGCAACTTAAACTTTCTGGTTCAGTGGTTGCACCAAAATCATGGAACTTTTTTGCCCCTTCCGTGAGCCGTGTTCCGGGATCTCGTCCCTGAACACCTAGCCACCCATGAATCCAAGTGCTTCCCCTTACCCGCAAAGGGGCTGGCCGCCCACGAATCCAAGTACTCCCCCTTACCCGCAAAGGGACTGGTACCAGGGGACATTAAACACTTAGACATTTACCACTTATATCGACTTTGAGCAAAGTCCCACTTTTACTTATGGGATTTCTTTGAGCGTGGGTTGTGGCCCCACTTTGCCATTCCAACAGTCAATTCCTTTGCCTTGCTCATAGCCCTTCACTACTAAACGTGCTTTATGCTTTGCTATCGTGCCATCTACATGAAACTTTGTTCTGAACACCCATTTGTTGTCAATGGGTTTCTTTCCAAGTGGTAAGTCAACCAACTCCCAGGTACCATGTCTATTGATAGACTCCATCTCCTCTTCCATTGCCCTTTGCCACTCTTGTGGTCCTTTGCCTCATCAAAGGTTGATGGCTCTCGACAATCCAAAATGTCACTCATGAGGGCATAGTTCACATGATATCGATTGGGAGGCTTCCTTTCCCACGTTGATCTGCTCACTTCTTCTTGCATGCTAGATCCTGGTTGATTTAGCTTTGCATCTTTCATGATATTTTCATAGCATTTAGGTACCTTAGACTCAGGTGATACACTTCTTGGAGAGTATGTGTCCCAAGGATTGTCCAAGTAATGTCTCTTACTTCCAACAGGTTTCTCCTTCATTGTTCCTATCGACAAAGTACCTTCCCCTAGGCTCTTGGATAGGTGGCATCCTCTCATAATCACCCTCTCGAACTTCATCTTTGTGTGCATCATCTTGTGGAGCATCTTGTTTGTCTTCTTCCAAGATTGTGGGAAGTCTCTTGATGCTTTCATCACTTGCAGGGTCATTATCCTCGAACCTATGCAACTCATCAAAGATAACATCTTTGTTAATGTGAATCTTGTTTATTATAGGATCAAGACACTTGTATGCCTTTGTCCTCTCATCATAATCGACAGAGATACACTTGATCGCTTTGGCATCAAGCTTGTTTCGCTCCTCTTTTGGCATGTGTACATAATCCCTACACCCAAGAATTTGAAACTTGTCGATTTTTGGCTTCATTCCTGTAAGTGCCTTTTTGGGAGTCACATTTAGAACTGCAACTCTGGGACTCCTGCTTTTCGAGAACATTGTCGTATTGCACGCTTTCGACCAAAGAGAATTTGGCAAGCCCATTTGCTTCATCATAAAACGTGCACTCTCCATAATGGTTCTATTCTTTCTTTCTACTACACCATTATTATGCGGCGTGTGTGATTGAGTGAATTGTCTTTTGATGTTGTATTCCTTGCAAAAGTCCTCAAAATCATCATATTTGATCTATCTGATCTTAGCACTTTGATTCGTGCATCCAGTTGGTTCCCCACTAAAGCCTTAAACTCCTTGAAGTGAGCAAAAACATCAGATTTCTTTTTCAAGAAATAAATTCATATATGAAAGCCATAAAATAATAGTCTCCCCCCATCATCATGGTCTTCATTGGGCCACACAAGTCACTACGAATGAGTTCAAGTGGTTTCTTGGCTCTCTCAGCTCCACCTTTCTTGAATGTCTCCCTATGATGCTTCCCCATAACACATCCTTCACATATGACGTGATGATCATCCTGTAAAGCTGGTAATTCAGTCACCATCTTCAGCTTTGCCATCAATCTCAGGCTCTCATAGCTCAAGTGGCCTAATCTTCTATATCACAATTCAGATTTTTTTGCAGCATCCAATTTGTAGAGGCCACAGTTACTATCCCGATAACCTTTTGCTACCACCTTGTAGTTGTGGTCCATATCCTTCATTAGACATCCATCCTTGACAAACTCAACCTTAAGATGTTGATTTGCCATCACACCAATAGAAAGCAAACTCTTTTTGAGTCCAAGAACTTAAAGCACATTGGGAATATTCTTGATCTTACCATCAGAAAACTACACAGGTACATTACCGATGCCTTGGATTTGGCATTCCCCTCCATTGGCCTTTATGATCATGTCCCCATGATGGATTGGCAAGAAGTTTTTGAACCAATCATGTTTCCCAGTCATATGCCTCATGGCACCTGAATCTATGAACCACATGGCACCATCATCAACCTGGGATGCCAATGCCGATGAGAAGACACTTGTCTCGTCATCTTCCCCATCATCTTCGACAATGTTGCCCTGTTCTTTCACTTTTCCCACCTTTATGTCAACTTTCTTCTTGTAATATTCGAGTGCCCAATGACCAGGTTTGTGGGAATAGTAACATTTTTTCTTCTTCTTATTTTTTTGCTTCGATGATGACTCTCCCTCGTCCTCATCATCCTTGGCCTTATTTGGAATCCTCTTCCAACCTTTTTACTTGTTTTTGACGAGCAATGCTTGATCATCCTATCGAGTTTTCCTTGACTTCACCGCCTCTCGATGTTGCTCCTCCTGCAACATAATCTCGTGCAAGTCTTCAAAGGTAGGCAATCTCTCCCTCGAAGCAATGCCGCTCAAAAAAATCTATAGACCTTACGAAACACCGCTCATAGTGGTATGTACCAGTTCAACATCCCTGATTGGTTCTCCAATTGCCACAAGTTGGTCTCTCAGCTCCTTAATCCCGGTGAAGAAAGATCCCACCGTTTTGCCTTCTTCCATCCTTATTGTGTTCAATCTTGACTTCATGAACATGGCTCAAGCTGGATTGTATGAAATTGCGTTCTAAGAGCTTTCCAAACTCCCCTAGCTGTTGTGGCATCACTAAGGTGGGTGATTACATGATCTTTCTGTTACAACTCCCTAGGATCATCGACTGCCTTGAAGGTTGCGTACACCCCATACCAGTGACAACGCACCGTAACCGCCCATCCGTAGAGTCACAACCGACCCACCCCCATGCATTGGAGCTATCGACATAATCATGTCTGGTTGAGCCTCCGGCAATAACTGGCATCCCATACTACCAGCCATCGCACTCAGCTCTCCCTAGCACACATCTCTTGGCCTAGAGATACATCCTGGCTCATGCACGTGCTCTCCATCCACCAACTCCCGAGTAGACTGAGTGAATGGCAAGAGGGAAACTCCACCACTATATAGGCATAGCACAATGGGTCCCATCAAGCATGGTCCTACCGGTGACACGTGACCACATAGGATGGTGACGCGTGGCACCCAAACATGTCAAAAACTCCAATCATGTGTCATGCTCCATGCAAGGCCTTCATTGAAGGGCATACCGATCTGGTACATAACATTCCCCCCCCCCCCTAAAAACTTCCTTCTATGGAAAGAAACCAGGGAATCTAAGTCTTAGATCATCATCCTCCTCCCAAGTGTCCTCATCATCTGACTTACCTTTCCAACGAATCAGATGTTCAAAAATCAAATGATTTCTTAGCTGATGTCGTCGAGTATCCATGATCCTTTCCGGTTCATGGGGTACAAAAGTAGTCAAATCCTCCAATAGAACTAGATCATCTATGGGAATCAGGTCTTCTTTCCCACCAAGTCGTTCCTTCAAACGACTAACATGGAATATAGGATGAACCTTAGTTCCAACAGGGAGTTCTAGTCCATAAGCAGCCCTACCAATCTTGTTAAGAACTTTGAAAGGACTGCTAAAACATGGAGATATCTTCGGACATTTCCCTGTTCGAAGCACCTTAGAAATCTTAGGAATTCTAAGATACACCCAATCACCAATCTCAAACTCTCGAGGAACGCGACTTCGGTTGGCATAGAACTGGGCTCTATCTTGAGCCGATCTAATGCCTTCCCTAGCCACCTACAACATTTCCTACATAGCATGCAAGAAATCTGCTGCAGCTTCAACCTTGAGACCTTTGAGTCCAACGAGATAGGGGAATGAGGTTGAAAGCCATACAAGAGCATATGAGGACAAAAACCAGTTCCAATTTGTTGCTGGGAATTTTCAAAGGATGCAACAGACCAGCTACTTTGAGTCTTTCTGCTCTTAACAAGGTCAAGTGTCCTCTGTATACCAGGGCGTCCCGCGCTGGGGCTATTGTGGCACTCGTGCAGGATTTTGGGCCCTTATGTCCGCGATATCTGCAAACAAACTTTTCCCCTACGGAAAAGCAAGCCATTCATAATGGAATAATCATCAAGTATTTTCTCTTCACGAGACTTCTTGGAATCATGCTTTCTAAGATTATTTATCAAAATAGAGCATCCTGCCAGGACTTCTTGCCAAATACGATCAAAAACTCATCGGTCCGACAAAGATCTCGTAGAGAAAGATACAACTTGGATTGGAACTCAACAAAGCATAACTAATTAACTTCTCCAATCCGGCTCAAAGCATCAATGACACAATTTGACGTACCTCGACGGTACTTAATGTCGAATTCAAACTCTTGAATGAGTTTCGACCAGCGGGCTTTATGACCCCTAAGGTCTGAGGCATCACAGATATACTTAAGAGACTCATGATCTGTCATAACCACGAATTTAGGCCCATACAAATAATGTCTCCAGATCTTTAATGCATGGATGACAGCCAAAAGTTCCTTCTCATAAGTAGAAAATCTACTTTGAGTTGGATCCAACTTCTTGCTCTCGAAAGCCACAGGTCTACCATCCTGGTAAAGGACTGCACCCACCGCATAGTCACTAGCATCCGTTTTCACCAGGAAAGATCCGCTAGGATCCACTATGTGTAAGATAGGGGCTATAGATACTAACATCTTCAAAGCTTCAAAGCTTTGATTAAGTTTATCAGTCCAAACAACAGAAAGACTGATCTTCGAATGCCTTCCGGCCTTTTTCTTATTACCCTTTTTGGTTTTTCGTTTGGCCTTCTTCACTCCCTTAAGAAAATTCGTTAGAGGCAATGCAACTAAGGCATAGTCTTTAATGAATTTATGGAAAAACTTTGTGAAGCCCTCTAATGATTTTTTAGGATAGGCCAATCACGAACTTTTTGGACCTTATCATAGTTGATCTCAAGACCTCGATTGGAAACAAAATGTCCTAAATATTTGAGTCTTGTTTGAAAGAACTCACACTAAAACTCCTTAGCATAAAGTTTCGTATGCCTTAGAGGATTCGCAAAGCAAAATTGGTCTTATCGTAGACAAGCTTGATGGATCCAATTATCATTTGTGGAAATTTAAGATGAAGGTTGTGCTTATGGCCAAGGAGTTATGGGACGTTGTCATAGGTATCGAAGATAGGCTAGATGTGGACAACACAACCATCTCCAAATAGAAAATGAAGGATTGTAAATCTTTCGCGCTAATTATTCTAAATATATTGGATACTCAAATTGACCATGTATCTGAATCCCAAACTTCAAAAGAAGTATAGGATATTCTTAACACATTATCTGATGTGAGAGATGTTACTTCCAAGTTACATCTTAGAAGAATATTCTTCTCACTCAAAATGTCTATTGGTGATTCATTACAAAATCATATAAGCCAGTTCAAGAATATTTTGTAGCACGTGGCAGTTGTCAGATCAGTTATCGACGATCAAGATGTAGTTATGACATTACTATTGAGCCTATCATCTACATATGAAAACTGAGTGATAATTATATCAACACACTCAGATCTAACTCTTTCGAGAGTTACTGTTATGTTGCTACAATAAGACAATCGAAGGAATAATGCTTTCACTTCTTTGAATACATATTCGCATGCTCTATATGCAAACAAAAGCTCAAAAAAGTAGAAAAGGAAAGGCTAGAAAAAATTCAAATCAAATCAAAAGATGACTCTGAAAAAAGAGCAGCTATCGAATCCACAATCTAAGAAGAAGATGTTCTATAGGTACCGCAAGCACACTAATCGTGACATCCATGATTGTAGGATATAAGCTCAAAAACAACAACAAGTAGCAATCAAGTCTACAAGCCAATGTAGTTGATGAGACATCACCTATGCAAGACATGGATGAAGATGCGTTTATGATCAATCATTGGAAGGTACAAGATGATAATGCTTGGTTTCTTGATTTTGGAGCCACTCAACATATCACCAGTCATCTCTTTCAATCCTATATATCTTATAGTACCAAGAAGTTCGTACACCACAATTACTATAGCACACCTATTGTCGAAGGTAAAGGCATTGTAAGATTAAGCTTCCAGAATTATTACTTCAAACTACGATCTAAAGTTCTTTATGTATCTAATTTCTCCAAGAATCTACTCAACAGAATTATTGATCTAGGACATAGAGTAGAATTCAAATCTGAGCAATGTTGCATTGTCGATAGGCTGAATAAGGTCCTTGCACTCAAAAATAGACATGGATATCTATATAGAATTATTCATTGTTATTCTTCCACCAATCAAGCCTTGAATACTTGTTTTCTTGTCAATAAAAGATTACTTTGGCACTATACTCAGATATTTGGAGAGAAGCAATGGATAGATTGTACACCTCTCTAGTCAAGGACCAGACATGGTATATTGTCAAATTTCTTGTCAGCAAAAATGTAATCGATTGCAAATGGATATTCAAAATCCAACAAAAGCTTAGATTCAAGGAAAGCTTCACTAATCGCAAGAGGATTTTCTCAAATCTCGAATATCTACTACAATGAAACCTCCAGTCCAATAGTCAAGCACTCTTCAATATGTTGTTGTAGCCAATCTAGAGATAAATTTTTTAGATGTATAGACAACCTATCTTAATAGAGCGATTGAAGAAGATATCTACATGATGCAACCGGAGGGTTACATTCTCATCGATAAGGAAACTCATGTATGCAAACTCCATATATTACTTCATGACCTGAAACAATCTGGTAGACCTTCGTTTCAAAGGATTAATACCTTCCTTATCAAACAAGTTTATAATTCAAGTGTCACAGATTCTAATATTTAATTCAAGTATGTGCAACAATCTTTTATAATTATTACTTTGTGTGTTGATGACACATTGTTGTTTTGTGATAGTGTCGATCTTATAAAAGATGCTAAGAAACTATTGTCATTAGAATTTGACATGATTATGTAGGTGAAGCTTGTTAATTTCTCGAAATTGAAATTCAAAGAGATAGAGAGAAAAGATTGATTCATGTCACTCAATAGAGGTACGTTTTCAATATACTTATAAGATATAATATGATGAATTGCAAGTCAACTCACTCACCAATGGACCCAAGATTATGATTGGCGAAGGACCAATGTCCTCAAACAAAGAAAGAGAAATAGAAAATGAGTGCTCTTGGAACAATCGTAAGAAAACCTCTATAGCTCTTTCATCTATAGAATCAAAGTAATTCATTGCTGCTCAAGCTACTGAAGAAGCAATGTGATTGAGAAATTTTTTATTGGACATTTGATTGAAATATTAAGCTCCAACAATTGTCTTATGTGATAATCAAAGTGCAATTGCTTTATCAGCTAACCCTGTATTTCATTCTAGGAGTAAGCAAATTGAAAATATCACTATGTTAGAAGCAAGATTCTCAACAAGGAGATAAGCTTAGAGTACTATCAAACGCAATACATGACTGTAGATATATTTATTAAAGCAATGAGCGGAAATGCACACAATAAAGTTTGTGCAATATGCATTTATGATCACTTATACATTTCTCTCTACTCTTTGTCTATACATTAGGTTGTACTTCACACATGTGTAACCTCTTTGATCATTTTACACTTAGTTTTTTTCTTGTTTTTGCTTGTTATCAAAATTGTGTCATCACTAGTTTGCATTTTTTGATGGCGATGATGATAGCAATGCATCCAATCCCTCTTGTGGATTGATTAGATCCATTTCAAGTCCTAAATGTCTTTTATTTCACATATCTTTACTATATTGAGTTACAAGACAAAACACGTGAATGGTTAATCTACATTTCGACAGTCACAATACCTACAAAAAAACATGGAATTTTTGCAGATTCACAATATCTACACAAATACATGAGTTTTCTGGACAATCTTGATACTTGCAAAAATACACACAATCTTGAGTACAAGCTCAATTTCAAGATTAAACTTCAATCTCCTACACTTGAATTTGACCCATCTTTGCATCTTTCATGGAAGCCACTCAAGAAAATTGCCATGTGGTGAGGAGTGCAATGGTCATTCATTGGCATTTCAAAGATGTGAGAGCACTCTTGACTAGAAATCATTTTTTTAAAGTTGTGAAACTGATAGCATGACATGTGTCATGGGCTTTTTTTTAACCATCTCCAAG